>CAMRHE010000171.1:1987500-2305000 GCA_947044405.1 Leptodactylus fallax
CACTAGAATTGTCAACTTTTATCATGTGGTTAACAATTCTATACAGCTTCTGTTTGTTATAGCTGTTACTGGGAAAGCTGGGTGACAACCAAAAGAGCCGCCGGTAACTCTAATGATAAGGGTTAAGAGTGACTGCTGGATGGCAAATCTGTCTAGTTTGGCAGCAGTATGGAGTACTGTTATATAACAGTGAAGCAGTAAGTTATATAACTGCTTCACTGACTAAAATTGAATTTGGTAGTCTAGGCTTGGTGACAACTAGAGATGGGCAAAGCTCTGAAGATTAGATTCATTTTGGGTTTGGATGAGTCAACCCTCTGGTTCATTTCAGTCTGAACTTGGTCCAATAGAACCGAAAGTGAAATGATTATACTCTGGGGTCGCTTCAGACCCAAAAGTATAATATGTGGAAGCTCAGGGGAGGAGAATAACATAAAAAAACATTTATAGTCACCTTCCCTCACCGCTCCTGGGCCTACTCGCAGTATCCAGCACTCTTTCTCAGTCCTCTTCTTGCCTCTTCCGGCCTCCTGGGTGACATCATGCACCCGGGATCACCACTGAGGCCCAATCACAAGTATGGGCTTGTGATTGGGCCACAGCGGTCTCATGGGTTGCACCAAGCATCATGACATCATCTGAAGAGACCCCAGAGTATAATAATTGCACTTATGGTTGGCAGGTAACGAACCTCCAAAGTTTTGTGTTCGAACGAATACAAAACTTTTGTAAAATTTAGTTTGAATCTGGTTCGATCCAAACGGCTCACTCATCTCTAGTGACAACACGGCAGATTCTATAATGAAGGTCATCTACCACTTACTTACAGGAAAATTGCTTAATATAAGGTTAGTTTTAGGAGTGAAATGCTTAAAGAGCTTTCTTAAATCTAAAAGTATGTCTGCTATCTCCCCAAAAATAGCACCACTCTCATCCATTGGTCATTACTGGTAATGCAGCTCAGCACCATTCACTTGATTGGAAATTATCTTTAATACCAGACACCACCATGGACAAGAGTGGTGCCAGGGGCATAACTTGAAGCTCAGGGACCCAACTGTAAATATGTAATGGCCCCCACTTACCATGCACTATCTATAATACTGATGTTGTCATATGTTGTAGAGAGGGCTTTGGCCCCCTGAGGGTCCAGGGCCCAGTAGCGATTGCTGCCTCTGCACCCCCTATAGTTGCGTTGTTTCTGATGGAAAAAAGCAGTGCTTCTTTCCACTGCTAATACCATCCCTTTAAATTTAGTTGTCACATGGATCATTGATTCCTATAGTAGCCCCCCTTGTTTTGAGATAAGACTCTACCACTACACAGAATGATGCAATACATTAATGAATATCCTCCTCCCCCTCCCCTCTCCATAGACTAGTGTGTGAAGTAAGTGGAAGACGGTAATAGTCTGAGTGAAGGAGAAGAGCAATCCCAGTGTTGTGCTGCATTTTAAGTCTATGGTAAAAATGTAGCATTTTTATGGGTAAAATTATCATGCTGTGTTCTCTGCAGCATTTTTTTCTGTAAGGTGGAGATAAGATTATATTAAATCTCATTCACGTATCTGGTGTCAAAAACGTAGCCACAATGCGTGGCCAAAGCCTCAAACAGAGCGTTGTAAAGTCTCACTAATATCCTAGCACTACAACAGTTAATATGCTGTCCTTGTCCATAAAACAGGTATTAAAAACTCCAAGCAACTTGCTCTCTAAGCAGATATTTCAATAGGGGTCTCCTAGCAACTTAATTGGAGTTCCGTCATTGAAAACTATTACAGTCAGTCAGCATTGCTATTTTACTAGAGTAATTTATGAAGCGTGAAAGCTGTCATCACAAATATTAAACTGCTGAAACAGATACGCTGTAATCTCATTTGTTGAGCCATTGATGTGGTCGCGGATAGTAGCGGTCCTCTCAAAACATTGTCGCCTTTACTTCATTTTAATGAAATACATAAAAGCAGCAAATGCAAAAGACAAACTATTGTGGAAAGTGAATATAGTGTAGAAATATATGACTTTAAGGAGTTACTTAAAAGAGCCTTGTACAAGAAGTGTATCGACCTTTCAATGATCCTTGCCAAAAATCTGACTAATATTGCCATATGGGCACATACATATGGTTGTGTTACAGATCTTTATTGTACAGATCTATTATACTGTACCCATTTATATATATATATATATATATATATATATATATGGGCCACTACTATAGCCTTTATTTTCTTACTGTATGTGTAAGTGGGGTGAACCTTATTTTCTCCATTGAAGATGTTTCCTATGAAAATGTTTGCATATTCACCAGAAAAAGACCTATTTTTCAAGCATGTTTTTATGTTAAGCATATTTTTGATGACTTTTAAAAAAATTTCCATGTCACTATATATTTTTTTAATTACTATATCCTGCAATTTTCTCTCTGCTCACTAAGCCTCATAATAGACTGACACTTGCCCATTCTGTAGGGGTTTTCTTTGCAGAAGTCAACTCATTTACAACAGATTACAGGATTACAACAGAAGATAACACCTCTGTAGATAACACCACTGACCCATCATTGAATCCACTACTGACAATAGATCATGCCACAACTTATCTGCTCCCCCTCCCTGTATAGAGCATGTTTATGAAACTCTCCCATAGACATTAATGAGTCAGCTCCAGACCATTGCTGCCTATGGCCATGACTATGCTGTAAAGTATAACGTTAAATGTCATTAATAGAGGAGATAAGAAGCTCAGATAAGATGGCAGTCCTTATAATCAAGTATAGAAAATGCAATAAAAAAAATCTACAAACAGATTAGAAAAAAGGGATATATTTCACTATCTGGTTTTATTAAATAAATTAAAAAATGGGTGAAACATTCCTTTTTACTATGTAGTTCTCCTAAAACCTCCAGGACAACAGAGAGACATTGGGGGAGATTTATGAAGACTGGAATATATTTCAATATCTGGTTTTAATAAATAAGTAAAAAAAATTGTCAATACATTTCTTTTTACTTTCAATAAAAAAAGGAGTAGAAAAAAGGATTATAACATAGAAGTGCAAGCAATGAACATCACAATAGAATGGTTATAATGAGGCATAAGGTGAACATACAGTATCAAAAAGTCCAACTTCTACATGAGCATAGACATAGGAAAACCATTGTCAGGGTGCTAGAAAAATATTAAACATACTCTTATGAATGGTACAAAAAAAGAAAACTCAGAATGTTGTCTCTAGGTGATGATATCAGTATCAAGACCAAGAATAGACAGAGACGGACACATAAGGGCAACACAGGATTAGCACTGAATCAGATCTAAACAGGGGGAAGAGAAAAATATAAGGGAATGGCGGGATGGCAATGGCATTCTGTATGACAGCTCTACTAGAGTAGCAACTATGGGCTAAGCAATCTCATGTGGAACCTTCCAGATAAGAAATCCTAGGGGACCAGACCAGATCTTTTGGGAGACTGTTACAAAGCTTGTCAACGGAGCGTTGACCATAATCCGCTGTAACATATTTTTAACTAGTTCTAGGGGAATCAACATGGATTTCCAGCTTCTTGCTATCGCAGTTTTATCTTCTAGGAAGATAAATCCAATGAATTTCTTTAGCGTTTAGTAAGGCTTGCTCGGCTTTTTCGATAACATAAAATGATATACAGTGAAACCTCTCCAGAGACCACCTCTGTAAGAAGACCACCTCCTCACCCAGACCTCATTTTCTGTGATGGATTTTCATTTTTCCAAACTAGCCATTTTCTTTGAGAAGACCACCCCAGAAAAACTGTTTTTGATGCAATTTTTGGTAATTGTTTCAAAGAGGTTTCACTCTACTTTTATCCAATAAATTAATTTATAGAATATCTATATTGAACATCTGGCCCACGGGACAGTCCTCGGACACTTCTTATCTAAATGGTAATCCAAAATTAACGCTCATCTAAGGCTTCAGAACATGAGACAGTCTACTGATATCACTGTATCATATACACTATGCAATAGAAGTATATCTTTCAGATATATAAGTAGATAGCAATGAACTAACATTACATTTACACACAACTGACTAAGGTTCAGATTGTGGAACACAGGATGGATGGTACATGTCACAATGATTACCAAATGTGGATGGCTTCAGGGTAAACTGGCCAGAAGGTCAACTCACCCGGTTCATTAAGTGGTAACACTGACAGTGACACTGAGAATGAAACAGGATATCCTGGTTCATTTCCACAGTTCTCTTCCACTTGTGATCTTTACCTTCAAGCACCATGTGCAAGAAAATACATGTACGCAAAGAATATACAGATCAGCAATAACATTAAAGGGATTTTCAAGGACTGAGATTTTGATAATGTATCCTTAAGACAGGTCATCAATATCAGATCAGTATGTGCCCGACTCCTGACACCCCCCGCGATCAGCTATTTGAAGATACCCCTACATTTGGACGAGCATTGCTGCCTTGTCACTACTTACTAAGCACAGCTCTGTACATTGTATTGTGGTATTGAAACTTAGCCCCTTTTATTTGAATGTGACTGAACTGCAAATAGGCCATGTGACCAATGGGACGTGAAAATGGCGCTCACCAAAATGCTGCTGTCACTTTGAACAGCCCACCTATGGAGGTCCTGGGTGCCAGATCCTCGCCAAGCAGAACTGATGACCCACATTAAGAATAAGTCATCAATATTTTAGTCCAGGGAAAGGACCCATGTTGTAGAAATTCTGTGTTTCTTTGTTGCAGATTTTGCTGCAATTTCTGAGCCAAAGCCAGGAGTGGATTGAGCAGAAGGGTAAGACATAAGGAATTCCTTTATATTTTCCATTTTATTTGTTGCTGCTCTTCTGTTTGGCAAAAAAACCTGTAGTAAACTCTGCAACAAAAAAAGCATCTTTTCCACAACGTGGGACCTTAGCATAAAGCAGCTTTTCTGCAATGGGGGCCTCAGTGTAAAACCGGATAACAGAGGGTACAGTAGAAGCATCTGATTATCATTTTACAATGTCGGCTGTCAAGGGGTATGGTATTTTAGGCAGCAAATGAACAGTCAATTCTTGAAGTTCATAGATCACATGTTCTTTTACATCAAGTAGATGCCTGGAGATGGGCGAACCTCCCAATATTTGTTTCGTTTCGGGTAGCTTGGGTCCCTGATTTATTTCGGATCAAACAAGTTCATACAGAACCGGAATAGAAATTATTATACTCTGGCGTCTCTTCAGACCCCAGAGTATAATAGGTGGAAGCCCAAGGGAGGAGTAAAAACATTTAGGCTAGGGCCCCAAGTAGCAGGCCCAGCAAAAAAGCGCTGTGGGAAACACCATGGTGGAAACGCATTGCGCTTGTCACTTTATGCTTCTAGTATACCTATACGGAAAACACCAGCGTTTCCGCAGGTATAATAGACATTCTGAGATTTATAAAAACGTGACAGTTTTTGCCATGTCATGACGCTCGGCGTGCCCATGTGACCACTGTGGCCCAATCACAAGCCTCAGCAATGACCCCGGGGGGCATGACATCACCAGGTAAGCGCTGGATGGTATGAGGAGGCCCAAAAGAGGTGAGGGCTCAGAATGAATTGGTTCGCTCATCTCTAAACTATGTGAAAAATGTATCAATGTATTTATTTTACTATACTTTATGATGTCTGTGGATCCATTAAAAATGGCACTGGGGTCCATGCATTAAACATCGTAAGTCCACAAAATACGGACATGTGAATAAGCCCTTACTCAGATTGCTGTAAGGTATATGAAAATGTATTGTCCATCCAGACAACTCCATCAAGTGCCCAAATAGTTGTAAAATATATCTAAAAAAAAACACCTATACAAATGGGAGCAGTGCAAATTCAGTTTTGCTCTTCATACAATAGGGGCACTATCTCAATGTCAGAGCAATTCAAACAATATTTCATAATGGTTAATATTTCAGCATAATCCAGAACATCAGCCCCACACGTGTCGTTTCCTGTGGACACACATCCACAATTCCTGCCAAAGTCCCGCTGAGCAAATAATCCTGTTCTACAGATAGAAACCTCGATGTTGTAAAGTGTTACAGAAGCTGTGGGACAAGAAGGGTTAAGCCGCAGCTGCAATTATACCCGGCCACTTTCCTCTGCTTTGAAGATGGCTTGAGATACCATTACCCAGATGAGAGAAATAAGCCGTAATTGAAGAAAGGTTTGTGCACAGCAGACTCCCATTTGGTTTTCATCTGTACCCATACAGGACTAATTCATATTGTAGTTTATGATATATTAACGCAAGAACTTAAGGCCTGCTTCATAAAACAAAGCTGAAGGTTTGATACATCTTCAGAAAAGCAGTAGACACAATTTGCAATAGGCAAGAACATTTAGGGACACTTGAAAGTAGATTTCTAAATAATCTTTTTCATGTCTATAAGGCAATATTTCATTGGCCATATTTTTAGTCCATATGCATGATCTATAGTAGTGCATCCTGCAGTTCACATCACCAGTTTTCCACATGGAAAAATGTCATAATGCACTATTTCTGTCTGTTTTATGAAGGATACAAAATAGAAAACTATTGGAGACCACTGTTTAAGATGGTCTCCTGATCCGTTTCCTTTGCGAACATTTGGACTGGATACACATATAGGAAAGTTATCCATTTGTTGTGGATGCAAGTTGGACAATTTGCCATAGCCTTGCAAGAGGTCCCAGGTTCATATCCCGGACTAGCCCCCAAGATGCCTGTGTACCTGCCAGACTGCCATTAATATGTCCAAGGGTATGGGATATATTCATTAGTTATTTATTTATCCATACTTATATGGATGTTATTTAAGCACTTCTCTAGCATTATTGTTTCTATATATTCATGGAATTATTTTGGATAACTGTAAAGGAAATCTACTTATATAATTGATATTATTCATTCGTACATACAGTGGGGAAAAAAGTATTTAGTCAGCCACCAATTGTGCAAGTTCTCCCACTTAAAAAGATGAGGCCGGCCTGTAATTGTCATCATAGGTAGACCTCAACTATGAGAGACAAAATGAGAAAACATATCTAGAAAATCACATTGTCTGACTTTTTAAGAATTTATTTGCCAATTATGGTGGAAAATAAGTATTTGATCCCCTACAAACAAGCAAGATTTCTGGCTCTCATAGACCTGTAACTTCTTCTTTAAGAGGCTCCTCTGTCCTCCACTCATTACCTGTAGTAATGGCTCCTGTTTGACATTGTTATCAGTATAAAAGGCACCTGTCCACAACCTCAAACAGTCACACTCCAAACTCAACCAGAAACAAAATTGTAGACCTGCGCCAGGCTGGGAAGACTGAAACTGCAATAGACAAGCAGCTTGGTGTGAAGAAATAAACTGTGGGAGCAATAATTAGAAAATGAAAGACATACAAGACCACTGATAATCTCCCTCGATCAGGGGCTCCACGCAAGATCTCACCCCATGGAGTCAAAATGATCACAAGAACGGTGAGCAAAAATCCCAGAACCACACAGGGGGACCTAGTGAATGACCTGCAGAAAGCTGGGACTAACGTAACAAAGGCTACCGTCAGTAACACACTACGCCGCCAGGGACTCAGGTCCTGCAGTGCCAGACGTGTCCCCCTGCTTAAGCCAGTACATATCCGGGCCCGTCTGAAGTTTGCTAAAGAGCATTTGGATGTTCCAGAAGAGTATTGGGAGAATGTCATATGGTCAGATGAAACCAAAGTAGAACTGTTTGGTAGAAACACAACTCGTCTCGTTTGGAGGAGAGTGAATGCTGAGTTGCATCCAAAGAACACCATACCTGCTGTGAAGCATGGGGGTGGCAACATCATGCTTTGGGGCTGTTTCTCTGCAAAGGGACCAGGACGACTGATCTGTGTACATGAAAGAATGAATGGGGCCATGTATCGTGAGATTTTGAGTGCAAACCTCCTTCCATCAGCAATGGCATTGAAGATGAAACGTGGCTGGGTCTTTCAGCATGACAATGATCCCAAGCACACCACCAGGGCAATGAAGGAGTAGCTTCGTAAGAAGCATTTCAAGGTCCTGGAGTGGCCTACCCAGTCTCCAGATCTCAACCCCATAGAAAACCTTTGGAGGGAGTTGAAAGTCCGTGTTGCCCAGTGACAGCCCCAAAACATCCCTGCTCTAGAGGAGATCTGCATGGAGGAATGGGCCAACATACCAGCAACAGTGTGTGCCAACCTTGTGAAGACTTACAGAAAATGTTTGACCTCTGTCATTGCCAACAAAGGATATATAACAAAGTATTGAGATGAACTTTTGTTATTGACCAAATACTTATTTTCCACCATAATTTGCAAATAAATTCTCTAAAAATCAGACAATGTGATTTTCTAGATATGTTTTCTCATTTTGTCTCTCATAGTTGAGGTCTACCTATGATGTCAATTACAGGCCGGCCTCATCTTTTTAAGTGGGAGAACTTGCACAATTAGTGGCTGACTAAATACTTTTTTTTCCCCACTGTATATATCAACTGTGGAATCAATTGTTATGAATTTGTCATTATTTATTTATAGTAATTATTGTGTTTATCCATTAATATTACTAGTTTTTTAGTGATATTCATGGACATTTTTCGATAACTTATGTAGTATTTCTGTGTTCCTGGAGTTCCTTCCACACTACCCAGACAGGTCTTTCTCATGTTTTAACTAAATTTTTGTATTACTGTTAATTTTGATATATTAATTAATATTTAGATATAGATATTGTTTTGCTGTGCATTCTTTTTTTGTTGTTTTGGATTATGTATATTTGGATGCCTATGTATTTTTTGTGAGGTTTATAGGTTCTGTAATTTTCCATAGTTTTGTCTGAGGATTTTCTGAGCTGCATTAAAGAGGCATTATAAAAGCACATAATGTAACTTATAGTGAAGGTATCTGTGAGTTATCTACTCTTTTCTGGTCCTCAGTTGTGTCATGTGATCAACAATCAGATTCTCCAACCAACACAGCTTCTCATGTGTGGACAGGAAGTCTGTTTCTCTAGTCATTCCTATGAAACTATGATGTGGAAGAAGATTACCTTCACTACAATTCACATCATTTACCTTACTAATGGGCTAGACTTTGGGCGCATGCGCAGTGAATCCACAGTATATGTCCCCAGCTTCACTGCACAGTCACTTAGAGCACCAGAGATCACATTAGACTCATCTCTACTGGATAAGGCACAATAGGAGCCGCATCCCATTATGGCTGCTAGGGGGGGGGGGATGAGCTATATGGACACAACAAACAGGAATCTAAGATGGCTACAGGCATGGCCCTGCAAGGAAACCAAAATGGAGGACATGCATAAGCTGGCATCCTCCACAGTATAAAGGATTATTTTTAATTGTACTTACTTCCTCCTTCCATTTTTTTTCTCTCTGCTACAGTTGGGTTGCTACTTTTGCACATCCATGAGTAATGGTAATATATGGCTCTTTATGCCCTCCTCTTCATGAAGTACCTACAGATGACATAATTGACACGCAGCTACTTTCTAGGCCACATGTTTCTCCATGAAACATTTTTTTACCAATACACTTTAACCATTTTAGCTGCTATTGAAGTCCAGGTATTATCTCATCCTCAGCTCTCGAGCAATTACATCTCCATTTCACCACAACCAATTACTGTTTTTGATATCTCCTAAACTTGGAATTGGATGTTAATTGATTTAATACTTATCCAGTTAATCACAGTTGATCTTTAGCGCCTCTTCAGCCCTTGCAAGCAAATTTCTGACAAGTCTTTGCCCCTGCTACTCCATTAAGTTATCTTCTAGCCCAGCACTTTTATTATATGCTAGAATAACAGGTATTCAAGACCACTAATATCCATCCTCATGATCACCAGTTTATTTCACTTATCTCTGTATCCTCTTAGCTACTCCAAAAATTATATATATCATGATGAAGATGATGGCTGAAGAAAATGAAGAATAGATAGCTGTGGAGAAAATGCAATAAGCCTGTAAAAGTGACCTTACACCTAACAAAGATGTTGACCAAATTCCTCCCAACACCCCCCCATAGATGTAGACACACTTGGCTTGGCATACCTGATCCTTCCCCTGATATCTGCCACCGGGGCAGAGTCTGCATTCCTCCATACACATTAGATGGTGGACTGGTCTATCCCCCTGGTCTACCCTACCTTAGTGGGGTTTTAGTGCTAGGGACACTTGTTGATCCGATCCCCAAGATAGAGTTTAGGTATCTGATTATTGGGGATCCAACCACTAGGACCTCATAATTTACAAGAATGGGGCGCCCCAAGCCTCTCATGTTAATGAAGAGTGAAGAGGTGAGCATGTGTGACCACAGCTTCATTCACTTCTATGAACTGACATAGACAGCAGTTGGACCCTTAGTGAACAGACAGCCCTCCCCTATCCTTTAGGGTATTATTAGTCGAGAAAATCCTTTTAAAGAGGACCTTTCATGTCCTCATGTATATGCGGTTTTAGATACCACTAGAAAGCTGACAGTGCGCTGAATTCAGCACACTGTCGACTTTCCCGTTATGTGCTCTGGGACTGGAGATATCAGGGGTCAAAATTTCACATTTCACTGTCAAAACGGCGTTCCTGACAGTCTAGCTCTGCTCTGAGGAACACTCTCCCTGACAGTACGCGTCCCATAGCACTGTACTGGGGGGCGTTCCTCACAGCTCAGCATCATCACTGGGCGGTAAGGAACGCCACCTCTGATAGTACTCGGCTATGGACGGAGAGAGAGAGAGGGCGTTCCTTACCGCCCAGTGATGACACTGAGCTGTGAGGAATGTCCCCCCAGTACAAGTCTATGAACGAGAACTGTCAGAGAGGGCGTTCCTCACAGCGCAACTAGACTGTCAGGAACGCCCTTCTGACAGTGTACGGTGAAATTTAGACCCCCGATATCTCCAGCCCTGGGGCATATAACGGGAAACCCGACAGTGCGCTGAATTCAGCTCGCCGTCGGCTTTCTAGTGGTATGTAAAATCGCATATACATGAGGACGTGAAAGGCCCTCTTTAAGGCCAGGGCCCCATATTGTGGAAACGGCGCAGCAAAAAAAAACGCTGCATTTTACAGTACCTGCAAAGTGGATGGGATTCTGGCTAATCCCATCCACGCATTGCAGAAAAAAAAAGCTGCAATTCCAAAAATCGCAACATGTCAATGCAATGCATTTCCTCTGCGGTCCTTTCCGAGGCGTTTTTTGGCCGTGGCTCGCTACATGGGGCCTTAGCCTCACTGTGGTTTTTATTATAATTATTAAAAATTATATTAAAAAAATTCCAAGATTTTCTCCCTCATGCCACCAATAAGTAGATCCTAAATTGAAAAAGTTTGGTGCTTTTCTGCAACCTTTTTAAGAACCTAAAAGTAAAAGTTAAAGGGATGTGTTTTTTTGTGTAATGACTAATACTGTGAGAAGACAAAAGCCATTCCATGGTCCAGGAATATCCGATAAAGCTTTATGTCATTACAAAGCACCTTGACACATTACAGTCGTGTATGACATTGTGATAATCGTTCAGTACAGTTCACATGGACAGTGGTGCATTCATAATATGCATTTTAGATGAATGTATTCTTCATTACACCATATAAATTGACACATATTCATGTTAAATGATGTGAAAATAAAGGATATTGTTAAATTGTATTGCCGGGTTTCATTGGCATCTTTATAAAATCACAGTTTTATGAATCCAGTTCGTGCAGTATAAAGGAAAAAGTACTTGCTGTAATAAACTGATAACAAGCTGTTTCAGGCTGGAAGCAATTGCAGTCATATAACCCACTGTGGCCTTTTTTTATGGATAACTTTTTATTTTTCTGCCTGTAATAGCAAGCATGGGAACTATCATTTGCTTGCTGAGTAGTTTCTGTTTGTTGCAGAAATGGTTAAATTCTGACAGGTCGTGCCCCTTTTTTTGGCGCAGATCGTTTTCTCGCTAAGCTCATTTGTAATTGTTTTATTTTATACTCCTAGAAAAATGATGACTCTGAAATTGTGAAAATAAAAATTTGGTGTAAGCTCAGACCAGGCAGAAAAACTATCCCATCATTCAGTCTACAGTACACAATAAATATCGAATCTGTATTAAGATGTGTTCGTGCTACATTTGGAGGCATGTGGGTTTTTTTCAGGAAGGCTCTGACATGCCTAGTTATAGATATACAATGACATGTCTCATCTGACATATCCCATTGTAAAAAAATAAATAAGGCGGCGTTCAGACTACCATTGGATGTCCGTCCAGAAAAAAAAAACGTATGCCTATCAGAACAGACATTAACGGACACTAACTGATGTTAGTGTCCATTTATATAGTGTCTGTTTTTTTTTTGGGGGGGGGGGGGTTTCTGCTTTCTGAGCATGTGCAGAAAAAAAACGGACAGCATAACGGACAGTATAATGGACACCCGTCCGTTACTGTCCGTTAGCCATAGAAATTAATGTTAAAAAATAACAGACACTTGCTGTCCGTCATAAGTCCGTTATTTTGAACGGACACAAAAGTTCTGCACCCCATGTTATTATGTCCATGAAAAAAAACAGACGTGACGGATTTGGTTAAAACGGACACTAACGGACAACAGATAAAATCCCATTTAAATCAATGGGATTTTTAACAGATTTATGATGGTTCCGTTAGTGTCCGTTGTTAACATTTTGTAACGGATGCTAGCAATGGATACTAAAAACAGTAGTGTGAACGCCCCCTAATAAAATGTGTACTGCACGGTATCCAAGCTGCAAGAAAACTGGAAGTTTTAAGACTCGTTTAAATGGCTGTAAAATAAGAGGAATTGAGAAACACGTACGTTTCAGATTCCTCTTCATTTTCCAGCTCTCTGGTTTCCTGGACTGGAAAGTCGATGCAGAACTTCAGCTTTCCGCCATGGCTTTCACTTGCTGATCAGCCCCAATTAGCTGTCTTGCACCAAGGACTCCACAGCAAGATCGAGCACAACACTTTTTTTTTACAGCATCCTACTTCGATCTCTGCCTCACAGATAGATATCATATAGATAGATAACATATCATCTTTGTTATTACACATGGAATGTATCACCAATAACATTTTATAGGTTCTTTGGGAATCAGCTCATAAGAAAAATATCTTAGTGGCAAGTGACTGCATCCAGATTAAGCCAAGGGTTGCCTTTTGATGGATCTTCAGAGTGTATTAATGTATTAAAGACTCAGCCCACCAAAGAATTTACTTTAGATTCACGCAAATTATATTCAAAACATTGGTTCTTCTCGGTACTTGCAGACAGTTTTTGAAGGAACTTGGCAGGGAGGTTGTTTCCGCCATCTTGGAGAACTAAGCACAGATCTTCTGTGGATGTAGGCTTCCTCCAATCCTTCTCTCTCTTCATGTAATCCCAGACAGACTGGATGATGTTGAGATCTGAGCTCTATGGGGGCCATATCATCACTTCCAGGACTCCAAAAGGGCACTCACACCAAATATTGATGGGATTTAGATTTCTCTTTTGTTCATTCACTTCATTCTGTTAATCGACAAAAATAAACTATTAACCCTTCTATTTCTGAAAGCATTCTTACTGTGCAGCATTTTTATTTGTATGTTTTTGTTTTTTCTTAAGAGTCGCCCATTTGAATCTTTTCTTCCATTCTGTGTTCTATGTGGAGTGTTATCCTCAGAACTTGGTGAGAAAAATATTGATTTTCCTGGTATCCTGCTCATAGTAAGAAATCACGTAATCTGAATCCCATTTGTTGGCAGCGCATGTGAAATGCATAATTTAACTTTGGTCATTTAACTACTTTGCATTATAAACAGACCTTAATAAATATCGTCCTTTATGGCTTTAGCCCTTAAAGATGACCCTGCGATGTCTCTACGACCAATGAGCCATAAAATTTGAAACTGCTTAATGGAAGCTATGGCCAAAATTGAAGAGAAATGAGGACAGAACATCAAATTAATACACTTTGGTCTCAGAGTTTTTAAAAACGCTTCTTTAAAAAAAATGGTTCCCTGGCAGACGGACTCTCTGCTACCCTATAAATTGCTGTGAGTGTTGGGCTTGGTGTTTTATCGAGCCTTGAATTTTAGAGAGTACTTCATAGTTGATCATTCATTCAGAGGTATAAACTGAAGCTACTGGACCCCAAAGCAAAATATGTAAGAGGGCACCGACCCACCAAGTGCTATTGATAATACTGGTGCCTGCTCCCTCTGCACCCCTTATAGTTTCTCCCTGCTTTCACAGCCAGGATAAAGATGGGTATCTATAATATATACATTAAGGAAAATATGAAATGCAGCTGGTAATATGGATTCCCACCATCACTATGTCATCTTTTAGTACTTATAGGAGAATTTCATCAGTGATTTTGTGTACCTAATAGACTATCAAAGGGAGTCTGTCACCAGAACCCTGCATATCATCCCAGCTCCGCAGATGGATAGGTTAGGGTCAACCGGAATCAAATGGTGTTTTCCCCTCCATTGCCAAGATGCTGGGTTCTGATTACAGTCTCCCTTTAAACTGACTGCATGGGATAGCACCTGATTGATGGGGTTACAAGTGGTAAGTCCCAAATGGGGATTCCCCTTTAAGTGCCCATAGATTCTGAGATGGTACTTACAGATATTCTTCAGTGCAGTGAAAAGGTTCATTCTTAAGGTGCATTCACCTTAGTGTTGCTATTTCAATTTTTCTGATCTGTTACAGGAGCAGAAAAATATCAGAAGAGCTAGTTTTATGAATGGCACCCAATAAACTATAATGGGCTCCATTGGTTTCCCATTATGGTGTCCATCATTTTAACAGAAAAATTAGCATAGCTTGCTGCTATATGTTGTCCAACATCTAAAGTGGAGGCACGTAATGGAGTCCCAACACAGATGTGAATACAGTCTTATTCATGCTTATTCATGCAGCACAGTAATGCCAATAGGTGAACTAAAGCCCTTTTAAAATGTTTTGGTGTTTGGGTCAATTTAATAACCTTACAGTTTTTCTTTGTTACTGTTCATATTAGTAGTTTGCACCAGATATTTGTGCATGTACCCGTAGTAGTAGGCACGTCACATAGTATACATGCGACTTTGTAAGAACTGACCCCTATTAAAATCCTTATAGCCCTAATGTTGCTTGACTTTATGGGGTATAAATGCATGTTTCCAGAGAATTTTAATTTTATCTCTCGTCTCATTTCTGTTTTTATGTTTCCCTTCAAATTACACAAAACTGAAAGTGCAGCTCAGCATAACTGTAAATGATCCCATTGAAATCGCCATGCATTTTTTAATCTGGTTGTAAAGCAGTTTTACATTTCTTCTGCTTTACTGTGGAAAGGATAAAGAATCCTCCAGCCGCATTTACAGAACGTACTAGAAAATAATGGGTTTAAAGTAACAGGAATGGGAAGTTTTGGGTTTCTTAAAGGGGTTTTCCCATGAACATAACCATATTTAAATTTTTAGACAATTAAAAGTTAAACATTTTTTAAAATATAAATAATTAAAAATTTCCAGAGTTTTAAAAATTTTCTCTAATCATCTTAGTGGTGACAGTCCATTGTCTTGATCAATTGCCAATGGATATGACCATGAATGCAGGAATTTTCCATATTCTGGGACTTGTCAGAAAACCAGCTGTGATTTTAACTTTTAGTTGTCTACAAATGTAAATATGGTTATGTTTATGAGAAAACCCCTTTAAAAATGACATTTCTTGACCTTTGTGACCAACATGATTTCTACAATGTATCATCATTTTTTCAATTTGCTTATTAAAACCAGATACTAAAATGTATCACTTTTTCTAGCCTGTTTTTATTTCTTTTATATTTTTCAGATTGAAGATCTTTTTTATTTATTTTCTGTATGTGATTATGGGGGCTGCCATCTTGCCTCCACTGTTAACAGCATTTAAAGTGTAACTCCCATTTATTTTATTTTTTTTTAGCTATTGTGTCGGGGGGGTGTTTGGTAAATATTTTTATAATATACCTTATTAACCTACTAACCTTCCTTTTTAATAGAAAACAGGCTGTAATATTCTCCTTAGCAACCCTCGAACTGATCTGATACTAGGAAAAGTCTGTACACATTTATTTGTGTTGTGTATATCAGCAGTCCCCAAGCTTTTTTTTCACCACAGCCCAATAGGGGGAGAGGGGCAGGGAGAGGTGGGTGGGGTTGGTAGTTTATAGGCAGGGCTTTGGTCATATGGGGGCAGGGTTAGACACCAAACAGCGCTGTAGACTGGGGGGTGCTGGCAGGACCTCGGTGTACAGCACTGTAGACCAGGTCCCTGCCATTAGCTATGCCAGGAGCCACGACACTGTGGCCAGATCGCCAACCCCTCCCCCCATCGCGCCCTGCATAATGTGCCGGGAGCCGCGTCTACTGAGGCCAGCCCGCCGCCCCGTGGTTGGGGACCCCTGGTGTATATGCAGAGCTAAAGCATTTACCAAAGGGGAAATGATGCCTTCTAATAGCTATAGATTCGATTTTATACCACCTAGAAAAATGTTTCTAAAAGCTGAGATTAAAGTACTAGCTATAACAGAACTTGAGATATCACTAGTTAAAACACAGTCAAGAATTTGAACTTAAAATGCAGCAATTCAGCTTTCTTGTGATCCCAGAACCATTTTACTATTTGGTATAAAACCATAGATACAGCTATTTGAAGTGAACATCCCCTTTGGTAAATGCTTCAGCTCTACATACTACATTGAGTACATGTGTATGGACAGAGTCTCCCTGGCACTGGTTATTTCACTTTCTGGATACCACAATATACATCAAAGACCACCAGCTACTCACATCGATATACCACAAACCCACAGACAGAACGGCCTACCTGAGAAACGACAGCTTCCACCCCAAGCACACAAGACAATCTATTATTTACAGCCAGGCTATACAATATAATCATATTTGCTCCAACAAAGCAGACCTGGACAAGCACCTCCTGGATCTGAGGACGAAATTTCTCCGATTGGGATACAAACTAAAAGTGACGGACAACCAATTAAACAAAGTGGCAGCCATTAACAGAGACAGTCTGCTCACATGTAGAGAGACCCAGAAAGATGCCCGAGTGCCCCTAGTTGTCACCTATAACCCACAGCTGGAGATCCTACGAAGGATTGCCAAGGAGCTCCAACCTGTGCTACATAGGGACAACAGACTCAAGAACATATTCCCAGTCCCCCCTCTCCTTTCCTTTCGACAACCACCAAACCTGAGGCGTATTATTGTCCGGAGTGCTCTGAAGGCCCCAACTGAAAATGGCACCTCACCTTGCCTGCAAAACAGGTGCATGACCTGCAAGCACATCCACACCGCTGACAGTGTACCTATCCCACAGTCACAACAGGTGCACAGAATTAGGGGGACATTTTCCTGCAGGTCTTCCAATGTGGTGTACCTCATAATATGTGTGCAATGTCCCACCACAGGCCTCTATGTGGGGGAAACAGGACAGAGACTTAGTCAGCGAATGAACTCACATAGATCCAATATTAATAACAGCAGATCAGATCTCCCAGTGGCCGCACATTTCTCCGGAGAAGAGCACTCTGTTGAAGATTTGCGGGTTGTGGTTTTAATGGGACATTTTAAGACGCAGAAGGAGAGGAAACAATGGGAGTACAAGTTAATGCAAAAATTTCAAACTCTTCAATTTGGACTTAATATTCATGCCAGCTTCATGTCACACTATGTATGAACTGTGAGGGTCACAAATCACCTCCTGATAGCAAACAGATAACAGATCCCTCTGTCACGCACCACAACTTTCCAGATTGTTTATTTTTTGACCGGTTGTAAATAACTTCTCTACTTAGATTTCATTTTGTTTTTTTAAGGAATCTAAGATCCTTTGAAGATCCATGTCTACAGTAATACCTCGTACATTCGCGAGGTTAGGTTACAGAGTGGGTCGCGGATCGCGAGGAATCGCAAATGTTTGGTACAAGCGCTTAGAAGTGCTTACAATGCCGATTTCTAATGTTTAACCCCTAAATATCAATAAACTTTACCATACAGTAAAGTACAGTATACTAAAGTATACTAAAGTATACTGTACAGTACTGTATATTAATACATTCATTCATTTTTCTTATACACTCACAGTAAAATGAAACTAATTACCGGGTACGTAACGAACAGGACGCTACTACCCAATAGCGAAGGTTTTTTTTTTAATTAAATTTCACAGATCTGAGAAAAAAGAGCAAAATCTATATATATATGTTAGTTGCCAAAAAAATATCGCGAATCTGTGAATTCGCAAATTCGGAAACGCGAGTGTACGAGGTATTACTGTATAGGGTAAAAAAAATCTGTGAATTTTCAGTTTCTTGTATGACACCATGTCTGATGAAGGGAGCTAGTACTTCCAAAAGCTTACTATAGTATATATACTATATACTATACTAAATATACTCAGTTAGCCTCTAAAAGGTATCGCCTGATTTCTTCACTCTTCCACTACTTTCAATGGCTAACACGGTACAACATTATACTACTACTGGCACTGGTTAGTCAGAGCATTGCAAATGGGAACTTTACAGCCTGTTTTCTATTAAAAGGAAGTTAGATAGGTTAATTTTAAATGTTCACCATACATTCCCTGACACAATAGGAAAAAAAATTAAATAAATAAATAAAATGGGAGTTACACTTTAAAGATATTCTTTACCGCATAGTCATGACCATAGGCAACAATAGACTAGAGATGATTCCTAGAGTTCTGTATTCATGACATGCTCTGTGCAGGGAGGGAAGTAGATAAGCTGTGACATCATCTATTGCCAGTACTGGATGCATGTTATCAAAAGACATGTTATCTTCTATCATAATCCTGTTTGTCCTGCCTGTGATGTAAATGAAGTGACTGCTGCAAGGAAAACCACTACAGAATTGACAATTATCAGTATAGTATTAGGTTTAGTGGCTGAAAAAATTGTAGGAAATAGAACTTTTTTTAAAAGATAGTGACATGGAAAAGGTAAAAATAAAAATATCAACAATACTTAAAAAAATGTTTAACATAAAAATGTGGTTTTAAAAAAAAGGTCTCGTTTGGTGACACATTCCCTTTAAAGGATATTCTGAACTATTTTTGAACAATTTTTTTATTACATTATTATTATTATTATTATTAGTGTGTACTCAGAGTAAGTACATTTTCCTTTCAGCAGACACCCTTTTTCTGGGGCCACCTATTGGTAAAGGTCTACTGCGCCTATACTGTAGGTAAGTCCAGTCATGTTAATTCCACACACCATTGAATTCGGTCATGTTTAATGAAAGAAAAGATAATAAGCAAGCAAGTAAAAAAGAATATAAGAAACCAATTACTCAAACACAGGAATTGAAGGAGAAGTCACATCATGAAGACATATTAACTCTTTCACAACCCCATTAACAATTTGTAACTATTCAGCTATGTGTATGAGTTTAGAACATTGTGGATTAAAGACCCGGCCAACAATGATGGGAAGAACATTTACATGTAGCAGATCATCACTACTGTATGGGAATGATTCAATTGTGTATCCCTTTTCCAGTTTGCTCTTGCCAGCAGTGCATTGTCCTGTTTACACAGGGTGATGTGATGCAGACAATCTAATATCTTTTATGTCAAATCTATTTATTGCACATTCTACAGGTTCACTATTGCTCATTTATACAAGTCAATAATTGTGAACAACCGTTCCTAGGAACAGTCATTCCCAACTATTGGCTCGATAATAGGCACCTTGAAAGGGTTTTATAATAAAAAAAAAAAAAAAACAAAGATTATACTCACCTCTGCTGTTCCATCTGTGCTGGGGTCTACACTGCACACAACTTCCTGCATCTCTCCTGACATGGCAGGAATATGGCTGGGAGCGCCTGCTGAGGGGCTACTGTCACCATCATTAATTGGCTGACCTGACATTCCTAGCTGTTTCCTGCCATGTTGGATGGGTGCAGCAGAGACCCCAACACACTTGGAATAGCAAGGGTGGAGACTGCTACACAAGAGTATGATCTCTTTTTGTTTTTTAACACTTCTTATAGCTCCTGCCTACTATTTTATACAACTGGTAAACCCTTTTAAGGACACAATAGATACTTTTTGGACTGCTGATTGTTTTACAAATACATTGAAATTCATTCAATCTGGAATTTGATAGTAGAGTTTCTGTAGCAGATGTATGTTCACGTTATAATGGACATTCTTTGTAAACGGTCTTTATCCTACAGATTTATATAATATTCTATGACCATCATCAACTATCTACTGTATGTTTTGGCTTTACTTTTGCTTAATTTCTAATTCTCTTCTGCAATAGATTCACTGTCTTATTATGGCATCATTTTATATAATTTGGGCAGCATGGTGGCTCAGTGGTTAGCACTATTGCATTGCAGCGCTGGAATCCTGGGTTAGAATCCAGCCAAGGACAACATCTTCAAGGAGTTTGTACGTTCTCCTCATGTTTGCGTGGGTTTCCTCTGGGCACTTCAGTTTCCTCCCATACTCCAAAGACAAAGTGATAGGGAATTTAGATTGTGAGCCCTATATGTGACAGTGTCTAACAATGTCTGTAAATATGATGGTGCTATATAAGTATGCAGAATAAATAAATATTTATTTCAACCAATTCTAAGAACTGCATCTGCACAAAAATGTAAGCAGTAAAAGTGGAAAATGGACATCAATAAAAGAGCGTTCTATTTGTTTATATAGTATAGATGTTCCACATTCCTATGCAGAAATTGGCTAGCTTGGCACCTACTTTGTGCCCATTAGGGTGCCCTATCTCTATAAGTAAAATATATCCTCCTATGGTATTATAGCTTCACATTCAAATAGTTTACTATCCCTACATCTTTATATTTAGATCTCTTTAGACCAGTGTGTTATTTATCACCATTGATCTCTGTGTACTGATCACTGTTTTCTGACTTTTTCAGATCTGTTTTTCATAGATATTGGACTGTGAAGGAATTTGCAATCCCACATGCCAAATAAATATAATTTTGATGTAGTTTTAACCTTTTTAATCTGGTATCTTGTGTCATAAATGGTTAACAGATGTCATATAACAGCTAATACTGGCATATTATTACAGTGCCCATAGTGTTTGCATCTATAACAGACACCTGGAAATGCTCTGATAGGCATCACAAAATAGGGCGTCAGTTTATACACCATATTTACTTACTGTTATCATTTTTATTTCACATACTAAAAGTCCAGGTGGTTTTAATACAAGTGTCACTAAATGGCGACATATGTATGAAAATACATAGTGCAGTTTTTTATTAGGTGGTAACATGTGTATGTACAAAATGCTGCAATTTTAGCACTTATGTGTATTATAGCTTTAAATTATACAGAACTTTTATAAAATAGTCATAGACCTCTGTTTGTAGTGAGAACGACTTTGTAATAAGGCCTGTATAGAGCACAATGTGGCACCAAAGAGTCACAGTGTTTGCGCACATAACCATGTTCTGCCGCATAAAGAAGTCCATAGGGCCACCATAATTTAGAAAAAAAAAAAAAAAGCATAAAAAAATTCTTTATGTCTGCTGCATTGTAACTTTCAAACTGAAGATTTAATAAAACTACCAATTTTTTGGAATGGAGTGCAGGACCAAATCTTGCATGTTCCAGCCCATGAGAGCCTTTGTCAAGTTATATCTGTAAACTGTTGGTATATGAGTCAAAATGAAAGTCTTGCAAACCATGGTCAGGCAAAGATGGAACTAACAAAAAGAGGTGAAACACCATTCAATAATCAGATGACATCATATGTTACCAGTAGAGATGGGCGAATAACTCGTATTGAGCCGGGATCGACCTGAATATTCCAAATTGTTTGTTTTTTTTACAAAATTGAACAAATGGAGATTTGTCGTGGGCGAACTAAAATGTCCGCCACATTGTACTCTAGGATTTCTTCATACATTCATACTCACCTGTTTCCTCCTTTGGGCCTCCTAAAAGCGTCTGGTGCTCCCCTTTGACATCATACGCCTGGGGTCATTGCTGAGGCCTGTGATTGGGCCACTAGCGGTCACATGGACACACCAAGTCACTGCTTGACATTGTCATGTCACAACTGAGGCCCAATAACAGCTGCATGACAGCACAGGAGAGCGCCCCATGTCACCAAGGAGGTAGGAACAGAGTGCCATAAGTTTTTTTAATTTTTACACCTCCCTTGGGCCTCCACCTGAAGGGACCCCAGAGCATAATAATGTCACTTTCACTTTGACATATCTTCAGCTGTGTTTGCCTTAGAAAGCAAAAAATTTTGATAGATAGATAGGCTCCTAGGAGCCCCAACAGTATCATACACTATGTTTAATAGATAGGTTCCTAGGAGCCCTGACAGTGTTATACACTATGTTTTATAGATAGGTTTCTAGGAGCCCTGACAGTGTTATATACTATGTTTTATAGAGAGGTTCCTAGGAGCCCTGACAGTGTCATACACTATGTTTTATAGATAGGTTGCTAGGAGCCCTGACAGTGTTATGCACTATGTTTTATAGATAGGTTCCTAGGAGCCCTGACAGTGTTATACACTATGTTTTATAGAGAGGTTCCTAGGAGCCCTGACAGTGTTATACACTATGTTTTATAGAGAGGTTCCAATGAGCCCTGACAGTGTTATACACTATGTTTTATAGAGAGGTTCCTAGGAGCCCTGACAGTGTTATACACTATGTTTAATAGATAGGTTCCTAGGAGCCCTGACAGTGTTATACACTATGTTTTATAGAGAGGTTGCAATGAGCCCTGACAGTGTTATACACTATGTTTTATAGATAGGTTGCTAGGAGCCCTGACAGTGTTATGCACTATGTTTTATAGATAGGTTCCTAGGAGCCCTAACAGTGTTATACACTATGTTTAATAGATAGGTTCCTAGGAGCCCTGACAGTGTTATACACTATGTTTTATAGAGAGGTTCCAATGAGCCCTGACAGTGTTATACACTATGTTTTATAGAGAGGTTCCTAGGAGCCCTGACAGTGTTATACACTATGTTTAATAGATAGGTTCCTAGGAGCCCTGACAGTGTTATACACTATGTTTTATAGAGAGGTTCCAATGAGCCCTGACAATGTTATACACTATGTTTTATAGAGAGGTTCCTAGGATCCCTGACAGTGTTATACACTATGTTTTATAGAGAGGTTCCTAGGAGCCCTGACAGTGTTATACACTATGTTTTATAGATAGGTTCCTAGGAGCCCTGACAGTGTTATGCACTATGTTTTATAGATAGGTTCCTAGGAGCCCTGACAGTGTTATACACTATGTTTAATAGATAGGTTCCTAGGAGCCCTGACAGTGTTATACACTATGTTTTATAGATAGGTTCCAATGAGCCCTGACAGTGTTATACACTATGTTTTATAGATAGGTTCCTAGGAGACCTAATGTCAGGATTTGCATTGCAGCAGTCACCTAATTTACATCACAAACAAGGCAGACAGTATTACAAAAGAAGATAACACCTCTATAGATAACACCACTAACCAATCCTTGTATCTACAGAAAATAAATGATATCACAATATATCTACTCCAACTCCCTGCTCAGATCATGTCTACAAAACTCTCCCATATAGCTCAATGAGTCAGCTCCTAAATGTTGCTAGCAGAGAAGAGCAGATGCTCTAATAAAAATTTAGAATTAAATTAAAATAACTACAATCTGGAAATTAAAATTAAAATAAATAGAAAAAGTGACATATTTCACTGTTTTTAATAAATAAGTTTAAAAAAAATGGTCAATACATTCCTTTTATTCAGTCTGGACAAGAATGCAAAGATCTACCATGCAGCCCCCATAAAACCTCCAGGACAGCATAGAGAGTGGTAAAGACATTGAATTGTCCATGAGGTTTAGTGTCTGACAACATTGTTTCTGGTTCCTCCTGGTTTGGTTCAGGATCATCCATAGAGACCCCTAAATGACTGTTTCAGGAAGGAATGTAAATCTGACATCAAAGAAAATCAATTAACGTCTGCAATGTGTCTGCAGTCACCACTTACTTTAACCCACTATCAACTGCAGTGTCATCTAAGCAAATGAGCAATACAAACCCAGGAGGAAATAGCGGCTGCTGCATCCTGTTATCAACAGGCATGAGAACAGCTGTGTGTGAATATTGGCTCAGTAAGGGAAAGACAAAGGCTGGACACAAAGCATTCTGACAATGAGTGCAGTCTCTGTTTTCCTGCATCCCGCCTCTAGGGGGTCCTGTTAGACTGCAAGAATACAAAGAGTATACTGCACACGATAAAAACATAGTATTGTTTATGTGGCGCTTCGTACATGACACATCACAATACCATTCAGTGGTAATGAAGAAAATGTAGATGTCTGCTGTTAAGGCCATACTTAATGCAGCTCAATGTAAGTGTATTCTCTGTGCAGCGCTGCAGAACATCCTATTAGATATAGGTAATGAGAAATGACAAATAAATATACAGACTGTAGTGTGATGGTTACAGGAGAATTGGCAGAGTCTATACCAGTGATGGCGAACTTTTTAGAGACCAAGTGCCCAAACTGCAACCCAAAACCCACTAAATTATCACAGAGTGCCAACACGGCAATTTAACCTTAAATTAACCAGGATCTGTTTTATATTGACAATGCAATGTTATTACAGCCTGTAATAATATCACATGTCTGCTATAAAACAGATACTGTGTGATATAAATAGTGAAGGGCCCCCACACAGTACAATGCACTCCACAGTGGCCCCCAGACAGTACAATACGCTCCACAGTGGCTCCCAGACAGTACAATGTGCTCCACAGTGGTCCCCAGACAGTACAATGAGCTCCACAGTGCCCCCCAAACAGTACAATGCGCTCCACAGTGGCCCCCAGACAGTATTATATGCTCCAGAATTGCCCCCACACAGTATTATATGCTCCACAGTGGTCCCCGCACAGTATTATATGCTTCACAGAGGCCCCGCACAGTATTATATGCTCCACTTTTGGCTCCCCACATTAGATGCTTCACAGTGTCCCCCACACAGTATTAGATGCTTCAGTGTCCCCCACACAGTAGTATATGCTTCAGTGTCCCCCCATACAGTAGTATGTGCTTCAGTGTCCCCCACACAGTATTAGATGCTTCAGTTTCCCCCACACAGTATTAAATGCTTCAGTGTCCCCCCATACAGTAGTATATGCTTCAGTGTCCCCCACACAGTATTAGATGCTTCAGTGTCCCCCACACAGTATTAGATGCTTCACAGTGTCCCCCATACAGTATTAGATGCTTCAGTGTCCCCCACACAGTATTAGATGCTTCAGTGTCCCCCACACAGTAGTATATGCTTCAGTGTCCCCCACACAGTATTAGATGCTTCAGTGTCCCCCACACAGTATTAGATGCTTCATTGTACCCCATACAGTAGTATATGCTTCAATGTCCCCCATACAGTATTAGATGCTTCAGTGTCCCCCATACAGTATTAGATGCTTCAGTGTCCCCCATACAGTATTAGATGCTTCACTGTAGGACCCCACACAATAGTTTATGCTACTTACGAAGTCCCACGAAGAGCTGCAGTCCCACGAAGAGCGTCCTCCTTCTTCTTCTGTTCGCAGGCGCTGATGAATGATGTCATCGCGCCTGCGTCGGGGCAGAGGTCACACTCTGCAGTCAGTGTAGTTCCGCGGACCGCCGCTTACACTGACAGCTTTCATCCGTATGTACATTTGCACATACAGCTGAAAGAAGCGATCGCTCACTAACTGGGAATCCTGCACCGGATTCCCGGTTAGTGAGCGATCATGTCAACGGCGCGTGTGCCAACGGAGAGGGCTCTGCGTGCCCTCTCTGGCACGCGTGCCATAGGTTCGCCATCACGGGTCTATACTGTTCAATCCAACATGATACAGAATGTTCCTATGTCTGATCCATAATAGGGCAGTGTACAGAAGGTGCCAGGCCTGCCAGCAATATACAGAATTATACATGTGGATGGGGATTTCAAAACCCCGAACACACATGAAGGAAACAATCTACGTGGACATATATGAGCACTGCTGATTTTCACAGCAGATTTCACTCTTTACAATGCAACACATGTGGATTTTGCCTTGGATTCATCACAGTCCTGCTAAATCCCATGAACATTATCTGCAGCATCAGGACCAGGAATGGGCAAACCTTGTGAGATTTGTTTTGTGAGTATTCGCAAGGTTCGCCCGCCAGTTTTGTTTCAGACAAACTTGTTAGATCCAAATCAAAAGTGCTTTTATTATACTCTAGGGCAGGGATCGGCATTGCCCAAAAGACGTGCCAGGAATGGCACTTGGGCGAACTCACCCAGCAGTTTCGTTTGGACCCTAGAGTATAATAAGCGGTGACTTAGGTGAGGTGATCAAACCTTCCCTGGACTCAGGCGCGGCTCCCTGTTTTCTTGACATCAAGGACCATTTAGGGACCTCTGGGACTCGGGCTGCTGTGCCAGGAAAATATGCCTTGCATGCCACTCTTGGCACGCGTGCCAGGGGTTGCCAACCCCTGCTTTATTACAATAGAATACATATTGCAATAGAAACGGGTAACATCACCACATACTGCAGTACAGAAATACTAGGGGGGGACTAACTATAAATGTTTATAAACAATTTAAAAAACTTTTTAAAAGTTAAGAAAATATCGGTAATTAAAATAAAGTTACAATCATCCTCAATTCCCCATTTATAATAAAAATAATAAACAATAAAAAAAACATATTTAGTATCACCACGTCCACAAATGTCCTATCTATTAAACTATCATATTATTTATCCTGCATGGTGAATGGCATAAGAAAAAAAAAATACCAAAAGCCAAAATTTGTCACCTCACCTCCCAAAAAACCTTACAGTTCACCCTGAATAAAAAACAACAAAAAAAATAAAAGTTATGTCAGAACTTTCTAACACACACCAATTTTTTATAATCATACTGACCTTCTGAGCACAGTTAACGTGTCCTTTGTACCACATGGTGAATGGCATAAAAGCAAAACTCACAAAAAAATGGTGCAATCGCATTTTTTCCCATTCCACCCAATAAATAATTTTTTTCATCTGTTGCACATTATATTTTTGTTAACATTGAATGGTACCATTAAAAATTACAATGTGTCTTGAAAAAAGCAAATCCTCATACAGTTATGCTGATAGAAAAATAAAAACTTATGGCTCTTGGAAAAATAAAAAAAAGCAAAAATTTATCCTGTTTTTAACCACCTCAGTACCGGGCCAATTTCTGGTTCAGGACCAGACACATTTTCGTTTTTTTTGTATGTGCGGTTTTGAGGGCTGTAACCTTTTTATCATTTGCGTTATTCAACTAATTTCCGCGTCTTTTTTCAGTGACATATAGGGCTTTATTTTTATGTTGTTTTTATTTTTGCATGCTTTTTAATTTTTTTTTTTATATCCGGAAAAATATAAAAAAAAGAGGGAAAATGTGTCTGTTTTTCACTTTCACTTTTCATAAAGTGCTACTAAAAAACTTTATAAAATAGTTTTTCCTCTCCATTACAGTAATTTTTCTTTTGCATTGTCTCGTCAGGGGTGGGGCTAGAACCTGTGATGTGGACATTTTATTGGCGTATTATTTTATTTATTTTTTAATTATTTTACTTTAATTTATTTTATTTTTTTTACTTTTCTGTTCATTTTATTTTTTTTTTTTTTTTTTACATAATAGACCTTTGGGGACATCTGATCACTGTTTTTTTTTGGTGGGTGAGGCTGATTTCCTCTGTAACTGGGGCTGAACTAGACAACCACTCTCTGGACGTAAAAACCCAATGGGCAGTCCAGAAGTGGGTTTTTTGCTACTTGGGGCCTTAGCCTAAATGGGTTTCCAGGCTTTTGATATTGATTACCTCTCTTTTGTAGAGGTCAACAATATCAGATCAGTGGGAGTCTGTCACCTGGCACCCCCACCGATCAGCTGTTATCAGCAGGTGCTGGAACTACACATGGGGAAGAATCACCTGACTCTGTTCACTGTGTAATGGCTTTGCCAGGTTACTGTTGATCAGCTCCTATTCACTGTGTAGTTCTGGAGTTCTGGCATCAGTAGCTGCTGAGAATGCCTGATCTGTGGGGGTACTGGGTGTCTGAACTACACCAGCCTGATATTGATGAGTTAAGCTGGAAACTTCCTTTATTGTACTATAAGGGGTCTAGTTATAGGGTGAGCAGAGGTAACAATCGCTACTGGGCCCTGGATCATAAGGGCCACAAAAATGCCACAAAAATATACCACTATCCTAAATGGCACAATGTAGGTAGGGGCCCATTACAGATTTTGCATTGGGACTCTGGAACTTCAAGATACGCCTTTGTGTATTATCTTAGATAAATGGATGGATAGATAGTTAGCGTACCTAGAAGCTACTGAATAAGCAGATATGGTAATTGTCAGAATATGGTGTTAGAATATGGTAAGTATACTTGACCTGCTGGAGCAATGTATAGGAGAAGTATTACACCAGACAAGAACCCACCAGTTCTTTAAAGGTTCTGCTTCTGAAGTTGTGACAGCTGTTGGCTGCAAATAACATAGTAAGAAAAGTGTATGGAGCCTATTAGTATAATGTAGTGCAAAATATATCAAAATGCCCAGATCAGATGAATAAGCATAAAGGTCATACTGAAGGTATACAGGTCACTGAATTCATGAAAAGATAAGATATCCAGCACATACTACTTGAGTACAGGAAATCTCCATTCACATGTGTTCACTGCCTGGAAAGCAATGACACTAAGATAACTTGGCACTTGCTTGACCTTCCTGATGTAAATGGACCTCAGATATATATCAGAATGTTTTGCTCATGTGGTTAGTAAAACTTTTTCCTTGAGGAGACATTCAGCTTTCTGAATGTCTTTCTCATTCAGTATAGGAACATTATAGAGCAGGGGTAGGCAACCTTTTCTGTTCGGCGTGCCGATTTTAATAAAAAAATCAAAGATGAGGTACTCGGAGTGCCGGTCAATAATTGTAAGTCTGACGACCCCTAATCTAAAGTCATATACCACAAACCATAACACAGAAGTGCTGCCACAAGATGCTTTAGGACGCATGCGTTTACTGCTATTTCCTGGGACGCTCCTGTACTTTCTGATTAGAAGCAATGAAAGTACGTGTACATCCTGCAATTAGTGGTAAATGTGTCCAGGAGCCCCGTATGGCAGCATCCTTATGGTGAAAACACACTATGTATCTGGATGCAGCTATATTCTTAGGCCACTGGAACTTTTTCATTCGATGTAAAACTGGTGCATTTTTGCACAAAAAAAAAAACAAAGCTTGAGTTTCTGTGCAAAAACACATCCTTAATATAGAAAACACACCGTTATACAGAATAATGTCCCATGGTGGTCCCTGCACTGGTATTATGTCCCACAGCCATAGTAATCCCTGCACACAGTATTATGTCCCATAGCGGCGCCTGCACACGGTATTATGTCCCATAGCGGCCTCTGCAACATGGTATATGTCCCATAGCGGCCTCTGCACACGGTATTATGTCCCATAGCGGCCTATGCACACGGTATTATGTCCCATAGCGGCCTCTGTACACGGTATTTGTCCCATAGCGGTCCCTGCACATGGTATATGTCCCATAGCAGCCCCTGCACATGTAAAAAGTCCCATAGCGGCGCCTACACACGGTATATGTCCCATAGCGGTCCCTGCACACGGTATTATGTCCCATAGCGGCCTCTGTACACAGTATTTGTCCCATAGCGGCCCCTGCACACAGCAATATGTCTCATAGCGGCCCCTACACACGGTATATGTCCCATAGCAGCCCCTGCACACGGTATATGTCCCATAGCGGCGCCTACACACGGTATATGTCCCATAGCAACCCCTGCACACGGTATATGTCCCATAGTGGCCCCTGCACATGGTATTATGCTCTATAGTGGCCCCTGCACACGGTATTATGCTCTATAGTGGCCCCTGCACACAGTATTATATCCCATAGTGGCCCCTGCACACAGTATTATGTCCCATAGTGGCCCCAGCACACTGTGTTATCCTCCATAGTGGCCCCTGCACACGGTATTATGCTCTATAGTGGCCCCTGCACACTCACTAGCTATTATTATACTGTGGGGTCTCTTCAGACCCCCCCGAGTATAATAAGTGGAGGGCAAAGAGAGGTGATGAAACATAAGAAAACAATGTACTCACCATTCCACGCTCCGCAGCCGCTCTGTATCTTCGGGCGCTTCTGCCTGTAGTCAGCGACCGCTCATTGAGTCTCAGGGGTTGCGTCGCGTCATTATGCGTAATGATGTCAGACGCAGACGCGACCCCTGAGGCCCTGTCAGCTGACTTCAGGCAGAAGCGCCTGAAGAGTACAGCGCGGCTGCGGAACGTGGAATGGTGAGTGACATTGTTTTTTATGTTTGATCATCTCCCCGGGGGCTCCGCTTATTATACTCGGAGGTCTGAAGAGACCCCACAGTATAATAATAGCAGTTTCGTTTCGGACGTGTTTGGTCCGATCGAAACTGCTGGGTGAGGAGTCCGCTGCCGGGTGCCAGGGAAATAAGCCTCGCGTGCCAAGAGTGGCACGCGTGCCATAGGTTGCCGACCCCTGTTATAGAGGAAGCTTGACTGTTTGTTATAGTAAATATCTGCACTTCTCACAAAGTAATAATTTTAGAGAAACTGTATTAAAATTCTGCATTTTGTTGTTCCGCTGTCACTCATCAAGGGAATGTACAGTAACGTGCAAAAGTTTTAGGCATAAATGCTGCAAAGTAAGAATGCTTTCATAAATAGAAGGTTAATAGTTTATTTTTGTCAATTAACAGAATGAATTGAATGAGAAAACGAGAAATCTAAATTCCGTCAATATTTGGTGTGACCTTTGCCCTTTGGAGGAGTCCTGGAAGTGATGATACGGCCCCAACAGATATAGCCTGGATCTCAATATCATCCAGTCTGTCTGGGATGACAAGAAGAGACAGAAGGATTGGAGCAAGCCTACATCCACAGAAGATCTGTGCTTAGTTCCCCAAGATGGTGGAACAGCCTCCCTGCCAAGCTCCTTCAAGAACCTTGTGCAAGTACCGAGAAGAATGGATGGGAGCCAAAGGGCAAAGGTCAAACAAATATTGATGAAATTTACATTTCTCTTTTGTTCATTCACTTTTATTTTGTTAATTGATAAAAATAAACTATTAATACTTCTATTTTTGAAAGCATTATTACTTTACAGTATTTTTTTCCACCTAAATGTTTGCACACAGGCTCAGACAGGCCTACAGGGGAGCAGGTGCCCTGATGGGCCCTGACTCGGGGGCTAGCGGGCATCTAGACCATTAACCCCTGCAAGAGTGATGCATGGCACAATACACTAATACAGTTAGGCACTGTGCAGCAACTTCCAAAGCCTATATATTAAATTGAGTAGCTTATTTAACAAACTATCCAGTTTATGATATATGGATGCATTGGGTGCCTGAGATGACATCTCGGCACAGAGGTTGGTTGACCACTATCCTGGGCCCGGTCTTTTTACTGTGGGGCTCCCTTCACCAACCATCCTGCTCACAAAGCTAAGGGGGCCTTAATCTAAGGTAAGAGCAAGTGAGAGGACTGCAGGAGAAAATTAGTCCAAGGTAAGGACTAGGTAGCAGTCTAATACTAAAAAATGTGTGTAGGTGCAGTTTTATGAATTTGCAAAAGAAAGCAGGCAATATTTGCATGTGGCTATATAGTGGCCCCCAAAATGAATAGTACTGGTGGGGCATAAGCAACCCAGTCCAACATTGTTTTTACAGTACTGTATAAGTTGTATAAGCACATACCCTATTGACAAAAGTTATTGTAGCTCCAATTGATCAATTTATTTATACATTTCCTAACAAAGGAACAAAACAAGTTAGTAGTTAAAAAAAAAAAAAGATGCCCCAGCATTGTTATATAGGGAATACAGGTATTTACTAAACTATACATGTAAAGCTGACAGGTACTTTTTCAGAAATACTTCTTACTATATCTTACTTTCCTTTAACCTGCTTACAGCCACGTGCCATTCATGCACTATGCGTGGTCCTGGGATTTAGACCTGTACTATAGTAAATGTACAGCACAGGTTTATAGGGGTTGTCCAGCCTTTTAAACACTGTTGACTTATCTTTAGAATAGGTTATCAATATCTGATTGGTGGAAGGCTGACACCTGACACCCCTACCCATCAGCTTATATCAGCAGCCGCCAACAGAGGAACTACATAGTGCATGATGGATCTGTACACTGTGTAGTGCTGATCTGAAGTACCTAGAAACCCACACTCACAAGATGCTTTATCATAATGGCACAGGCTCTGTGATGGATTGGACACGTTTTGCTAGAATTGATTCTACAGGTTGATGCCGAGGTCATGCAAGGGGAACAAATGCTAACGTGGCATATACTTCCATTGTCTATCGGTAGCAGAGGGCGATGTGCTGCCGACAGACAAGGATTTTTTTCCTGCTGAAATCAGCCGATCACCCGATGAACAAGCAATTGACTGGGATGAACAGTTGGCTGCTAAATCGTCCTGTCTAATTAGATCTTTACCCTGCATTGACACAACCAAGTTTTACCCATGAAACTGTGTCCGTGTGTTGGCTGGATTTACTGGACTGCACCTTATGCCAGGAGAGGAACTCCTAGCAGTATAGTTAACTATGATACTAGGAGTCCTGCCTCCCACCGACATACTGTCATATATCGATTACAGTATGGGACAATATGTCGCTGGTAGGCAGATAACTATAATGCTATAAGTTCCTCTCTCAGGCCAATAAATCCGGCGAACACATGGGCCGTGTTTCAAAGGTGAAACTCAGTCATGTGAATTTGGGGTTAGTTTGCCTGCTTTAGACCAAAACTTTGCACCAGAAAAGTGTCACATGCAGTAATCAATCCAGTAAATTTTAGGACTTGACGCCCTATTGTCTATATACTTTTCAAAAGCATGTAGTAAAGCACAAATGTCTTTTCTTTTTTGGTACATTTGTCTACATTAACTTTGCACCCTATTTTGCACCCCAGGGGGAGTCGTTTCCTCGAACCCCTCATGCATTGCAGAGCATGGAGGGATCTGTGAAAATAAAAAGAATAGAGCATTACCTATATTTTGACAGTAACAACGGACCATAAAAATATCGGTCATGTGAATAGCCCAGGTGACGGCAGAATTCTAGGGAATATAAAGGGACTTCAGTAAACATGAGCCATTATATATCAGAACAACCAAAACAAAATAAGAGTTCTAGAAAAGAAAGGCTTAGAACAAAACAGCAGTAAAAATTATTTCAAGAACCCAAGAAATAAAAAATTCAGGGCCATTAAACCATCACATGCTCAAACTCATTATACAAGTATCTAGCCAACCAGGACTGGAAGACTCTGGTCATTAAGAGGTTAAGCTATATATAATACAGCACTTTAAGGACCTCCATAAACAATAACATATTTACTGTTAGCACACGACACAATTGATATTCTACGCAGCATGGTAATATATTTTTATGTGTTCCTATATTGCCAGCGTTAAATAATGTTAAAAAGTCTGCCTTATGTTGTGTGGGATTGGGCTGTATCTGTCTTATCCTTGATTCATCAGGAGCATACAGCAACAGAGATAAAGACTAGGTTCTTCCATAAATCAACCCGAGCAGAAGAAGATTAGTTATTGTGAAGTATGGAAGCATTATACATCTCACACAACAGATTGTACAGAGGAATATTTGCAGTGCAGATATGTTAACCTCTAAGAGTCAACATCAATGACAGAGGTGGGTTCTGGATTATAACACCTGAGCTGTATAACCCTACAACTAGAGGAAGGGGTCTACCATGTGCACTTGTATAGAGCTCCTCTATCGCTACTTGTAAGTACTCACCTTTCTAAGTAGTACTTATCTTTCAGCACTTATTGCAGGTGAAGTTTACAGGGGATGTCCTATCAAGACAACACCCTAAGCAATGAACTAACTGTGAAATTGCCAAGGGAATCTGCTGGCACCTATAGATATTTGCTGTGGCAATGCAGAAAGCTAAAGGTATTATGTTATCAGCCACTGACATCAATGAGTGCCCATGGCTATCCCTTCCACAGTCACAGCAGCTCTCAGGAGGTTTAAACAAGGGGATCTGCTCTCTATGACGCCCAAATGACTAGGGAAAATGGACAAGTCAACTGGACAAACTGAACATTATATTACGTACAGTAAGTGAATATCACAAAAAGATCTATTTACCAGAAATGTTTTTCCTGCCAAATTACCAGCCTGTGATCCAAAGATTTATTTTTTTTGACACATTTACATGGAGGCAGGGGCGAAGCTATAGGGGGTTCCACATTAGCAGTCACTACCTGGCCCAGGACCCTGAAGGATCCCCAAAGGTCCCTCTGCTACATGATATATGCCACTACTTTAAATGGAAGGTAGGAAGGGGCCCCATTACAGAATTTGAAGCATGTCCTATTCTTAGCCGCATTTACAGCACAGACAATTGTAGAATTATATACAAGTCTTTTTGTGGATCCATGATTGCGGATGACATACTGACATGTCTTTTGTGGAGTAGATCAGTATTTGTGGACAGTAAAAACCACTACGGTCATGTGAAGGAGGACATACTTTAGATCATTACTTTGCACTAGAAAACTGGTGCATGCTAGCGATAAATATGGCCATTTTAAGACTCAACAACTCATCTAGACACTTTTGAATGGCATCTAGCAAGGGACAAACATCAGTTCACCTTGGCACAATTTAATTATAAATTTGTACACTAAACACCAAAAAGAAGATGCAACTTGCCGCAGAAATCTGGCTACTTAACCTTAGTAAATGTGGGCCATTAAGTTACACCAGAGATGCAGCTAGTAGTGCAAAATCTAACAGGACCGAAACCTACCATGTCTCATTAACAATACTTATGTCCAGGGATGTAGCTATAGGGAATGCAGTGGTAGCAGTCGCTACGGGGTCCTGGATCCTGAGGGGGCCTCATAGGTCCCTCTGCCCAAGTAATTGTGTCAAGACACAGGTAAAATAGACATAAGTAAAGAGTCAAAACAAGATATGCTAATTCCTAGGCATGTCCCGGAAGGTCCAGAGGTTAAACCAACTCTCCAGCTAGAGACGTAAGGAGGCCAAAACACGCCCGGGTTTCTTTAAAAGAATGTGTGAGTCTCACCCTACCCTAATATAGTAACTGAAGGAAGGGGGCTGCTCATGTCTATCGCACCAAACACACAGAGAAAGAGAATAGAGTATTCCACTAGTTTAAATGGCACAAGGTAGTTAGGAGCCCATTGACAGATTCTGCAATGGGACCCATAAGCTTCAAGTTACACCTTTGCTTGTGTCTTTTTACATGGTGCAACTTCATCCCCGCCCCTCTTACAGCTATGCCCCTGATTTACACAGTGCATGGATATTGGAGGTATGGTTATCCACAGAACATACAGTCATTCACCAGTTGATGACCTTGTAGAGCAGCCAATGCTTGCAGATATGTTGGTAATGGAAGGAATATGTTGCACTTACTTCAGCTTGCCCATGGGCTATGAATTACGAGCCATGTCAACTATTGGCCATCTTCTGCCTATGTCATACATTGCCTTGAGAACTGTCCTTCCCCTTGCATTAGATTGTATATACCATGGTATACAACAGCGGCAATGGATTTCTATAATTCTCGCAGCACAGATTGATGATATATGCTTTGACTAACAGATGTGCCAAAGACTTAACATATTAAAAATTAAGTCAACTTAGTCTGTTTATTTTCTAAATGTTGTAACAAGTCTCGCTAAAGCCCATTGTGGAATGATCAATGCAAGTGACATTAGCAAGATGCAGTACCAGGGGCTGTTGTTCTTGTGCGCGTCCTTTGTACACATCAGTTTATGCCAGTTGACTTTTACAGTACAACAGATAAAACTGTCATCCCCCGAGTCTCCGCACAAGCTCCTAGTGATAGATTTATTTAAAGAAAAATAGCTTTATTTCACACCAATGAAACAAAGTAAGCGGTTATAATGGCCTTTGCTATCTATTTTGTGATACCGCAGCTTGCTACTGTCCAGGGCTGTAATCCGTTACACATAGAATCAGAAAGTTGGAAGCATAAAACCAAATCCAGGTAAAGGAGCCATGTACCACTTCGAAATAACCATATATTAGCATGTCAGATCAGGTCTACCCCCCTTCTAGAAGTAATGGGAAACAGGGTCATGTAAAGAAAAAGTTGGGTTAAGCCATTTTTTTTTTTTAGGCCAATTATCAGGTCAGCTATGGGGACTACTGTTCATAGGAATGATCACCCCCAATTATTGGCCAAAGATCAGCCAACAAATGACCAAATGCTTGTTTTCCGGGTGGTTACATACAACAAGGAAGGCAAAAAACCCTTTGAGGTGGATGCCAATTGCCCCATCAGAGGAAAAAAATCCTTCCCAACTCAAAATATGGAAATTGGACTAAGTTCCTGCATTAACATCATATTCCAAAAAATGTAGTTCTTGTAATATTTCGTAACATCCAGGACCTTCTTAAACTTTGTGAGAAGGTGACAGGTAAAGTTCTGGAAGGTCGCTATGTCTCCCCCAGATTCCTCACTTATGTGTGGTAAGTGAGCTTACAACACAGATATCTGTAACAAAACCTCAGCTGTGAAAAGGCCTTTCTGTTAACCACTTCTTGTCCTACTAGGGAGGGGCCTTTAAGCACAGGTGGGAGATGGGCCTCATTAAAGGCCTATAAAAGGTTTTCAAGACCTCAGTCCTGGGCAGTTACTGGGGAGAAAGGAGGAGCTGGGTTTTGTCCAAAACGTGTGAAGATTGGTGAGACTCCGGTGTTAACTGCTTCCATTGTTTTGCCCTGTATATTGACCGTGTGGCTGAAGAAAGCCACACGTACAGTTAGGAGATTACCTGTTTAGTTAGGGTTGGTTCACACTTACGCCTGGTGTCCGTCCGCCAAAAAAAGGATTGGGAAAGATTTGCAAACGATTTTTTAACCCTTTCCCAACATCCGCCGTAATAGTACGGGTGTTTCAATATAGCGGCCGCTCGGGACAGAAGAGACCCGGCGCTAATGCCCAAGATTGGTGCCTGAGGCTGACCGAGGCACCATTTTACCGGAGGCTCGTGGGCGCCGCCATTTTGCCGGGGATCACCGGCACCCAGAGCAAGATACAGGGCCAGCGTCCCGTTACTATGACAGTCAGGAGCCTTATGAAGGCTCCCAGGCCTGTCTTTCATTAGTTTCTATTGCAAGCTACTCTATGTAGAAGAGCCATTTTTTTGCAATGCATTGCATTAGTGATCAAACCCCCTGGGATTCAAGACCCCTAGGGGGTCTAATAAATGCAAAAAAAAAATTTTATAAAAAAAAAAAAAAAAAAATATATATATATATATATATATATATATATATAAATATATATTAAAAGTTCAAATCACCTCCCTTTCCCTAGAACACATATAAAAGTACTTAAATACTGTGAAACACATACACATTAGGTATCCCTGTGTCCAAAAATGCCCGGTCTAGAAATCTATAAAAATATTTTTCCCATACGGTAAACGCCATAGCGGGGAAAAAAAAAATCAAAAGTGCCAAACTTCCGTTTTTTCACTGTTTTACCTCTGATAAAAATTTGAATAAAAAGTGATAAAAGCAATATCAATTTCCCAAAATGGTATAACTAAAAACCACACCTGGTCCCGCAAAAAAAGACGCCCTATGCATCCCCGTACACGAAAGTATAAAAAAGTTACTGGTGTCCGAATATGGCGACTTTTAGAAAAAAATTTTTTTTTTTGCACAGCACGGTTTTGGATTTTTAAGGGGTTAATATGTAAAGAAAACTATATAAATTTGGTATCCCTGGAATCGTACTAAAACATAGAATACAGGTGACATGTCATTTTGGCTGCACAGTGAACACCGTAAAAACAAAGCCCATAAAAAAATCGCACAAATGCACTTTTTCTTCAAATCCACCCCATTCTGAATTTTTTTCCAGCTTCCCAGTACATTGTACAGAATAATAAATGGTAGCAACATGAAGAAAAATTTGTCCCGCAAACATTAAAATCTCGTATGACATTGAGAGCGGTAAAATAAAAAAGCTATGGGTTTTGGAAGGGGGGGGGGGGGGGAGTCAAAAACGGAAATTGAAAAATTCCTCCGGCAGGAAGTTGTCCGATTGTAGTCTCTGTGCTGCGAAGCCACTTTTTTTGGTCGGAAACAAAGTCGGACATGCAGGACTTTGTGTCCGACCAAAAAAACTGGCTTCGCGGCGCAGAGGCTGCAATCGAACACCTTCGGATTGCTTTAAAAACCCTTTGAAGTGAATAGGTTTTTAAACAAACCATTTGCAAACCTTTCCCTAGCCTTTTTTATGATATTTAGGTCGGATTCATGGCGGATGGACACCAGGCGCAAGTGTGAGCCAACCCTTAGAGGAGCAGGAATTTTTGTTACTGTTTTTGCCTGAAGTTAAGGCTTGTTTATTTTCTGCCAGTTTTTTTAAAATAAACGTACAGGGTAAAATCTGTTATAACCTGAATATTTGTGTCTGTCTCTGACTGTCTGGGTCCCCTGCTGCTGCCACTGAGACAATCCTCCCACAACTTGTACATCTTTTATGTGGCACCAATGAAAGTCTATTGGTCTGTCCGTGAAAAAAAATATGACATCGTGGGCCATCCATTTATAATGGACCCAGAGACATACAAAATATAGAAAATTAAACATAAAAAAAAAAAAGGTTGATCAACCACGGACAGCACCCCACCAAATGAGCAGTGTGGTCTGTCTGTGAATAGCACGGACGTGTGACCTTAATGTTGTGTGCTCCATGTAAATATGGCTGATTTCAGCATTCTATGACAGATCTGATTTCGCTCTGGCCTGATAGCGCTTCAACTCCATTTGTAAATGTAACCTTCTCTCTTAACAGTCAATAAAATCATTGATCAGTCTAAGTTAAGCAAATAATGTATTTTATGAAGAGTTATATTGTGGAATGCTGTAAAATGTTTCATCACTTCTTTATGTTCATTTGTTAATATTATTCATCATTTTGTCAGATTATTGCCTTCTCTCAGTCTCATATATAAAGGGTATTGCTGTTGTTGTTATTCAAAGAGGATCTTCACCTATCTGGCTCCTCTGTTGTAGCAAAAAAATAAAATCCCCCATTAAATAATTCTGGAGCATCTTTTTAGAGCCCTACATTGTGTGGTTCCTACTAGAAATAAATGAATAACCTACCCTAGCATCATCAATTGGTCATCAATATTTGGTCCCAGAAAACCCCTTGAAGAATGTTTTCATTAGAATACAAGTGCCCAAAATGTATATTACATCCATGTTCGGATGTCTAAAGACATCTACTAGTGATCTGTTTCTGGTAGGTATACATGAACATTGGTTTTCCGTTAAAGCGAGTTTGTCAAGTCTAAAATGCCTTCCAACTAGAGATGGATTCGTTTCATTTTAGGTTCGGGAGGCTCAGGTCCAAGATTCATTTTGGGTTGAACAAGTTCAGTACGAACAGCCCCTTAAATTGCTTTAAGGCTAAGGCCCCAAGTAACACGCAGCAAACGCAGCATTGCGTTTTTTTTCCTGCAGCGTTTTTGTTGAGTTTTTCTCTTCAGACTTTCTGCCCTTATTATACTTATAGGGAAAATTCCAGTGTTTCTGCAGGTGTAATTGACACGCTGCGTTTTTCAGAAACACAGCTTTTCCCCTGCAGATTTTTTTCTGCAATGTGTGGATGGGTTTAGCCAGAATCCTATTCACTTTGCATGTACTGTAAAACGCAGGATTCTTAGGGCTCCTAGGAACCTATCTATCCAATTTCTAGCTCTCTAAGGCAAACAGAGCCAAAGTTTTATCACAGTGAAAGTGACATTATTATACTCTGGGGTCTCTTCAGTTGCAGAATATAATAGGTGGAGGCCCAGGGCAGATGTAAAAAATAAAAAAAATAAAAACATTTAGGCTAAAGCTCCATGTAGCGGGCCGCAACGAAAAACGCACTGCGGGAAAAACCGCGGCGGAAACGCATCCCGGTTTTTCCCACAGCATTTTTCACAGAAAGTCTGAAGGGTTTTCCTCTATGGATTTTCTGCTTCCATTATTGCTATATGGAAAACACCAGCGTTTCCATAGGTATAATTGATATGCTGCAATTTCCAAAAATGTGACAGCTTTGGAAATCGCAGAGTATCCGCTGCGGGTATTTTTCTGCAATGTGTGGATGGGATTTGTTCATTGCAGGGACTGTAAAAGGCCGCAGCCAAACGCTGTGTTTAAGCCACGTGGGGCTTCAGCCTTATATTTACCTTTCCTCAACTCTTTTGGGCCTTCTCACGACATCCGATGCTCTCTCTCCGCTTCCTTGATGATGTCATGAACCTGGGGTGACATGGGTACGCCTAGCGTCATGACGCTTGGTGTGCCCATGTGACTACTGGAAGCCCAATCACAGGCCTCTGCAGTGACCCCCGGTCACATTGCATCACCAGGAGAGTGTCAGACGTCACAATAAGGCCCAAAAGAGGTAACGGAAGGTGAGTATGAATGGTTTTTTTTTATGACCACCTTCCCTGGTCCTCCACCTATTATACTCTGGGCTCTAAAGCGAGTATAATGTGATGGCCATTTGTTCAGTTTCGTAAAAAAAAAAAAAATATTTGGAATATTCATGTCGGACCCAGCTCGGTTTGAGTTGGTTCACCCATACAGTATCTACTTCCAACCCCATAATAGATCACTGGAAGGCATTTTGGACCTGACAAACTCCCTTTAAAGTAAATGGAACTGGATGTCTGGATGGGGACAGAGATCAATATGGACAACCTATAAAGTGCAATAGAATATGTAAGACACTATAGAATATAAACAATACAGAAATGAAAATTTGTTATTTTATATTTGTGTTTTAAGACGTTCTCGAATATTTCAATAAAATTTCAACCTAATACTGTACAAGCAATGTCCACACACTCTGCACCAGAATGTACCTTGTCACATTTCTAATAAGATCCAGAATAAGTGACGCAATCCATTATTAGAAGTAGACTCAGTGTGGGTTATACCACTTATGGCAGCCTACATTGAATGATCCCTTGAGAACACCTAGGAGTGAAAAGTATTATATGAACTTGATGGTAGGTCTTGTCAACATCCCTCTCTAATCCTTTACAATGTCCAGAAAATCCAAACCATCCATTTGTTCTGAGGTGGGAGGAACAACAATGTCCAGAGCCAAATAGTGAAAAGGACTGGCGGACATCACATAGCAATGAATGATTTATAAAGCAGTTTGTTCATAGCATTGTCTTCATACACCAAAGACATCAATCAAAACCGCAGTTTGTCAGTACACATCCAACACATCCACATTGGTAGTCGTAAGAAAATAAAAATGATATTCTCATTGTAGAAGCTTTACTAGAAAGCATCATATGTGGATCGACATCATACTGGCACATAAATATACTCATTATTAAGAGTAAAGTGTTAAAGGTGATCAATCATAAAGGATCAACTTGGATTATTTAGTCAGGTTGAACTCAATACTTAGGGGCGTCTCTAGTACAAAAGGTCTGTGGACATGGGCTTTGGATCTTTTGTCCATTGTCCCAAATTTCTGCTGACCTTACAATCAACTATCTGTATCTACTGATATAGTTGATTACTGTAGCGAGGTTCTGAAGTCTAAGGCTTTATGCACAAGACAGAGTGTGCAGGCCAAGGGGAATCCAATTTTCTAAAAGAATGTACTTGGATGACACTCGGATGTTTTTTAGATCCTCCTTTAATTTAAATGGGAGTTTCTGTTCCCGATAATTATAGAGCAGGTCCTAGCCAGCTCTATGGAATCGGAAGAAAACGGAGTAGTGACTTTAAAAAGAGCCTCAGGCTGCATACTTGGTCATGTGCATGAGGCCTAAATCTTTCCTGCACACGACTGAGTGTACAATCCAATTTAGATCCGTTTCCACAGATCTGATCTGCTCATTGAAATCAATGTAAAATGGCCGTGTGCATGAAGTCTTAGGGTTCCCTGCCTCACTATATACCCATATAGGTCATTTTTGGAGAGCACATCAATGGTGCAAATCAGGCCCCAGACTGCTTAGGCAGGAAGTGACCTGTGGACTGCACCCCACAGCAGACAGAGATATGGAATGGGTGAGCACTTGCCCATTTCTGCCCAAAAATGTGGGATGCCTCTGCCGGGCAAGTTTACTATATCTCACCAGAAAACTTATACTTGAGTTATACTTGAAATCTATGTCAGTCACTGACTAGTGTAGATATCAATTTTGGCACATGAGACCTCCCAAGATGCGTCAGAATATAAAGACATTGGAACCTCTTATTAATTCATGCCAATGGCAGAGGAAACACCAATCTTAATAAATCCCCCCCCCCCCATGTCTCCATAATAAGACATCCAATGGAGGAGGCCATTAACTTTCCACTGTTGAATTCAGACTGGATAAGGAATCGAAAAAAATCTGTATGCCTTTGTATGAATTTGAGAGGTACAGTATAATCCCATAGACACAGAATCATAACATGGACCCATGTAAGGGAAGTCAAAGTCAACTCTGCGTATGGGATATTTATTTCCCTTAACATTTGTAAGTACAAGTTTAAGGACCTAGGTAAATGTCTTTAACTTGGAGCAAGCCTCTTGAGAAAGTGCAGGAAATGGAAACTTTACAGAAAATTTTTAGGTTTCCAATATTATTATGTTTTCACTTTTCAGTATGTGTTTGTGTAATGGCCAAAAATGAATAATCCACACGGGTTTTTGCAGCCCTTCCTCTCCTGTGGAACATGCACAGCATGGAAGGTACGGTGTGGCATTTCTGAAAATATAATTAACCTGGAACCTACTTACAATATGTGATGTAGAACATGTCATTAATAATAAAATATTGCAATAAAGGCTAATTTTTCTCCTGAAAAACAACAGCGTTGATTATCTCCGCATAAATGGGTCTCCATAGTCTTTTTATGTATCCACTGAGAAAACTTGTCTTCTAATTGAAAAATATTTCTGTGAGGAAATGTTTGAAGGGTCACAGCAAAGGTCCCCTCAATGCCACCAGGATTAATTTATATGTCTTTCAGGTTGGAAAATGTTCAAGCCCTTCTCTCTTCCAATTTGTTGTAAAAATGCGCTAAAACAAAGACTTATTTCCTCTTATATCTTATAATTGTAGTCATTGTATCTTTTTCTATTGAATCTACGGGGAGGCCATTTTTGGTAGGATTTTGGAAATCTCGTATAAGGTTTATGATGCATAGCATGCGGAAAATTGGTAGAAGATTGTAATATATTCGACTTCTGGGAGGACTTTTGAGGCCTTTATAGCTAATCATTTCGTGCGTGTCCAAACAAATGCCCAAAACAAGTATTATTGTGATCCCCAAGGAAGCCATCTTGTGCGGTGTTAAATTCTTACGCATCCAATTGTTATTCATAGCTATAGAGGTCATAGACAACAATCAGTCTCTTGTGATATATTCTATGGAGGGTTTATCAGAAGCGTGAAGTGAACATACTGAATTTTTTAAACGTCTTATATTTTATAAGGGGAAAGTTACAGTGGGATATGCTATTTGTGGCACTTTGGCTGTAAATTCCAATAGAGTTTCTCTTGATTTATTCAGAATTTTTTTTTTTTTTTTTTTAACAAAAACCATTATTTCTTCTTTTACCAAATAAACATGACAGTAACCAGTATGTAGATGCTTACTCAAGGAACTCTTGCATTCCAAGTAATGGTGGGTTCACACCTGCATTCGGGTTTCTGTTCTTTGGGTCCCAATTCGCAAAAAATTGGGGTCCACAAGGTTTTCACCTGGTTTTCGTCCAAAAAATGCAGAGAGAAAAGTCCTGCTTGCGGGACTTTTCTCTCCACATTTTTCAAGCAGAATGGGTAATGAAATTCCCAAACGGAAACTGGGCTCAGATGTGAACCTAGCCTTAAGGCAACTTCATTGGCTTTTGGTTTTAGCTGCCCTTATGGCGCTGTCCTTTTGGGGAATAGGGCTTAGAGGTGCTGTCAAGTTTCTAGCCCCTTGCCGTACTCTGACAGCATTAGACACCGTACAGTTGTATGGAGATGAGGGTTAATCTCCTTAGTTAAGCAGACCGAAGTGGGGAACCATAAATGGCCATATGCAAAGTTTTACTGTACCAGTGCCAGCTCCGGGACGTTGTACAGGGACTTAACTACCTGCTTTGGCTCTATGCAATGTATAGTACAGGTGTCAGTAGTAGCCTCAAATGGCTGATCCGTGCAGGTATGCCTGTCGGCCTAAGGATAGGCCATAAATAAAAACTTCCTGGACAACCCTTTTTAACTCATAAAGGAGCGGGGCTTCATAAAAATGCATATAATATAGATAGGAATATTGTAGTGTATTCTGAGAGCAACATATATTCCAGATTTTAAGATTTTTGTTGGATCATGTAGTATTGTTTTTCGGCTGAGGGTTACCTAACAACCAGCATGTGAAACAATGACAAATGTTTCCCTTGGTCAGATTGAAAACCAGAATCCCAGGACTGCAAGGTGGAAGGATTCTTCATTCCCATGTATATAAGGTATAGAAACTGTGGCACCCTAATTTCATACAAAAGAATTCACAAGGTTTATTGACAATGTAACATAATAGATATATGCACTTCATCTACTTTTCTCAAGGCATATTCAATAGATAAGATGATAATACTCTACATTTATACTCCAGATTTCAAATATGTAATGTTCTGGCCCATGAGAGCCTTTGTCAAGTTATATCTGTAAACTGTAGGTATAGGAGTCAAAGTGAAAGTCTTGCAAACCATGGTCAGGCAAAGATGGAGCTAACAAAAAGAGGTGACACACCATTCAATAATCAGATGACATCATATGTTACCAGTAGAGATGGGCGAATAACTCGTATTGAACCGGGATCGACCTGAATATTCCAAATTGTTTGTTTTTTTTATAAACTGAACAAATGGAGATTTGTCGTGGGCGAACTAAAATGGAATGGAGTGCTGGACCAAATCTTGCATGAGTGTTCTACACTATGTTTTATAGATAGGTTCCTAGGAGCCCTGACAGTGTTCTACACTGTATTATAGATAGGTTACTAGGAGCTCTGACAGTGTTCTACACTGTTTTATAGATAGGTTCCTAGGAGCCCTGACAGTGTTATAAACTATGTTTTATAGATAGGTTCCTAGGAGCCCTGACAGTGTTATACACTATGTTTTATAGATAGGTTCCTAGAGCCATGACAGTGTTCTACACTATGTTTTATAGATAGGTTCCTAGGAGCCCTGACAGTGTTCTACACTATGTTTTATAGATAGCTTCCTAGGAGCCCTGACAGTGTTCTACACTGTTTTATAGATAGGTTCCTAGGAGCCCTGACAGTGTTCTACACTGTTTTATAGATAGGTTCCTAGGAGCCCTGACAGTGTTCTACACTGTTTTATAGATATGTTCCTAGGAGCCCTGACAGTGTTATACACTATGTTTTATAGACAGGTTCTTAGGAGGCCTAAAAGTATTCTACACTATGTTTTAAGCCATTTTATGGTGTGGTTCATACCGAACTTGTTCGACCCAAAATGAATCTTGGACCAGAGCCACTGAACTCATAATGAAACAAATCCTGAGAGGTTCGCCCATATCTAGTTACCAGGTGTGCCTCTATCTGTGCAGCTTTGTTCTCATTCTTTGTGTCCTTTAATGTTGGTCCTCATTCAGAAATATAAAGGAATATACGTGGACTTTCTCCACAAGTGAGCCACAATAGAGCAGATGCCGGAATTCCTCATTATTTAACAATAAGACATCTCTAACACTCTTCATTATGATGAAGTCCATTTTAGTCCATAGTACAATCCGACATTACATTTTCTCTCCTTTTGAAACACTCTTGCACATTTTATATGGCAGTATGTGACCAGAATGGAAAGGGAGGACTTATTAGGTATGACGGCACAATGAAGTAAAGGTTAGCTGTAACCTGAATTAATGCAGTATTCATTTTTCACAGAAAACTATTGTCAACCAGTTGGAAAGGGAACGGAGAAATGTAATGTAGCAGTGTTTTTATGGTGCATTTCCAGCAGAAAGCCAGTGTCTCTGCTCCTTTGATGTTAGGCCTCAATGTCCCAGCGTATAGTGACAGGGGAGATGGACACAGAATTCCATAACAGAGATTTATTAGCTGAAAAATATGGATCACGCTCTGTCAGCTCCAATCTGCTGCCTCATACAGTTCCCCTCTCCCTGCGTCTCCAGCCAGACTCCAAACAGCTAGAACTGAGCATTTTACATGAGAACTGCGGTGTATTGTACGGATTAACCTCTGCAGTACTGAGACCGGGCACACTGCGGTTTGATGGATTATAGCATTTGCATTCAAATGAAGTTTTATATGAAAATGTAACATTGGACTGAAATATTCAGAATGTACGTGTTAGTATTGTATGTTACATCAAATAAAATGGGTTAACATTGCAAATAGCTTTAGATTAGGGGGCACTAAAATAGTATAAATTATGTGACAGCTGCTACAGGACCTGCATTGCACACAAGGGTGGTCTGATATAAGAAAACCCATTTTATTACCTATTAGTGTGTTGTAAGGGGAGAGAGGGGTCCCCCATAGAAAACCCTAATCTCATAGCCAGAATACAGAGAAGCTGAAAACAAGACCAAGGTCTTGGAGCATGTTAATGCATTACACAAACAGTCCACTGCAATTAATAGGAAGAGTGTAATACCTTCCTTCTCCAGAGGTGGAGCTGCAGGGGAATTAAGCATTTTCTTCTGGGCCCACCAACAGATTGCAGCTGCTTGCTAAAGGCACCATCAGTGGCACAACCTATAGAGTATGTTCCCATGAAATTCAGTCCATGTTTTGGCCAGATTTACCGACCTGCACCTTATCCCGGGAGAAGGACTCTTAGCAGTATAGCTATCTATGCTGCTAGGAGTCCCTGCATCCCAGTGACATACTGTCCCATACCAATGTACCCTTAGGGTTGCATTAGGCACTGTATCACACTAGGATTTACAAAAGTCTGCATAAAAGCAAAAATGTAGCTCATTCAGACCCCATGAAAGCAGTGACTGCATTCCGTTTATAATAGAAGCCACAACTCTGTGCCGGCGCCCAAAGGACCCCATTGACTTTTAATGGCATCTGCTGGGTTCTGCCATAATTTTGAGCAGAAAAAAATTGAGCTGTATGCAGGCGAATGATGGACTCTGCAATGGAGGCTCTGAGCTTAGTCTGCTGCACAGATATTAGCAAATCTTAACACAGATGATCAAGACCTTGCTGGAACAACCAGATATAACAATAATAACTAGAGCTCTAGTACAATACAAAGACACATAATGACATCTTGGGTAACACTGAGCAAAACACTGAGCAAGTAATGGACACCCTCCTTATAATTATATAAAACTGCCTTATAAGGACATTAAAAATTGGTTTCCAAGAAAATAGCAACATCAGTATATTGCATTATAATATAATTATAGTGAGTCACTTGCTTGTAATAAAAAGTGTATGTATAATAGGTGAATAGCTACTTGTATATAACCATTGCAGCACATGTAATGTAGTAAATGCAGTAAATTAAAAAGAAATGTGAAAATCTCAGTTGAAATATTTTACTATGTAGCTTTGTAACTTATATTACCATATATTCCTATTTCCAATATAATATATGGAAAAATAGTAAACTCTATAATTTATTTTCTCCCCTCTGGCACATATGTCCAAATTCACATTACTTCCAAATTCAGCCATTCCGAAGATATAAGCCCTTTTAGTGTTGATGCTAATTAGGGTATACTAGACAAGTGGGCGGTAATACTGTATGACATACAGAACACAGAGACACTGATTTCAGAGAAACCACGGTGTTACCGCCCACTTGGATAGTATATCCTGATTTGCATAAACACTAAAAGCCCAATGACATACCGCCAAATGGGTGGTAACACTGTGGTTTCTCTGAGGTTGGAGTCTTTGTGTGCTATATACCATGCAGTGTTACCACCCACTTGGCTAGTATATTCTAATTTGTATCAACAATAAAAGGGCTTATATCTTTGGAATGGCTGAACAGACTTGGATAAACAAAACACAAAATATGTGATTGCACCGATCAGATGATGTATGTGATTGGGCTTTTCAGACCTGGTGACAGGTGCTGTTTAAATAAAACCTAGGAACAGCAAAAGATGGTAGTGGGTCCCCTTGTTTACAGGGCCCCTATGCTGCACATATGGCTTTTTCCGCCATTGCTTGCAATATGTGAAGGTTAGTTGGATCGTTATTATTTGCAAAAAAATACAAAATAGCTTTAGCTTTGGGTAATAAAAGTAAAAAATAAAATACTAAAACATAAATCAGATCTACAAAGACATTGGGGATTATACCAAGGAAGGCAAAAGGAAGTGATTGAATAAATAGGAGGCAAAATTTAAAGTAGAAAAGTTGCTATCAGATATGGTTGTATTAGTCACCTCTGTAGCTCAGTTCAGTATCAGTCTTTATATGGATTTTAACAAACCTTTCTGCAATGAAATAAAAGGGTGTGAGAACCAGGATGATCTTTTTCCAGATATTTTCCAGAAATTTTCCACTATTCGGTGCCAAGAACAATTGTCTCCCATTAATGACGCGTGCCATGCATGCAAACCTATTATCACCTTTCTGTAGACACTGTGAACACTGGAAATATTATATTCACAGGAGACCAGCTGGCAAATGTACAATGGAAGTCCAGAATTTTGATCTGTTTCCTCAACTTGCCAATGTATTTCCTGTGATTGTGATTGGAAGACAGAGGCCGTGATGATGTGTGTGAGGCCGATGAAAGAACACAAGGTTGTTGATTATATAATGGAAGCGTGGAAATCTCTTCAAGCTTCCGATGCTCATTACTTGTAACTTCAAAGGGTGTCGCCGGAGTTCTAGTAGCCCACTGTAGAAAAGCAAACATCTATTCAATATGAACACTATGTATATTATTTAATTACAGGAGAATAGACTGTACAGTTGCAAGAAAAAGTAAGTGAACCCCTTGGAATTTCCTGCATTTCTGTGTTGATTGCTAATGAAATTTGATCTGATTATGATCTAAGTCACAGATATATAATAACACAATCTAACTAGTTATTATGTATTTAGGGTATGTGTTGACTGGGTGTGATATCTGCTCAAAGTGAGTGGAAATAGTGGAAATAAATTAACCCCTTGCAGTCTCACCCACATCCATGCTGGTACTGTGTGTGATTGCATAGGTGCAGCTACCCACTAGAGACAATCCAGAGGTTGGGAATTGTATTTAGAATGATTGGAGTTGTCACAGGTGGCCTCAGACTTGATCAACTCCAGTTCACCTCCTGGGCTGGTGCAGAGCTGAGGGGGCCTGCAGGGCACCTGGTGGTGATGATAGTAGTTCCCCCGGGGAGCTTCCTTTGGTTATTCAGCCTCTCTGAACCCGATGGAGGTTGGGAAGGTCCTTGGTAGTGAATGCAGGAATGGACTTGGGAGACATAGATTGCAGGTGGAAACAGGTTGGAACTTTACTGAAGCAATAGCCATGAAAATATAGCTTCCAGTATGGCTTAAAGGCACAGACTGTAATGGCAGTTCTACTGCAGATTAGAGATGAGCCTTCTAAAAGTTTCCAGAGCAATTATATATAAAGTGCCAAGTAACTCAAATTTGGCTCAGGACAGCCCTTCGTGTCCTGTGGGAAACAGGGTCTAATCTCTAAGGTGCTGGATGACCTCAGACTCTCCTCAGAAATGGCACTTTCTCACCACACTTTCTTTAACCTGACAGTAATGTTTCCTTCCTGTCTCTGGGCCACAGCAGAAGATCACTGGACCAAGGCTCTCTCTCTCTCTCTTTCTGACTAGTCCTGCTCAGCTGAGCTAAAGCTCATGTCTCTCCTGCTTGGCAGCTAGATGAAGACTCCTTCAGTCTCCTCCCCTAACTCCAGCCAACCATTGGCTGGGATGAACTATGGCTCAAGTGGCATCCCCCATACCTAACGGAAGAGTCCAATTAAAGGCATAGTTACATATCAGCCAACTATTTACATGTGGCACATTACACAGTAATAAAGGCAATTTAATGCAATATGTGTTTTGCAGTGTCCACTGGGATGCTGCATAGGTATGTGATGGAAATGAGCAGGTCCACACCTATTCCTTGCTATGTTCCAAATTGCTTGAGTAAGGGGCCCTCCCCATCCTAACCTTACTACCTACACCTTTGTTTGCAGATTAACTCTACTCAATAAGTTAAAAAAAAACCTGTTTCTCTAGTGATATTTATAAGTAGCTACTAGGGATGAGCGAACCAGTTCGTAATGAGCTAAGATTGTAAAAATTTTGGGTTTGGGCAACATTGGCACGCTCCATGTGATTGAGCCTCGCCGGTCCAAGGGAATGCTCACATCTTCCAGGAGGCCAGAAGAGGCCAAAGAGGACGGATGTTATAATATATATACAGTGCCTTGCGAAAGTATTCGGCCCCCTTGAACTTTTCTACCTTTTGCCACATTTCAGGCTTCAAACATAAGGATATAAAATTTTAATTTTTTGGTGAAGAATCAACAACAAGTGGGACACAATCGTGAAGTGGAAAGAAATTTATTGGTTATTTTAAACTTTTGTAAAAAATAAAAAACTGAAAAGTGGGGCGTGCAATATTATTCGGCCCCTTTACTTTCAGCGCAGCAAACTCACTCCAGAAGTTCAGTGAGGATCTCTGAATGATCCAATGTTGTCCTAAATAATGACTGATGATGATAAATATAATCCACCTGTGTGTAATCAAGTCTCCGTATAAATGCACCTGCTCTGTGATAGTCTCAGGGTTCTGTTTAAAGCGCAGAGAGCATCATGAAGACCAAGGAACACACCAGGCAGGTCCGTGATACTGTTGTGGAGAAGTTTAAAGCTGGATTTGAATACAAAAAGATTTCCCAAACTTTAAACATCCCACGGAGCACTGTGCAAGCAATCATATTGAAATGGAAGGAGTATCAGACCACTGCAAATCTACCAAGACCCGGCTGTCCCTCTAAACTTTCATCTCAAACAAGGAGAAGACTGATCAGAGATGCAGCCAAGAGGCCCATGATCACTCTGGATGAACTGCAGAGATCTACAGCTGAGATGGGAGAGTCTGTCCATAGGACAACAATCAGTCGTACACTGCACAAATCTGGCCTTTATGGAAGAGTGGCAAGAAGAAAGCCATTTCTCAAAGATATCCATAAAAAGTCTCGTTTAAAGTTTGCCACAAGCCACCTGGGAGACACACCGAACATGTGGAAGAAGGTGCTCTGGTCAGATGAAACCAAAATCAAACTTTTTGGCCACAATGCAAAACGATATGTTTGGTGTAAAAGCAACACAGCTCATCAGCCTGAACACACCATCCCCACTGTCACACATGGTGGTGGCAGCATCATGGTTTGGGCCTGCTTTTCTTCAGCAGGGACAGGGAAGATGGTTAAAATTGATAGGAAGATGGATGGAGCCAAATACAGGACCATTCTGGAAGAAAACCTGTTGGAGTCTGCAAAAGACCTGGGACTGGGACGGAGATTTATCTTCCAACAAGACAATGATCCCAAACATAAAGCAAAATCTACAATGGAATGGTTCACAAGTAAACGTATCCAGGTGTTAGAATGGCCAAGTCAAAGTCCAGACCTGAATCCAATCGAGAATCTGTGGAAAAAGTTGAAAACTGCTGTTCACAAACGCTCTCCATCCAACCTCACTGAGCTCGAGATGTTTTCCAAGGAAGAATGGGCAAGAATTTCAGTCTCTTGATGTGCAAAACTGATAGAGACATACCCCAAGCGACTTGCAGCTGTAATCGCAGCAAAAGGTGGCGCTACAAAGTATTAACTTAAGGGGGCCAAATAATTTGGCACGCCCCACTCTTCAGTTTTTTATTTTTTACAAAAGTTTAAAATATCCAATAAATTTCGTTCTACTTCATGATTGTGTCCCACTTGTTGTTGATTCTTCACCAAAAAATTTACATTTTATATCCTTATGTTTGAAGCCTGAAATGTGGCAAAAGGTAGAAAAGTTCAAGGGGGCCGAATACTTTCGCAAGGCACTATATATATATATATATTTATAGCAGCACTTATTGGCACATATAAATAAACTTATATGATCTATAGACTACATATATAAATTAGAGGCTATTGTTTATACATATTTGATCAAACAGTAGGATGCCTACCTGCCCTGACAAAGTGACCTCATTCAGGTGGGACCCTACACTAAATAGACATACCTCTCTTAGGTCCAGAATATATCTACAAATGTGAACTCAGAGCAATAAATATACCTCTCTTGGATCCAGTATATAGTATAATAATAGTTCCATTTCGAAATGAACATGTTCAGCCAGAAACTAAGCTACCGTGTGAAATACAGAAATATTCCCAAGATGATTCTCGTGTGGTTTGCCCAACACTAGTAGCTACCCTGTCAATGTCTGACCCATAAAGGAGCCTTGAAACATGACTAGAAATATTAGTCAAGCTAGGAACCCTAGATGGCACTAGAGAGACAGTGTTCTTCGTTCTGGAAGAGAGCTAATTTGCATACCACTTTTCCCATGTAGCATTGTTTATAAGACTTCATATCTCAGCTGAATCTCCTTAGTGAAAACTAGTAAGCTCTAGAGTTTTGCCTTAGCTTGACCAAGAATCCTGCCATATCAGTATTCTTCTTTTATTTTTGGTGTAAAAATAGCTATTTCAGTCTTTTTAAGAGACTTCCACTTCATATTACAAGGTTCTTACACTGGACACTGTGAAGACTTGATACACAAAGTATATAATAGATTGAAAATAACCTTTATTTGCTGAAACTGGAATGCCCCTTTAGGCTAAGGCCCCTTGGTTCTTCCCACAGTGCTTTGGACAGGAAGTTCATAGAGGTTTCCTCTGCGGACTTTCTGCTTCACTTATAGCTACAGTGCTGGCCAAAAGTATTGGCACCCCTGCAATTCTGTCAGATAATACTCAATTTCTTCCAGAAAATGATTGCAATCACAAATGCTTTGGTAATAATATCTTCATTTATTTTGCTTGCAATGAAAAAACACAAAAGAGAATGAAAAAAAAAGTCAAATCATTGATCATTTTACACAAAACTCCAAAAATGGGCCGGACAAAAGTATTGGCACCCTCAGCCTAATACTTGGTAGCACAACCTTTAGACAAAATAACTGCGAACAACCGCTTCCGGTAACCATCAGTGAGTTTCTTACAATGCTCTGCTGGAATTTTAGACCATTCTTCTTTGGCAAATTTCTCCAGGTCCCTGAGATTTGAAGGGTGCCTTCTCCAAACTGCCATTTTGAGATCTCTCCACAGGTGTTCTATGGGATTCAGGTCTGGACTCATTGCTGGCCACTTTAGAAGTCTCCAGTGCTTTCTCTCAAACCATTTTCTAGTGCTTTTTGAAGTGTGATTTGGGTCATTGTCCTGCTGGAAGACCCATGACCTCTGAGGGAGACCCAGCTTTCTCACACTGGACCCTACATTATGCTGCAAAATTTGTTGGTAGTCTTCAGATTTCATAATGCCATGCACACGGTCAAGCAGTCCAGTGCCAGAGGCAGCAAAGCAACCCCAAAACATCAGGGAACCTCCACCATGTATGACTGTAGGGACCGTGTTCTTTTCTTTGAAGGCCTCTTTTTTTTTTTCTGTAAACTCTATGTTGATGCCTTTTCCCAAAAAGCTCTACTTTTGTCTCATCTGACCAGAGAACATTCTTCCAAAAAGTTTTTGGCTTTCTCAGGTAAGTTTTGGCAAACTCCAGTCTGGCTTTTTTATGTCTCTGGGTCAGAAGTGGGGTCTTCCTGGGTATCCTACCATAGAGTCCCTTTTCATTCAGACGCCGACGGATAGTACGGGTTGACACTGTTGTACCCTCGGACTGCAGGGCAGCTAGAACTTGTTTGGATGTTAGTCGAGGTTCTTTAGCCACCATCCGCACAATCTTTCGTTGAAATCTCTCGTCAATTTTTCTTTTCCGTCCACATCTAGGGAGGTTAGCCACAGTGCCATGGGCTTTAAACTTCTTGATGACACTGCGCACGGTAGACACAGGAACATTCAGGTCTTTGGAGATGGACTTGTAGCCTTGAGATTGCTCATGCTTCCTCACAATTTTGCTTCTCAAGTCCTCAGACAGTTCTTTGGTCTTCTTTCTTTTCTCCATGCTCAATGTGGTACACACAAGGACACAGGACAGAGGTTGAGTCAACTTTAATCCATTTCAACTGGCTGCAAGTGTGATTTAGTTATTGCCACCACCTGTTATGTGCCACAGGTAAGTAACAGGTGCTGTTAATTACACAAATTAGAGAAGCATTACATGATTTTTCAAAGGGTGGCAATACTTTTGTCCACCCCCTTTTTTATGTTTGGTGTGGAATTATATCCAATTTGGCTTTTTGACAATTCTTTTTGTGGTTTTCCATTGAAGACAAATTAAATGAAGATATTATTACCAAAGCATTTGTGATTGCAATCATTTTCTGGAAGAAATTGAGTATTATCTGACAGAATTGCAGGGGTGCCAATACTTTTGGCCAGCACTTTATAGGAAAACCGCTGGTGTTTCTGTAGGCATAATTGGCATGCTGTGATTTCCAAAACCGTGACGGTTTTGGAGATCACCGCATGCCCGTAGCGTGTATATCACCGCAAAGTGGGAATAGGATTCGCTAGAATCCCATCCACTTTGCTGTGACTGTAAAATGCCATGGGCAAACTGTGGCATTTACACCACAAGGGGCCATGGCCTTAATATGTACCAATTACCTAATACCCCAACTTAGAGAAGGAAGCAGGAGCCAGGATATCAACTACCCTGCCCTCTTTCTCCAGCACCATTGACAGAATACAGCTGCCATTTCTCATACCTGTATTATTTTAATGAAAAAAGAACATAGAAATTTCATTTACCTGGTCCTGATATGTCCAGAATAGAAGAATTACTCAGCCTTGAGTCATGCAATAAATACATATTTACTAGCACATTGGTGTAAATATTATTTCCCAATATAAAGGTTCATCAATGAAGAAATTCTGCTTTGAAGCTGCGGGACACGAGCTCTGTCTCACCATTTTACTGTTTCTTCAACATATTGTCTTGATTTACTCCAAATAAATCTCACAAAACAAAGCTATTTCCTTTAATGCCTTTGTATCTCCAGCAAATTGCATTTCAGTTGTTTAGTTTCAATGTAGTTTCCTTCTTTTGGAAAATGAAGTATTAAATCAGGTAGATAATAATAAAGCACACATGTGGTAGATATAGGAGACATGCTCCGAATGTCAGCTGTGATGTATGAGGAATCTAAATGCAATAAATGCTAACATCATCATCTCTGGGCAAATTGAATAAACACATAAGAAACAACAAGTAGTCTTCACACTTTGTCTAAGGTTCCTCTATAAAACTCAAATAAGTTCTGCAGCTGAACTCTTTGCTAAAATAAGTGCTCAGTGGCAAGGGAGCCCAGTGGTAACCAATGCTACAGCTTAGTTATTAAAAAACTAAAAATAGTATGTATCCCTCTCCTATATAATAGAGGGTAACTAGTCAGGGTCAGGTCCCATAGTCTTGACAGATATCAGCACAACCATGTATAAGGCCCCTTTCAGATGACCGTCTGCTGGCCACTGGCCGTAATGTCATCCGTATGCCGCCTGTGCACTGGCCATGCTTCTGTAGCCTCTTTTATTCAATGAACAGGAGCCATGGAAGCACGGCCACAAAACCAGACAGGAATAGGACCTGTTCTGACTTTTGCAGCCTGGACTGTGTAATACACAGTCATGTGCGTGGGCCGATAGAAATGAATGGGGTCACTGCGCTATCCACGAAAAACCCAGATAGCACACTGAATTCACCTACAGCTGTCAACAAGGGGCCTAAGGTGGATGTTCTTAGTTTAGAGGGGTCCTATAATAAGGCAATATTTCTACCACCCCATTTTAAACAGAAATGTGACATGAAAGCAATACCAGACTGAATTTCCATGGACACAACAGAGGGAATTATTCTGAGAGTCCGCCCTCCATATACACAGAACATGTCCACCTGCACACACAGGACATACCATCAATAAGGTCAAATGAGTTATTTGTGGATCAACCCATAAAAAAGAGGCCTTAGTATCAGAAGATGTCAAGTCTTGAGTCCTAAGGTTTAGTCTTCTTCTGGACCTTAGGAAGTACTTTGGTGGTCCAATACAACCCTGCATAAAATATTCTGTAGTAGGGGGTTCAGATAACATGCTAATTGGATATTATCAATAATTATTTCACACACGGCATCTCTTGACTCATCTGGGTCACCCATCACTAAACTGAGACTACTCCTGAGGTAGCGACTTGTAGGTTCCCTGCTGTGAAGACCACATCCATGTGTGGGGAACTACAGGTGAAAACCAGAGTATCGATTAGTCCCCTTGGAAGTAACTCCAAGCCAAATCAGTTTAGCGGCACAGTGAGTCTACACTTGCTGAGATCCCATTTGTAATCCAAACCACACAACTTGGTAACCCAAACAATATATAGCATGCTCTTGAGATAAACTGAGACTGCCCTCTACCCTGGGCTGGATCACAGGTCTGTGAAGATGATTTGTGAGGTTCTACACTGTGGACAATCCCTGCTTGTTAGAAGGGTCCTTTGATGATAAGCTGAACACAAAATATCCTCCTTCTGAGACTCCAGTAATCTGCAGGGAAACCTAGAAGTACATGCTGAATTTCTCTGCAGCACCCCCAAAGGAGAAACTATGCATTACACAGTGTCCATTCAAATAAACTGGATGTCTGTGTAATGCAGGACAAGACTAGTCCTCCAGAGCAAGAGACATAAGTGCTCTCTACTTTGACTACGAGATAAGAATCCTGAATAAAGGATTCCCTTTCTGTCAACTCTAATAATTGCTTAAAAGGGGATGTGGAAATAGGTTTTCTAAACTGGACAGCCCTTTAATAATAAAACAATAAAAGACTAAAAATATTTATCCACTAACATCCTCAGGTGGTGGTCTATCTTTGGGGGCCTAAAGGGGGCCTTTAAATCCATCCCCAATAGCTTCTACATATATAGACTATATATCATGCAAAAATTCTTCATGCAAGACCCCCAACATCTATCATTGCCTCAAGAAAAATAACAAGATGTATCAAAATGAAAACATGTTTGGTTACTGTAGATAAAAATTCAAGGAGAAAGAGAATGCAATTGATGACTAAAGAACTACAGACATTATCCTAAGTAGATAGTCTGGAACAATGTATACATACTTATTGGAGAAAATAAATAAAACTAGCGTAATAACAATAAAATGTGAATCCAACATTACTGACACAGATGTGGCCCCAGCGACTTCGTAAAATCAGCAAACAATAAAAGCCCCAATTAATCAATTGATGTACAATTATTCAACGATTTTCAGCCTGGTAGTCTGAATTAATGTATAGCTAAAAACATTTGTAATGATCTGTCAAAAATTAATTATCAATCTAATATATCAAATGCATGTATAATTATCTCTCCAGGATGAATAGAAAAAAATAATGACGATGAAAAAATGAACCTAGTAAAAGAGAGACTGATTAAAAGCCATCATTTATAGGGAAAACATCCCAAATATCTGCAATAAATATGAATGATAAATGTTGCAAATGTTTTTGGAAGTGGTGACTGAGATTACCAGATGATCACTGCTCACCAGGTGAGATCCATATGGTCACTATTTACTATATCCCGGGGGAAAGTGAGATTTATGTGATCGCTGTTCACTTGGTGTGGGAGGAGGCAGGCATGAAATCCATCTGATCACTATTTACTGGTTCATACGAAGGATCCACATGATACTCTTTACTAGGTTCAACGGTAGGTAAGAGCTGTATGGATCACATGTCTCATCTCTGAATATGGATAGATCTACTTAAAGAGGACCTTTCATGTCCTCAGGCACATGCGGTTTTATATACCGCTAGAAAGCTGACTGTGCTGAATTCAGCGCATTGTCGGCTTTCCCGTTATGTGGCCCGGGGCTGGAGATATTGGTGCCATTAGTTTTCTGCCCATCTTCAGTCTAGCTGGGCTGTGAGGAACGCCCCCCCCGACTGTACTCGTCCATAACCCTGTACTGTCAGAGGGGGTGTTCCTTACAGCCCAGTTATGACGCTGAGCTGTGAGGAACGCCCCACCAGTACAAGTCTATGGGCGAGTACTGTCGGGGGGCATTCCTCACAGCCCAGCTAGACTGTCAGGAACACCCTTCTGACGATGGGCAGAAAACTAACAGCACCGATATCTCCAGCCCCGGGGCACATAACGGGAAAGCCGACAGTGTGCTGAATTCAGCGCACTGTCAGCTTTCTGATGGTATATAAAACCGCATGTGCCTGAGAACATGAAAGGTCCTCTTTAAAGGGAACATATCACATATAAAATGCAGTCTGATCTGTAGTCAGAATGTTATAGAACAGGAGGAGCTGAGCAGATTGATGCATAGATTTGTGGAAAGAGATTCGATATAACCTGTCATTTATCCAATGATATCTCTGCTCTTTCTAAGCTAAGAAACCTGGGAGGCTCCTGCAATTTCAGAACTTTCCTTGGTTGGGAGGCTTCTATAATTTCAGAACTTTCCTTGGTTGGTCCAAGTAGCAGCTGAGGAGTCCTATATAAGACTCTGCCCTCCTGCCACAGGTGCCGACTAATTGTTCTACTTCCTAGTTTGGCTCTGCATCTAGTTTGTGTTCACATTTGCATCATTCTGACCCTTGGCTTTCTTTTTGGGTACTCTATTGTCTGCTGATTTTGTTGTACCCATTTGGATTTGACCCTAGGCTTGCTACTGGATATTACTTTTGTCTCCTGATTTTGCCTCTGATGTCCTCTCCTGGTTTTGACCCATGACTATATGACTAATCTCCTGTTCCAGTTTAACCCATTAAGTCAATTTTTGGGTTCTGGTTTTGGTTTCAGTTTGCAGTGCGTTTATTATTTGTCCAGTTACTGTTTGGTGACTATTCAGATTCCCAGATGCAGCAAAGTCCAAGCTGACCTCGCCGTCAGCGCTGGTGAAGGTGTCTGGGGGTCTGTCTTGACTCGCAGATAGTTGATTCTACTGCTCGCTGTTATCAGCCAGCTCCTGCTTTTGCTTTTGTTTTGCCTTGCATCAAAACCATAACAATAAATGGCAGATTATACTGTATATCTTCCCATAAAACTAGTATACAGTATGATCTGTAAATTATTCATTGAAATCTACGTTGACAAGTCCAGGAGGAGGTCCAATCAGTGACTGACAGCCTCCCCTCTATGGCAGTATTTACACAGATAGCTGTCAATCACTGATAGGAACGCCTCCCTGGCTTTATAGCAAATATATCAATGGATAAATATACTGAATCTCTTCCCACAAACTTATACATCAAGCTATGCATCTGCTCAGCTCCTCCTGCTCTATAACATGCTGCCTGTTCCCTCTCATTCTGCTAATATATTCTTCTTCGGCAATATTTCAAGATCTTTGCTTACAGTCAAACTGGGATCAAATCAGGCACCCTGTTATGGTTCTTGGCTTTGTGATCTAGGACAGAAGGGTCTGATATTTTTATCACACTCCACACATTTTTCATGACCCTTGGGAAAATCTCCCATTTCTTTGCTAATAATTCCCCACCCATTTACCAACAGTGCCGCTCCTCTACAGAGAAGTTCTGTGTAGGTTCCACAAGGTACAACAGGCAACTGTAGAACCCAATGGCAAAGCTTGGAATGGGATCACATTGCACCATGACCACTTTCAGCAGCAAGTTCAGGACATGGAAAATTATTATTGTTTCGGTTTCTCTACTACAAAGGGATAATGACACAGTGATGTCATAATAAATGGAAAATACACACTGAAGTTACAGAACAGGGGTAATATATATAGTGAGGTCACAGTAGGTGGTAACACATAAAGTCACAGACAGTACATGGATAATACATACAGTCATGTAGCAATAAACGGAAAATGCCCACATTAAAGTTACACAACAGAAATAATATCCACTGAGATGTCAAAGTATGCGGCAACACACATAGTGAAGTCACTATACAGCCATGTCGCAGTGTAGGCATAATGCACACAGTGATATCACAATAGTAAGATAATCAGCTAAGTGATGTCACAGTACAATAAATAAATTATGACAATGATGTCATAGTAAAGGCATAATCTGCTCAGTGAGGTTACAACACAGATATTATGCAATCTATGATGTCACAGTACAGAGATAATGCACACAATGATGTCACAGTACAGAGATAATAAACACAGTGCTGTCACAGTATAGTACCTAATGATGAATAGGATAGATAGATAGATAGATAGATAGATAGATAGATAGATAGATAGATATGTTTGATATATGGTTTATCTATTTATGTATACACATACAACACCGGTATACATACATATTTTGTTGTTCTATACTAACAAGATAGACGAGGTTGGATGTAGACAGCTCCATCAAATCCAACCTATAACCCTACAGTGTAAATCCAAAGGGAAAGAAAAAACATGAGGCTGATGCCAATTGCCCCATGTCAGGAAAAAAAAAATGCTTCTGAACTCCAAGACTGGCAATCAGTATAAAACCCTGGATCTACTTGTCTTTACATCTAAAACCCATAACCTGTAATATTTTTCCTTTTTCAAGTTGCTCAATGAATCCACCATCCATAGCCTCGCTGCTCTTACAGTAAAGACCTAGGAGTAAAAAGATCATTCTAAAGTTCTTTGTGTTGTGTTGTCCCTTCATGTATTTGCACATTGTGGTTAGATCTCCTCGTTTGTTAATCTGTCGTTGTACTCCAATCCACCCATTCCCATAATAATCTTGGTTTCCCTTCTAGTTCAGTTATGTTCTCCTTGAATACTGGAGCCCAAAATTGTTCACAATAGTCTAGGTGTGGCCGTACCAGTGATTTGTATAGAGGTTTCAGTATGTTCTTGTCAAGAGAATCTGTCTCTTTTGATGTAACCAATAACTTTATTTGCCTTAGCAGCAGTTGCCTGGCACTGATCACTAAAGGTAAGTTTAGCATCTTCTACACATATGGAAACCCCTCTCTGTAAACCCTCTACCAGGTCATTAATAAACATATTAAAAAGGAGAGGACCCAATACTGATCGCTGTGGCACCCCACTGGTGACTGTGACCCAATCTAAGTATTTACCATTAACAAGCACCCTGTTTTCTATCACTGGACCAGTTGTAAGCCCACATGAATATGTTTTCCCCCCAGTCCCAACATTCTCATTTTGCATACCTTTTTATGTGATACAGTCAAAATATTACCCAGGTCCAGTCTAGATCTGTGTTTTTGCTATTGTGAACATAAGCCACTCTGCAAAACCCTAGCAGACTCATTGATATAATCTTTACCCGACAGCATAAGTACATTTCGGCAGTCCATCACTATCTTCCAAGTCACCTGTTCTTTGTTGACTTAAATATACCTCTGCCAAGTGGAAAGCAATAAATTGTCCAATGAAGTTTTCTGGTAATCCGACCAGTTATTGGAGACTTTTAATTGCCACCCGGTGCTTGTCTTGGAAAGCAAATCTATATTAGAGCAGAAAATTCATAGACTTTACAGAGGCCAACAGTGAGCACATGATATGGGAGAGTTTATTAAAGTGAAAAGTGATGTATCATTGCTGACAGATGTTATGCATTGTTTTCATTGTTCGGCTTCATAAATATTATGAATATAATCACCGTATTGCTAACCGCACTGATAGAAAAAGTAATAATGATGTGTTGCTTGAGATAGTGCCAGTGACTGCTTTATTTCCTTGATGGTGTTACAAAAGCTTAATAAATGTGTTATAAATCTTCTGCCTGAGCCCCGCTGTTTCCTTAGGCCTGTAATAATACTTACAGTTTTCATACAAGAGTGAAATATACATGTTTCATTGGAAAACTAAGACAAGCAGTTGTAGAGTTTATTAAAGTAATGTATAGGATTTTAATAGATGGGAAGTCTTGTTGTGGCTATTGTGGTGAAAATAATATACGTGTATTATATATATGTAAAACTAACAGTGATTATGGAAAGTAAAGCTCTACCTTTGGAGCTTGCCATGTACTATTATATCAGGAACAGCAAGTGACTAATGCTGTATAGCGTGGCACCAAGATGGCCACTGGCGCAGGAGCTGAGCCGGTGACATCAGCAGCAGGTGTTAGCTGTAGGATAACAGTAGCAATCAATAATAATGCCAATCTGGGTAATTTAAAGGGGTTGCCCAGTTTCAGCAAATAAATCTTATTGTTTGTATTATGGAAAGTTCTACAACTTTTCAATATACTTTCTGTATCAATTACTAAAAGGTTTCTAGATCTCTGCTTGCTGTCATTTTTTTGTTTATTTATAGCAGATAAAAATTAGTCAATGGTTATGTGATATACAGTCCATGTTCATGTGATGGACACACAGGTGCACAGCTCAATACAGGACAGATGTCTGATTACTATGCTGTGACTACAACGAGCTGTGCACCTGTGTGTCCATCACATGACCATGGACTGTATATCACATGACCATGGACTGTATACCACATGACCATGGACTGTATACCACATGACCATGGACTGTATATCACATGACCATGGACTGTATACCACATGACCATGGGCTGTATACCACATGACCATGGACTGTACAGTGCTGGCCAAAAGTATTGGCACCCCTGCAATTCTGTCAGATAATACTCAATTTCTTCCAGAAAATGATTGCAATCACAAATGCTTTGGTAATAATATCTTCATTTATTTTGCTTGCAATGAAAAAACACAAAAGAGAATGAAAAAAAAGTCAAATCATTGATCATTTTACACAAAACTCCAAAAATGGGCCGGACAAAAGTATTGGCACCCTCAGCCTAATACTTGGTAGCACAACCTTTAGACAAAATAACTGCAAACAACCGCTTCCGGTAACCATCAATGAGTTTCTTACAATGCTCTGCTGGAATTTTAGACCATTCTTCTTTGGCAAATTTCTCCAGGTCCCTGAGATTTGAAGGCTGCCTTCTCCAAACTGCCATTTTGAGATCTCTCCACAGGTGTTCTATGGGATTCAGGTCTGGACTCATTGCTGGCCACTTTAGAAGTCTCCAGTGCTTTCTCTCAAACCATTTTCTAGTGCTTTTTGAAGTGTGTTTTGGGTCATTGTCCTGCTGCAAGACCCATGACCTCTGAGGGAGACCCAGCTTTCTCACACTGGGCCCTACATTATGCTGCAAAATTTGTTGGTAGTCTTCAGACTTCATAATGCCATGCACACGGTCAAGCAGTCCAGTGACAGAGGCAGCAAAGCAACCCCAAAACATCAGGGAACCTCCACCATGTTTGACTGTAGGGACCGTGTTCTTTTCTTTGAAGGCCTCTTTTTTTTTCCTGTAAACTCTATGTTGATGCCTTTTCCCAAAAAGCTCTACTTTTGTCTCATCTGACCAGAGAACATTCTTCCAAAAAGTTTTTGGCTTTCTCAGGTAAATTTTGGCAAACTCCAGCCTGGCTTTTTTATGTCTCTGGGTCAGAAGTGGGGTCTTCCTGGGTATCCTACCATAGAGTCCCTTTTCATTCAGACGCCGACGGATAGTACGGGTTGACACTGTTGTACCCTCGGACTGCAGGGCAGCTAGAACTTGTTTGGATGTTAGTTGAGGTTCTTTAGCCACCATCCGCACAATCTTTCGTTGAAATCTCTCGTCAATTTTTCTTTTCCGTCCACATCTAGGGAGGTTAGCCACAGTGCCATGGGCTTTAAACTTCTTGATGACACTGAGCACGGTAGACACAGGAACATTCAGGTCTTTGGAGATGGACTTGTAGCCTTGAGATTGCTCATGCTTCCTCACAATTTTGCTTCTCAAGTCCTCAGACAGTTCTTTGGTCTTCTTTCTTTTCTCCATGCTCAATGTGGTACACACAAGGACACAGGACAGAGGTTGAGTCAACTTTAATCCATTTCAACTGGCTGCAAGTGTGATTTAGTTATTGCCACCACCTGTTATGTGCCACAGGTAAGTAACAGGTGCTGTTAATTACACAAATTAGAGAAGCATCACATGATTTTTCAAAGGGTGCCAATACTTTTGTCCACCCCCTTTTTTATGTTTGGTGTGGAATTATATCCAATTTGGCTTTTTGACAATTCTTTTTGTGGTTTTCCATTGACGACAAATTAAATGAAGATATTATTACCAAAGCATTTGCGATTGCAATCATTTTCTGGAAGAAATTGAGTATTATCTGACAGAATTGCAGGGGTGCCAATACTTTTGGCCAGCACTGTATATCACATGACCATGGACTGTATACCACATGACCATGGACTGTATATCACATGACCATGGACTGTATACCACATGACCATGGGCTGTATACCACATGACCATGGACTGTATATCACATGACCATGGACTATATACCACATGACCATGAGCTGTATACCACATGACCATGGACTGTATATCACATGACCATGGGCTAAATATCACATGACCATGGACTGTATACCACATGACCATGGGCTGTATACCACATGAGCATGGACTGGATATCACAGACCATGAGCTAAATATTACATGACCATGGACGATACCACAGACCAGGGCGATACCACATGAGCATGGCTGGATATCACATGACCATGGGCTAAATATCACATGACCATGGACTGTATACCACATGACCATGGGCTGTACACCACATGACCATTGGCTGTATATCACATAACCATGGACTGATTTTTATCCACTGGAAGTAAACAAAGAATGAATGACACGAGCAGAGATCTAGAAAACAGAGAGGAATTGATACAGAAAGTATATTGGAAAATTGTACAACTTTTTATTATATAAACAATAACATTAATTTGATGAAACTGGACAACCCCCTCTAGTCACTAGTGACTGTAACATGGGGTTTATGTGTATATCTGCCCCTTTACTGGGAATGAACAAGAATTCAGTGCCTGGTAAAAAAAAAAAAAAAAATCACTTGATTGAATCTTTTTATTATGGCAGTACAGGACAACACCTCTAACCTATCAAATTGTGGCCTCTCAGTCAGTTGTTGCCCTCGATGATCACCTGCCGTAGTTTCACTACTCAGCCAGTGACTGGCTGTAGTCATAACGTGAATGATGTATGTGATATCAGTGATGTTGGACTGGTAAGGAACATTGGAGCGGCAGGAGATTTACTGGTTACCTAATGGTTATTTTTTATTTTATACCATTTTGTAAGCTTACATAAGTTTCTGAAAATCCTAGACAAGCCGTTTAAGGCTAAGACCCCACATTAGGCTGAGGCTCCACGTTGCGAAAACACAGCTTTCTTTTGTTGCAGATTTTGTTGCAGTTTTTTGAGCCAAAACCAAGAATTTAGCAGAAGAGAGAAGTATAAGTATTTTCTATATATTTCCCATTCCTTTTGTAGCCATTCTTGGCTTTGGCTCAAAAAACGGCAACAAAAAAAGTTGCGTTTCTGCAATGTGGGGCCTCAGCCTACAATCATATAAATCTATACCTGTATCTTTCCTATATGCTCATGTATCACTGCAATTAATGACTTTGTGCCAAGTACACACTGAACAATAACTTTATTTTTAAGGTTTATTGTGATTTGGGTTCATTGTGATCTAATGATTGGGGAAATTGTTATTGCTGTTGTTATTTTATACAAAGATATCGAAAAATAGAATACAGAAGTTCTTACTTCTCTGTCCACCATTTAGCAGCTATTCAGCAGTACAATCAAACTTCTTGGACCTTTGAGCATTTACACTAGTTCCCTCAATGAGGCATTTGAGAGGAACAAACAGCCATTCAATATGGGCTCATCGTCACCCTGGTTCTTATTACAATGCAGAGCAGCAGTGAACCCTCTATGTAGCACTCACCGGTGGATGTTACGTAGTAGTCTCAGCTTAGACCCGAGAGAGTCCAAGGAATACTCATGCAAAAGGGAGGAGTTTGCAATGGGATTTATTAAAACAGAAGCGCACCAAAGAGCTTGTACTGATCAGCAAGAAGAAGGCTTTCTTGAAGTGCACCTTGACTTCAACGTGGTATAGCTTGACTTCAACCTGAGATGGTGTAGTTGAGTGAAGCCTGCAGACTTTGTAGCAATCCAAGGGTTAAAAATGTCAAAAGAAACAACAGGGATCCTAAGTAGAAACTAATTCTATAGCTAGGAACCATCTCAGAGAGACACCACACTATTTAAAAGAACTAGCAGTGACATCATCAGTTGGCACCAGGTGCCATAACAACCCAACTCCATTGGGAGGAAAGAAGGGTTGGGGTTGGAGGCAGCCAAATAATGTTGCTAGACCTGAGACCGATAGTTAATAGTTCTTCATCTTTACAGCAACAGTACAACATGTACATTGGAGAAGTTTTGATAGAGGTGTTAAAGATGTGCTGTGTAGAGTAGAGCAGAGCAGAGTAGAACATTAAGGCTAAATTCATATCTGCGCCAGTGTCTCCATTGGAGACTCTGTCACAGAAACCACCAAAAATTAGCAGAGAGAAAAGTCCTGTACGGAGGACTTTTCTCTCTGCTGGCTTTGGTTTTGAAATGGTGGACACCCAAAGGACACCTGGTGGACCCCATTATAGTCACTGGGGTCTGCTAGTGTCTGTGTGTAACCGCTATAACAGCGGTCCGGCTCTCCATTGTTCCCTGGCGGACCAGAACGACAGAGAGACCAGCACAGATGTGAACCTAGCCTAGCCCTTTCAGTGAGTGTCAGCTCCTGGCAAACCTAAGCAGATATCAACGCCCACTGGGTTTGGGGACCTATGGTGATCTTTCATGGCTAGTGTCAGCACCTGACAAACCTGAGCAGATGTCAGAGCCCACCAGGTGTGGGGGTCTATGGTGATCTGGATAAACATGCTTTATACTTGTCAAACTTAGGGTTGAGTGGTCAAGGATGACCAATAGTTTATTGTTCCATATTTGACTCTATTTTTATTATTTCTGTTCATTTTTTATTTTATGTGAATGTTTTTGTTGAATCATCAATAAATGAATATTGTAAAGTTGGGGGTGACTATTACCACCACCCAGACTAAATATGCCATGTTCATAGGTTGGGAATCCAACAAAATCTGAAAATACAATAGCCTTTAACATATATACTTTGATTTTTCATTTCCCCACTGCTACCAGTGTCACTGACAGAAATACGAAGCAGCCACAGAGTTTTACAGTAAAATCTGAAACGGTTCCTTGGCCAAGTTAATTAGAAATTCTCAACCACTAAAACCAAAAAGAGTTAATTGTCTTCCTATGTACGGGCTCCAAAAGTGCCATAAATTTTATTGACAACTCTTCCTTCCTGGGGTTGAGGATGTTAACCCTTCAGTGACTTTGCATCTTGTTAATGCATTGCTTAGCGATATTAAATAAATAATACAGTGAAATGCTATACAGATTCATTTTATAAATGTGAAAGTGCTTACATGTGTCTCTTGTATAATACGCCGCCCTTATCTGTTCCAAGCAGGTTACAGTCTCGGTTACTGCCAGCTTCTTTGAGAAAACTGAAAGAAGCATTGACTTCAAGTAGAGATCTTATCATCTTCTCGTTGCCTCATTGTCCCCTGACAGTTCTTGAGTAGAAAGGCCTGCTAATCATAGTGCTGTACATGGCTTCAAGTATTCCAAAGACACAGAGTAGGTCACAATTATTTAAAGCAACCCCCTGGGGTCCACCTTATTAAAGGGGTTTTCTAGGCCAAAAAAGCTAAGAGCAGGCAAAGGTTTAAATTAAAAATGGAGTAATATTCTTTCTTCCCCCCCCCTCCCTCCATTCCAGTGGCAGGCCTCTAGTGCTCTCGTCTGGTCTCCCTTTCCTGCACTCTAGTAATGATATGAATGGCTCCTCACATGGTCCTTGCCACCAATCACTGGCCTTATCAGTCATATGTGTAGTTAGTAGAGATGGGTGAACCTCTCAAGATTTGTTTAGTTTATGGGTTTGAAGGTTCAGGTCCAAGATTTGTTTTGTTTTGAACAAGTTCGGTATGAACCACAGCTTAAATTGGCTTAAAACATAGTGTATAACACTGTCAGGGCTCCTAGGAACCTATCTATAAAACATGGTGTATAACACTGTCAGGGCTCCTAGGAACCTATCTATACAACATAGTATAGAACACTGTCAGGGCCCCTAGGAACCTATCTATACAACATAGTATGGAACACTCTCAGGGCCCCTAAGAACCTATCTATAAAACATAGTGTATAACACTGCCAGGACTCCTAGGAACATATCTATCCAATTTCTAGCTCTCTAATTCAAACACAGCCAAAGTTATGTCAAAGTGAAAATTACATTATTATACTCTAGGGTCTCTTCAGACCCCAGAGTATAATAGATGGAGGCCCAGGGAAGGTTTAAAAAATAAAAAAATATTCATATTCACCTTCCCTTACCTCTTTTGGGCCACCTTTGTGACTTCATGTGCCCAGGGTTACTGCTGAGGCCCATGATTGGGCCTCACAATAGTGCCCATGTAACTGCTGATGGGTATGATGGGTATGAATCTTTTTTTAATATTTTTCACCTCCCCTGGGCCTCCATCTATTATACTCTGGAGTATAAAGATACCCCAGAATATAATGCAGTGACCAAATAATTTGGAATATTTGGGTTGAACCTGGCTCAGTACGAGTCGGTTCACTGATCTCTAATAGTTGGTTCTCTACAGAGCCTCCGGTGTTGCAGCGATGAGGTGACCGACTAGTGCACATGACTGCTAAGGCCACTATTGCGCTGCATCAGTCAAGTTAGGGGGCACTCATGTCATTGCCAGTGCTAGAAAAGGAGACCAGTGGAGACTACTAAAGGACTACTTGTGAAAGATCCTCAGTGTGCCAACACCGCGCTGGCCCACACCTGAGTCTTCTTTCATATAAAACCACACTCACCGCCAGTGAGTGCTGGGTCCACAAGATAAATACAAGACAAGCTTTCTAAATTTTATATATTTATTAACCCCTAAATGGGTCGGTATTAACATCTAACACATGCAGTTCAGAACAGATATGTAGATATATGCAAGCATTAACAGTTACTAGTTACAATATACAGTACTTAAAATAAAAGGGAATAAAGGTGAAATAATTACTTTACCACACATCTCCTTGATGTGGTTCTGTATTCCAAAACTCACACATGCTCTGGTAAGTGTGAATAACCAGTGGAGGCTTCTAGCAGCAGCATCACAGCCTGCATGCTCTTCACAGTATATTCCAGTAGTCTCTGCCCAGTATTCTCATCATAGTATTCTCCATGTAGTCTCAGCCCAATCTCCTCCCACTGACCTCTTACCTCATCTTTTATTCCCTTGATTACACCACCCAGAATGAGGTCACCGGCGACAACAAGTCTGATTGATTAATGCACTCAAGTCCAGATTCTTTGTAAAGAGCTGAGACCAAGTGAAATGATACAATGTTATCAACCATGTCTGATCTACCAGCCCAGGCTGAACAATGCATGTTTATTTGATCACTCAGGCTATGTAGGAATTCAATAGAGCCTTTCTGGGATGGATACAAAGCCCGATTGTTCCATTGTTGCCACTACTGACCACTTACACCTATGATTAGAGCTGCTCACATTATGAGTAAATGGAACTAAGAGAGAAATACGCTACCCAGAGATCAAAATACAGCTTTGATTTATAGCCATATTTAAGCGGAATCATCACACCACTATTGAAACAGAGGATGGAAGAAAGAGTATCAAAAAATTTTTTATTTTAAACATCTGGATGCCCTTTATTTTGGCCCTGAAAACCCCTTTAAGGCTAAAGTCCCATGTAGCAGGCCACAGCAAAAAAGCACTGTGGGAAAAAACGCAGCGGCAACGCATGGCGGTTTTTCCCACAGTGCTTTTCACAGAAAGTCCAAAGAGATTTCCTCTGCAGACTTTTTGCTTCAATTATACCTAGAGGGAAACCGTCAGCGTTTCCGTAGGTATAATTGACATGCTGCGATTTCCAAAACCACAACGGTTTTGGAAATCACAGCATATCCGCTATGCGTATTTTTCTGCAATGTGTGGATGGGAATCGCTGGAATCCCATCCACTTTGCAGAGACTGTAAAACACTGAAGAAACGTTTACGCCACGTGGGGACCCAGCCTCGTTGAGTTTTTGCTGTGTTTTTCTCTGCGTTTTTTGCTTCCTATATTAAATCTATAGGGAAAATGAGAAAATGCTTGCAATTCTGTGGCTAAAATCAACAAACTGCATTTTTCAAAAAGCAGCCTATCCGCAGCTCTTTTTTTCACAATGTGTAGATGCAACAGGGGTCGCCAACCACCGGTCCGTGGAGAAGGACCAGGCCGTTGGGGGTTCTTTGCCGGGCTGGCCTCAGTCTTAGCTGGATACTTCGCGCTAGGCCACGTTGCTACGGTAACGTGTAAATTATCGGGTAGCGCGGCGTCCTATAGCTGCTAAGGACACCGAGCTACCCGATAGTTTACACGTTACCATAGCATCGTGGCCTAGCGCGAAGTATCCAGCCTCGGTGTCGCTTATCATAGCATCCCGGCGGAGAGACTTCCCGTCCACACGGTGGAGCCCGCCTATAACCCCGCCCCCATATGACCAAAGCCCTGCCCCTGCCCTACCCCCACCCCACCCTTAACCTCTTCCCAACATCAATACCCACACTGATCGCGGGCATTAACCCCTCTGGTGCCTCGGTCAAAGCTGACCAAGGCGCCATTTTACCAGGGATCGCTGGCACCTGGAGCAAGCTCCGCAGCTGGATTTCCATTACTATGACAGCCGGTAGCCTTGTGAAGGCTCCCAGGCCTGTCACATATTAGTTTCTATTGCAGGCTGCTCTATGCAGCCTGCAATAGAAGCGCTGTTTTTTTTGCAATGCATTAGCATTTTAATGCATTGCATTAGTGATCAGACCCCCCCCTAGGGTTCAAGAGCCCTGGGGGGGGGGTCTAATAAATGCAAAAAAAAAAAAAAAAAAAAGTAAAAAAAATATTAAAAGTTCAAATCATCCCCTTTCCCTAGAACACATATAAAGTACTTAAATACTGTGAAACACATACACATTAGGTATCTCTGTGTCCGAAAACGCTCCGTCTACAAATCTAGAAAAATATTTTTCCGTACGGTAAACGCCATTGTGGGAAAAAAATACTTGGAGGTTCAGTGGGTAGCACTAGGTTTCCCCACACACTCTAAAGCCATACTTACAGGTAAACGCTGTAGCGAAAAAAAAAATCAAAATAGCTAAATTGCGTCTTTTTTTGTTTTGGTTTCTTTGGTCTTTTGCCTCTCAAAAAAAATAAACAGAACAAAAAGTGATCAAAACATCATACATTCCCCAAAATGGTATCAATAAAAACCCAGGCATGTGCTGCCAATAATCAATGAGACTGTATGGGGGACAAAAATTGCTTTAGTGATTGTTTTTCTCCCATGTAGCTGTTATTGGCCTAGGTAAAAAAGCCAGTACAAATGAGTGCCGATCAGCATGTTTTACCGCTGATCAGCACTTGACCTCCCCATATTGCCCCATAAAAGAGTACAACCTCTCACCCAAAGATCTAGGGGTGACAGATGAGATGCATCTTTGCAAATAAGAACTGATTTATAAAGGCTTCTATGCCCAAAAAAAAATGGCATGCAAGCCATGAAAAAAGGCACAATTTTTTGTGCAAGTCTGACATTTTTATAAAAATTTGGACTTTTTAAGTTATGTGCCCCACACACCACTTTCATCAAAGGAGGTCACCTTGTTATAAATAAGGTCCGAACTTTGGCAGGGCAGAGATTATCAAAACCAGGGTTGGAAATTTTGGTCTTGAAATATCAGTCCCACAGTGTGATTGTGGTGCTTTATCTAGGCCTCCAGCAGTACAGTATAGCTATCATTAATGTGTCCACCATCTCATGCTAATGAGATGACTCTGCTCATTCTATCCCAATCTATACAGGAAAGGTGACTTCAATATTTCATATATTTTTTTTATTAATTAAGAAAAACAGTCGTTTTTTAATTGCTTATAATAAAAACCCGATTTACATAAATGTATCACCTTCTGATGATACATTCCCTTTAATCTTGCAGTCCCCAGCGTCCCCCTCTATGGTGGCTGCTCTCAAACGTCCAGTTTAACCGTGAGCCATATAACTGTCAATGGTAACTTGATATTCTATTAAACCGTTCTTTCCATTATCTTCTTCTCCGATGTCTATATATCTATCTAGATCATCTATTTCATCTGCAACCGGAAAGAGAATATTCTATTGTATGGACAGCTGAAATGAGAATTGGCCCATAAAGAATATTTGCCTCTTATGAGGAGCTATCATTCTGACATATAAAACTACATTGATGTTTTTAAAGAGATTACAGTTATTGTGACTGTATGATAAAAAATGTAACTATGACAAATGATCTGGTCATTGCCCAGCGTGAAACATAATTGAAGGTATAAAACTTTATAGAGCATGTACTTGATATAGTGCCAGTAGCAACATGGTAAAGACATGTCAGGTACTGTGTCGCACTCACGCACGTGCGGTATTATGGAAGCAGTGAACTGTATTGCAGTATAGTCTGACACATTGTGATAATATCTAATGTGCAGATTTATTTCTTCTGTGATGTCTCACACCTGTATATGAGTTATTATGTCTATGGAGGAGTACTGTCTGAGTCAGTAGACCTAATGTCTGTATTATATTTGTTCCGTCATTATAGACATAAATGTGATGTCTGTATTATAGACTTTGTATTGACTGCTGTGAGAGCCATATGTGCAGAGGTCTAACACGATGCAACTCGTATGCCGCCCAACAGGTCCAAAGAGGGAGGAGTTCATACATACAGTGTGGTTCAAAAGTTTTAGGCAGGTGTGGGGAAATTCTGTAAGGCTACAGCCCCACGTTGCAGAAACGCAGCTTTTTTTGTTGCAGATTTTGCTGCGGTTTTTTGAGCCAAAGCCAGGAGTGGATTTAGCAGCAGGTAGAAGTATAAGAACTTCCTATATATTTCCCATTCCTTTTGTAGCCATTCTTGGCTTTGGCTCAAAAAACTGCAACAAAAAAAGCTGTGTTTCCGCAACGTGGGGCCGTAGCCTAAAGGAAGAATGCTTTCAGACATAGAAGGGTTAAAAGTTTATTTTTGTCAATTGACAAAAGTGAGTGAACAAAAGAGAAATCTAAATCCCATCAATATTTGGTGTGACCCTTTGGTGTGACCCCAGCCTCCATTGCCTGACAAATTTAATATAATTTAGACCAGATAGTGGCTAAACTATAGAACCAAAATAGTGTGATAGAGCAAGGAAGAAGGAGGATTCTCTGTAGCTCTACACAATGATGATACCAGGATGCTGTTAGCTTCACATTAACATTGGTTTTTCCATCCTTCGGGTCCGCTCGGGGACCCGAAAGACGGAAACCCTATCTGCTTAAAAAGCGGTTATACGCGGAAACCCACAGACCCCATAGACTATAATGGGGTCCATCAGGTTTCCGCCTGGTATCGGCTGAAAACAGCAGAGAGAAAAGTCCTCCTTGCAGGACTTTTCTCTCCGACGATTTTAAACAGAATTTAGGACGGAAAGACTCGAACGCTAGTGTGAAGAAAAACTGAACATACTATGCGAACACTTCACAATAAATAAAGAAACAGACTGACTGACAGATAGACTAGTAGATAGATAGATAGACAGACAGACAGACAGACAGACAGATAGATAGATAGATAGATAGATAGATAGATAGATAGATAGATATTCCAAAAATATTGCGCCAGTTTTTAGTGAGTTAGTACACACGTCAGAGGTAAGTGATCTCATGTATACGAAACCAAAAAAAGGGCAGCACTCCAAAAGGATATAGTAAAAACCGCGGGTGCTTTTTTATCACTAGCAAGGCACTCACTTTTTTTTTCACTATACTGCCTTATTTGCTTTTATGTTTTTTTAGATAGATATATACATACAGTCATATGAAAAAGTTTGGGCACCCCTATTAATCTTAATCATTTTTAGTTCTAAATATTTGGGTGTTTGCAACATCCATTTCAATTTGATATATCTAATAACTGATGGACACAGTAATATTTCAGGATTGAAATGAGCTTTATTGCACTAACAGAAAATGTGCAATATGCATTAAACCAAAATTTGACTGGTGCAAAAGTATGGGCACCTCAACAGAAAAGTGACATTAATATTTAGTAGATCCTCCTTTTGCAAAAATAACAGCCTCTAGTCGCTTCCTGTAGCTTTTAATCAGTTCCTGGATCCTGGATGAAGGTATTTTTGACCATTCCTCTTTACAAAACAATTCCAGTTCAGTTAAGTTCGATGGTCGCCGAGCATGGACAGCCCGCTTCAAATTATCCCACAGATGTTCAATGATATTCAGGTCTGGGGACTGGGATGGCCATTCCAGAACATTGTAATTGTTCCTCTGCATGAATGCCTGAGTAGATTTGGAGCTGTGTTTTGGATCATTGTCTTGCTGAAATATCCATCCCCGGCGTAACTTCAAATTCGTCACTGATTCTTGTACATTATTCTCAAGAATCTGCTGATACTGAGTTGAATCCATGCGACCCTCAACTTTAACAAGATTCCCGGTGCCGGCATTGGCCACACAGCCCCAAAGCATGATGGAACCTCCACTAAATTTTACAGTGGGTAGCAAGTGTTTTTCTTGGAATGCTGTGTTTTTTTGACGCCATGCATAACGCCTTTTTGTATGACCAAACAACTCAATCTTTGTTTCATCAGTCCACAGGACCTTCTTCCAAAATGAAGCTGGCTTGTCCAAATGTGCTTTTGCATACCTCAGGCGACTCTGTTTGTGGCGTGCTTTCAGAAACGGCTTCTTTCGCATCACTCTCCCATACAGCTTCTCCTTGTGCAAAGTGTGCTGTATTGTTGACCGATGCACAGTGACACCATCTGCAGCAAGATGATGCTGCAGCTCTTTGGAGGTGGTCTGTGGATTGTCCTTGACTGTTCTCACCATTCTTCTTCTCTGCCTTTCTAATATTTTTCTTGGCCTGCCACTTCTGGGCTTAACAAGAACTGTCCCTGTGGTCTTCCATTTCCTTACTATGTTCCTCACAGTGGAAACTGACAGGTTAAATCTCTGAGACAACTTTTTGTATCCTTCCCGTGAACAACTATGTTGAACAATCTTTGTTTTCAGATCATTTGAGAGTTGTTTTGAGGAGCCCATGATGCCACTCTTCAGAGGAGATTCAAATAGGAGAACAACTTGCAATTGGCCACCTTAAATACCTTTTCTCATGATTGGATACACCTGGCTATGAAGTTCAAAGCTCAGTGAGGTTACAAAAGCAATTTTGTGCTTCAGTAAGTCAGTAAAAAGTAGTTAGGAGTATTCAAATCAATAAAATGATAAGGGTACCCAAATTTTTGCACCGGTCAAATTTTGGTTTAATGCATATTGCACATTTTCTGTTAGTACAATAAACCTCATTTCAATCCTGAAATATTACTGTGTCCATCAGTTATTAGATATATCAAATTGAAATGGCTGTTGCAAACACCCAAATATTTAGAACTAAAAATGATTAAGATTAATAGGGGTGCCCAAACTTTTTCATATGACTGTATGTATATATCTATCTAAAAAAACATAAAAGCAAATAAGGCAGTATAGTGAAAAAAAAAGTGAGTGCCTTGCTAGTGATAAAAAAGCACCCGCGGTTTTTACTATACTTTTTACTCATGTTCCATTCACTGCAAAAGCCGAACATGAAATCTATGATTCATAAATATGTTTTTTTGCTTTATGTCCCATTAATAAATAAAAGTCATGTTCTACATAACTACAGCTGACTTTAACATAAGCAACAATTGTTTTTAATAATGCATTTCCAAATCCAGATGTAAAGCTTCTGAGTAGCTGGGGCCTCTCTCTAGATAGATTTACAAGGGCCGTTCTATAATCCACAATACTTAAGACACTAAATTATCTCCCATTTGCTCTCTCTTCTTAGCTCCAGCAGTAAATTAGAGACGTGTAAATCAGAAGCTATCACTGGGCAGAAATGCTTTACACATGTGTAGACCTTTGTGGTATGTTGGAAACCTCGGACATTGATAGTTGATGGAAGTAAAAAACACTCCTGAAGCTCCTGTCACTTAATGGTATGGACCTAATCCAGTGCAATTATGGATCAGGGAGATAATGCAGGAATGTAGATGTATGTACAGTATACTGTAGAGTAATATGCATTAAGTAATATACTGGCGGAGTTAGGCTGGAATGTGTAAAGACAAAGATTATCATCCGCTTCTAATATTCCCACTTCTAACATTCCTTTAGAAACCAAAAACCAGAATACCCCAGAGATATAAAGGTTACATAGGCAATAAAATGCACCTTTTGATTTTTTTTTCCTTTAGACATACTTTGGTAATACAATCTTCTTACCCAAAATTCCTTTAACCAGCTCACCTCAGGGGTTTGGATTCCAAGACCAACCTGGGAAATGAATACATGGGATCACTGGATATATCTGCATTATCATAGTCAGATGATATGGGAGGCAAAGTGACATCCCAGGAACACAAAAAATATGCAATTGTCCCATGACTGCCTTCAAGGGAGTGGAGATCTCCCTGCCCTGTTCTCTGCCAGGCTTCTTTTTAAAGAGGACCTTTCACCAACTTCAGTTCTCCAGCATAGTTTATTAGGCGCCATTTCACTGATTCCAGTGCAGTTGGAATTTGTTCTGTAGACCCCACCATTCCTGAGCAATCAGGGCAGGTAGTTTCAGCACCCAATATGCTAATTTGTCTCTCTACTGTCACGTGGGCGGTCCCAGACTCTCTACTCTAGCTGAGGATCGCCGATCTGACCATAGAGAGACTAATTAACATATCAGGCAGCACTGATGGGGGAATGGTGGGGTCTACAGAAAAAATTCCAAATGCAGCGGAATCAGTGGATCCACACCTAACAAAGAATGCAAAGAGTTGTAGATGGTGGAGGTGGTAAAAGATCCTCTTTAAGTTATTTTCTGTACTCACAACAGTAAAAGACTAGACTCTATGGTCACTGATACAGGAAGTGATGTCATATGACATGACAGATGTCATGTTAGATAGCATGAATTTAGGAATTGGACTAACAAAATGCACACCCATTTTAAGAGGAACTCCAAATTATACCATCCAATACTCTGGTTACTTGGCCTTTCTACGCAACATAGGAATGAAGGTAAAAACTCCATCAGCAGTAGCTGGTACTACCTATGATAATCCATAGATAGTACAAGTGCCTCCATGTGACCAACTGGTGACATCACGCTGCCCTTTTATCCTTGTATTGATCCTAGTAGGATCTCACTTTTAACTTACCTGGTTCAGTAGTACATGGTGGGACTTGCCATTTGCACACCAGTGACTTAATATATTCCATGGATATCAAACACTGATAACCATATTGTAACTATGAATTTAGAAAAGCTTTATTTGCTTCTCATATACATAAAATGTATATTATCCTTTTCATAATTGCTTCCAGGTAGTGTACGAAGACTAAACTGCTTCTGTAAGGCCCCACATTGCAGAAATGCAGCATTTTTTGTTGCAGATTTTGCTGCGGTTTTCTGAGCCAAAGTCAGGAGTGTATTGAGCAGAAGATAGAAGTATAAAGACTTCCTTTATATTTCCCATTCCTTTTGTATCCATTTTTGGCTTTGGCTCAAAAAACCACAGCAAAATATGCAGCAAAAAACCTGCGTTTCTGCAATGTGGGGCCTTAGCCAAAAGAGGTTTTCCAATACCATGATTTTTTTTCCAACAGCTCCATTTTGGTATAAAATACCTAAATGCAGTCATACTTAATTTACCAATCCCTTGCCTCTCACATACTATTTCTTCAAAAGGAATGGGAAATATATAGGAAATTCTTATTCTTCCTTCTGCTACATCCACTCTTAGCTTTGGCTCAAAACAGTGCAGCAATACCTGTAAGAAATGCACAGCTTTTCCAGGGCATGTGGCCTCAGCCTGACACCGAATTTTTCATGGTATTTTTGTTGTTATTTATTTTACCAAAAACATTGTGGCCAGTAAGACCTCCTGCACTTGACCGTAGTGGATTTCCTGTCCGCAAATCCACAAAAAAAAAAAAAAAAAACACACATCCACATTGCATCAGTATATCATCCACAATCACTGATCTTGTATGATCTCCTACACTGGTCTGTGCCACAAATGCGGCCCAAAATAGGACATGCCTGATAATTTGCAGTCCTTGAATATGGCACAAAAATTACGGTCATGTGCCTGGGCCCATAGAAATGAATGGGACTGTACTTTTATCTGCCATTTTGGATCTGCAGTTGCTGATAAAAACTACAGTCGTGCGCATGAGGCTTTAATTTAGAGTCTAAACCGAAATATACTATATGCAAAGTATTTTGATTTGTGGCATTTTTGGTGGTCAGTGTCATTTTCTCCAATCGTTGCATAGTCTAGGTACAGAGTTTTTAAAGAGGACCTTTCACGTCCTCATGTATGTGCTGTTTTACATACCACTAGAAACCCGACAGCGCGCTGAATTCAGCGCACTGTCGGCTTTCCCGGTATGTGCCCCGGGGCTCGAGATATCAGGGGTCGTAGTTTCACGGTTCACTGTCAGAAGGGTGTTCCTGACAGTCTAGCTGCGCTATGAGGAACACCCCTCCCTGACTGTACTATCCATAGACTTGCACTGGTCCTCGCTGGGCTGTAAGGAACACCCCCTCTGACAGTACAGCGCTATGGACGAGTACAGAGAGAGGGGGCATTCCTTACAGCCCAGTGATGACGCTGAGCTGTGAGGAACGCCCCCCCCCCCCAGTACAGTGCTATGGGACGCGCAGCTAGACTGTCAGGAACGCCGTTCTGACGGTGAACCGTGAAACTAAGCCCGCCGATATCTCCAGCCCCCGGGGCATATAATGGGAAAGCCGACAGAGCGCTGAATTCAGCGTGCTGTCGGCTTTCTAGCGGTATGTAAAACAGCATGTACATGAGGACGTGAAAGGTCCTCTTTAAAGACATTTTACTCCCATAGAACAACAGCATAAAATAGGCACAAAAAGATTGATAAATACACCAAATCAGCTCATGCCTATGGCCAGATATTGTCATTATTTGAGATGAGAATGCTCCAGCTGGGAGATACCCCTGGCGCATCCAAAGATCACAATTTCATCCTGTAACATTACAAATAATATAAGTGCAAGTATAAGCCATCCCAAAATGTGAGCACTGATCAATTTTTTCTACAATTGACTGAAGTGATCGTGGCAAGATCAGGGGTCATAATACAAGATGTTTCGCTTACATTACTTGTGATGTTGCAGGGCAACACAGCAATCTTTGCTCACATTTTAGATAACAGACCCACCTAAGTAAGGTTGCTAATAACCAAATAAATAAAGGTGGGCTTTTACAGCTGTGTATGAAGAATGTTACATTAGGGGCCCATACATACGGCCGTGTGCTATAGGGGTTTTTCCCAGATAGCACACTGACCCATTCATTTCTATCGACTACCGTGATTTCCGCGGATCCGTGTGCAGGCCAATAGTCTGTGCTGCAAAACTCAGGACAGGTCCTATTCCTGTCCGGTTTTGCAACTGTGCAGCACGGGTGGCGTGGATGATGTATCATGTGCATGAGCCCTTCGGAATATATATGCACTTAGCAGCAGGGGCATAGCTATAGGGGGTGCATAGAAAGCATGTCTGCTTAACAGTGTTTAAATACAGTGGGGGGAAAAAAGTATTTAGTCAGCCACCAATTGTGCAAGTTCTCCCAGTTAAAAAGATGAGGCCGGCCTGTAATTGTCATCATAGGTAGACCTCAACTATGAGAGACAAAATGAGAAAACAAATCCAGTAAATCACATTGTCTGATTTTTTAAGAATTTATTTGCAAATTATGGTGGAAAATAAGTGTTTGGTCAATAACAAAAGTTCATCTCAATACTTTGTTATATATCCTTTGTTGGCAATGACAGAGGTCAAACGTCTTCTGTAAGTCTTCACAAGGTTGGCACACACTGTTGCTGGTATGTTGGCCCATTCCTCCATGCAGATCTCCTCTAGAGCAGTGATGTATTGGGGCTGGGCAACACGGACTTTCAACTCCTGCCAAAGGTTTTCTATGGAGTTGGGATCTGGAGACTGGCTAGGCCACTCCAAGACCTTGAAATGCTTCTTACGAAGCCACTCCTTCGTTGCCTTGGCGGTGTGCTTGGGATCATTGTAATGCTGAATGACCCAGCCATGTTTCCTCTTCAATGCCCTTGCTGATGGAAGAAGGTTTGCACTCAAAATCTCACGATACATGGCCCCATTCATTCTTTCATGTACACGGATCAGTCGTCCTGGTCCCTTTGCAGAGAAACAGCCCCAGAGCATGATGTTGCCACCCCCATGCTTCACAGTAGGTATGGTGTTCTTTGGATGCAACTCAGCATTCACTCTCCTCCAAACACGACGAGTTGTGTTTGGTTTCTTCTGACCATATGACATTCTCCCAATACTCTTCTGGAACATCCAGATGCTCTCTAGCAAACTTCAGACGGGCCCGGATATGTACTGGCTTAAGCAGGGGACACGTCTGGCACTGCAGGATCTGAGTCCCTGGCGGCGTAGTGTGTTACTGACGGTAGCCTTTGTTACGTTAGTCCCAGCTTTCTGCAGGTCATTCACTAGGTCCCCCCCGTGTAGTTCTGGGATTTTTGCTCACCATTCTTGTGATCATTTTGACCCAATGGGGTGAGATCTTGCGTGGAGCCCCTGATGGAGGGAGATTATCAGTGGTCTTGTATGTCTTCCATTTTGTAATTATTGCTCCCACAGGTGATTTCTTCACACCAAGCTGCTTGCCTATTGCAGATTCAGTCTTCCCAGCCTGGCGCAGGTCTACAATTTTGTTTCTGGTGTCCTTCCACAGCTCTTTGGTCTTCACCATAGTGGAGTTTGGAGTGTGACTGTTTGAGGTTGTGAACAGATGTCTTTTATACTGATAACAATGTCAAACAGGAACCATTACTACAGGTAATGAGTGGAGGACAGAGGAGCCTCTTAAAGAAGAAGTTACAGGTCTATGAGAGCCAGAAATCTTGCTTGTTTGTAGGTGACCAAATACTTATTTTCCACCATAATTTGCAAATAAATTCTTAAAAAATCAGACAATGTGATTTTCTGGATTTGTTTTCTCATTTTGTCTCTTAGTTGAGGTCTACCTATGATGTCAATTACAGGCCGGCCTCATCTTTGTAAGTGGGAGAACTTGCACAATTGGTGGTTGACTAAATACTTTTTTTCCCCACTGTACATAGAATTTACAGACATGCTTGTGAGCTTGCAATGTGCGCTATGCTGTACTGGTTCGCCCATAGGAGTAGCCACATCCACGTAGAGTGAGTTCCCAGTTGTAGGTGTTCTCTATAAAAATGGTATTAATTCTTTGTGTAATGGGAAGAGTCATGTGCACGGAGGTCGTACTACAGAGATGTGGGCACTCCGCGTGCTGCCCTATGGTGCACTGTACAGCCATATTACATCATCTGTCATATAACGGCACAACGTGCAATTTTTCTATGTCAGATTACATATGACAAAATACGTTTGCATATGGTGTTTAGGGGCACAGACGGTACATGAGCCCATAATCTGGCAATCTTGCTATCAGGACATAATTTACGTCAGAACAAGTAGCCGGTCATATAACTACTGTGCGCCTTGTTTTTGCTACATTGTTGCATCATTACTTCTTGCACTGCAGACACATTAAACATTACATAAGTGTAATATATGGACCTGGGGACTTAAAACAAAGGGTCTCAGCTGGCATTTAAAAAGCTTGTAAAACCCAGACACAAGGGGATGACAAACATTTTACTGCCTGCCATAAAATGCCATTAAATAATGCATTTTGCCAAAGATCATAAAAACCTGATAAACCTAAATAGGATGTTAATGTTTTTTAACAACCCTTTAATATTTAGAACGCACTAAAACAAACGCTCAATAAAAATGTTGACTGGTAAATAAGGATTTTTTTTTTTTATATGTCGGGGTGATATACATTTAGCTATTTATATAATGGAATAGGGTGTTATAAGGGTAGATTGGGTGGTCTGGTCACATGCAAGGATTCGTGTAGCATTCTATATAATAGGATCTGAAGAAGATTACACATTTTGAGAATATCTTGTCTCATTTTAATAAACCTTAGAAGACGGGTTTATTAATATACAGCGCGTTACTATGTTGTAGTCACTTAGGATACAGCTGGCCATACAAATTACATTCAAGGGGACGAACCACAAATTAATAATGATAATCAGATTGATGGGGTCTGACTGTTGGGACCAGCACCTATCAGAAGAACAGGGGTCTCAAGCTGCTACCCCCTCCCCAATTAAATGGAGTGGCGGTTGTAAAGCGTATAAGCATTGCATTCACTTCTATGAGAGCTCTTATTAGCAGTCTCATAGAGATGAATGGACTGGCAGTATGTATGTAATGCATGAGTGTCACTCCATTAACATGGAGCCCTGATTTCCCATGATGAGTGGGGCCAGCATTTGGACATGACCGATCAGACACTTACACCCTATCTTATGATTAGGGTGATACATTTAATTTGTAGTACGACCCCTTTAACGCCACCCAAACCAACCATTTTCAGCAGGACTGGCCAACCATCTAATGTGTTTGGTGGAACCTGACTCCTAGCAAAGTATGAAGGATCAGACAGTTGGATTTCAACATGTCTGATCCTTTTGTCCTCAGGGAGGTAAGCTGCAGCAGAGGTGTCCGGCTGTGGCGTACTCCCTTCTCCCCATTCAGAAGACATGGAGAAATAGAGACATACATCTATCTAAAGAGTATAACCAGTCTATGGGCTCAAGCTGTTTTATGGCTCCATACAACTTCCATATACAGTTATATGGAGCTCTAATATGGCATTTATAGCAGTAAGTGGGGCAACACTATAGTATGGAGCTACAGATACTCCATGCAAACCACTCTTCTACTGCAGAGACCTAAATCTTAGAGCAAGACTGTTAACATGTACAAAGACTGTCTAAATGCACCTTATCCATACATATTCACTTACTCATCCATACTGGAGATATACATAATTCTCTATGAAAATAACAATAACTATATATATAAAAAATATGAATATATATATATATATATAGTATATATCCGGAGGGAGACCCCACACCCGGCCCCACATATCCAATGGATAATATATATATATATATCGCCCATATATACATATATATATATATATATATATATATATATATCACAGCCCCCTGCTACCAAAGAAAAGCTGACGACCGCAATGGGCTCACACAGATGAAGCGAGTACAGGAACGAACCGGGAGGGACAGTCCCGGGACCACCGAAGCTCTCGGGGAGTCCAAGAGTGGGGGACGAGGACCGCCGGGGGCCCCAAGAACCCAACCGGAGGGCACAGCCACCGGGCCCGCCGGGGGAGCAGACAACCAGGGACAGAAAAAACTTGACAACGATTAGAAGGGCCAGCCGCCCGGGGAGCCCACTGGACCCAGGCAGGTGGTGGGTGACAGAAGGAACGTCCGTGGTGAGCTCCATGGGGAGAAGAGCCCACCCAGCAGAGACGTGATGCGCGAGCAGCTGCAGGAACGACCCCACCCAGGGGCGCGAAGCTCCCCCCACCGCGGTAGGCGACAACCAACCCGACCAAGCGGAACAACACACAGAGAACGAAAAACCGCCGAAACCCCCCCGCACGCCCTCTGTCGGCCGGCTCCAAGAAGCCCCACCTTGGAATATCCTGTACATGTTGTATTGTATTGACTGCTACTGCGCTGAACACACTGAATTTCCCCATGTGGGACTATTAAAGGACTATTATTATTATTATTATTATTATTATATATAATATAATATATATATATATATATATATAATATATATATATATATATATATATATATATATATATACAGTAGCACGCCGCTTGTATTTTCATGACTATAAAAATTGTAGATTCACACTGAAGGCATCAAAACTATGAATTAACACATGTGGAATTATATACTTAACAAAAAAGTGTGAAACAACTGAAAATAGGTCTTATATTCTAGGTTCTTTAAAGTAGCCACCTTTTGCTTTGATTACTGCTTTGCACACTCTTGGCATTCTCTTGATGAGCTTCAAGAGGTAGTCACCTGAAATGGTCTTCCAACAGTCTTGAAGGAGTTTCCAGAGATGCTTAGCACTTGTTGGCCCTTTTGCCTTCACTCTGTGGTCCAGCTCACCCCAAACCATCTCGATTGGGTTCAGGTCTGGTGACTGTGGAGGCCAGGTCATCTGGCGTAGCACCCCATCACTCTCCTTCTTGGTCAAATAGCCCTTACACAGTCTGGAGGTGTGTTTGGGGTCATTGTCCTGTTGAAAAATAAATGATGGTCCAACTAAACGCAAACCGGATGGAATAGCATGCCGCTGCAAGATGCTGTGGTAACCATGCTGGTTCAGTATTCCTTCAATTTTGAATAAATCCCCAACAGTGTCACCAGCAAAGCACCCCCACACCATCACACCTCCTCCTCCATGCTTCACGGTGGGAACCAGGCATGTAGAGTCCATTCGTTCACCTTCTCTGCGTCGCACAAAGACATGGTGGTTGGAACCAAAGATCTCAAATTTGGACTCATCAGGCCAAAGCACAGATTTCCACAGGTCTAATGTCCATTCCTTGTGTTCTTTAGCCCAAACAAGTCTCTTCTGCTTGTTGCCTGTCCTTAGCAGTGGTTTCCTAGCAGCTATTTTACCATGAAGGCCTGCTGCACACAGTCTCCTCTTAACAGTTGTTGTAAAGATGTGTCTGCTGCTAGAACTCTGTGTGGCATTGACCTGGTCTCTAATCTGAGCTGCTGTTAACCTGCGATTTCTGAGGCTGGTGACTCGGATGAACTTATCCTCCGCAGCAGAGGTGACTCTTGGTCTTCCTTTCCTGGGGTGATCCTCATGTGAGCCAGTTTCTTTGTAGCGTTTGATGGTTTTGGCCACTGCACTTGGGGACACTTTCAAAGTTTTCCCAATTTTTCGGACTGACTGACCTTCATTTCTTAAAGTAATGATGGCCACTCGTTTTTCTTTACTTAGCTGCTTTTTTCTTGCCATAATACAAATTCTAACACTCCATTCAGTAGGACTATCAGCTGTGTATCCACCTGACTTCTGAACACCACAACTGATGGTCCCAACCCCATTTATAAGGCAAGAAATCCCACTTATTAAACATGACAGGGCACACCTGTGAAGTGAAAACCATTTCAGGTGACTACCTCTTGAAGCTCATCAAGAGAATGCCAAGAGTGTGCAAAGCAGTAATCAAAGCAAAAGGTGGCTACTTTGAATAACCTAGAATAGAACACATATTTTCAGTTGTTTCACACTTTTTTGTTAAGTATATAATTCCACATGTGTTAATTCATAGTTTTGATGCCTTCAGTGTGAATCTACAATTTTTATAGTCATGAAAATACAGAAAACTCTTGGAATGAGAAGGTGTGTCCAAACTTTTGGTCTGTACTGTATATATTATATATCACATATATATATATATATATATATATATATATATATACACACACACACACACACATATGTAATACATATATATATATATATATATATATATATATATATATATACACACCTATTAAATAATATCCTGATTATACTCCTATGTCACCCCCTCTATCTCATAGATTGTAAGCTCTTGTGAGCAGGGCCCTCAGTCCCATTGTAAGAATAGATTTATTACTTATATTGTAATGTCTCATCTCGTCTGTACTTAAACCCTTCAATTTGTGCAGCAGACTATGTTGGTGCTACATAAATAAAATGTATTATCACATATATATATACTTTTCTCCCCTATATAAGCAGCTCATTTTTTGCATTTGCCTCTTTTTCCTAAACACTATAGCAGGCAGTCTCAGTACTGTTGCATATGATCAGCATACTGGTTAATAATGGCATCTTCTAGTGATGATACAGCCACGGCATCCATTGCTGCAGCTGTGATGTCATTTTCTCTACATTGACTCTGCTGAGTGTAACTCCCAGATGTGCCAGCAGGGGGAGCCCAGCTTGCAGAAAATTCTGCAGATCTCCCAGTTTTTATCAAGAGTATTAACATGAAGTGAATATGACACCGCATTTCCAAAATCTTATTTTAATCAGAAGGGGACCAGCAATAACTAGTTTAAAATGAAACTTGATTTATGACAACTCTTATAATATTTGATGAAAACCTTTAAGATTTATTCTCACAAAAACCTGTAATGGTATACTGAGGAAAGTTTTATCACTAGCCACTTGTGACTGATGTCAGCGCTGAGATTTCTCGTGGGACTAGATAAACATGATTTTCATAGACTTTGATGACAAATGACTATTACTTTAATGGTAATTAGTTTATAATGTGACAAGAATCGAGGCCTGGCATCACTATTAAAGGTGCAGGCCACGTCCTGCTATTTCTGTCACAATTTGCTTGTGTTTTTGCAATGACTGAATGTGAATCTCTGTGGGGACAACTTTTCCTCTTATTTTCCTTTGTCTGGAGACACGTCAGCTCAAGTATAGGGCTAACACTGGTCACGACTCCTATCATGCTACCAAAGATCGCCATGTTGCCCTGCGACTGAAGGGACTCTCATTGTGACCCCAAGAGTGCAGCGACTGTGACTTGTACTCACAAAAACATCCACCAGTGCTTTTTGTAACTAGAATTTGCAGTCACAACACCCTAGCGGTCGCAATGCAACTCCATTCATTTACATTAGTGAAGGAGTCGCAACATCCTAGGCGTTATAACTTCATTTATTATATTAGTGATGGAGTTGCAGTCGCAGCACAATTGAGGATCGCAACGTGGCTCCATTCACTTACATTATTGAAGGAATTGCAGAGCAACACAGCGATCTTTGGATGAGTCGCAGCCATGGTTTGCCTAGTATAGAGCCCATGACTTTGAGATTCGTAAAAGCACCAAAGAGAGAATCCTGTGTCATAAACCACCCCCATAGGCATTCCAAAGTCTATATGCTGTTGGAGTGTTCCTTTAAAAGTAGGGCTACACAGTGGGGCAGATTTACTATTAAAGGGGTTTCCAGGGAGTATTTATTGACTTGCCTGGTCCAGCAGAATGCTTTTGATGGACCAGTGGATTCCAGTGACATCATGACGCCTGGGTCATGTGACTGGAGGCAGCATTGGGCTCCATGGGTCGCTCCGCCCACTCCTACCCCAATCTTACAGGTAATTACTTACCTGTGAGTTCAGGGAAGGAGGGGGGCAGAGTTACCTGGAGAGTCAAACATTGCCTCACATAACCCAAGGTTTGTGACATCGCCGGAACCCCCAGGTCCATCAAAAGCATACCAGGTAAGTGAATAATACTCCCCAGGCAACCCCTTTAAGGTCACATGTAGGCTCTATCTTGGTGCATTTTGGTGCATCCAATTTTACAATGAGTTAGACAAGTGGGCAAAAAGTTTAAATGCGACAAAATGTTACAAACTGCACCAAAATTTTGGCAGAAAATTCTTATCCACTTTCTAATATTGATGGCCTATCCTTAGGATAGATCATCAATATTAGATCTGTGAGGTGAGGTTCCAGCAACCGGGACCCCTGCAGATTAGCTGTGCCAGAACAGCACACGCTGCTCACTTGCCATACAAAGTGTAACAGCAGCTTTAGGTACTGCAGCATTTCCCCAATGAACTGTTGCAACACTTTGTATGGCAAGTGAGCAGCACTGTTCTGGAGCAGCTGATCTGTGGGTATCCCAAGTGTGGATAAGCCTTCAGTATTAGAAAGTGGTTAATAATACATTATGCTGTCTATTAGTAAATTTTGGCCACTGGCTTTGAAATGTGATGCAAAGTGGTGTTGTGCATTGCACCAGTTTGTAAATGGTTGTAATGTATTGAGCTTGCGACTGTATAGTTTCAGAGTACTACGGCCCACCTACTGACATTGTAACATATAAACATTATTGTATACAGATTGTTATTGGACATAACCATGCAGATTTAGTCCATCTGGTCTTCAGAGATAGGACAGGTCATTAATTGGCTATCCGTTGGGGTACAAGATCCAGGTCCTGCACCGATCATTTGTTCTCTGCTCAGTGTACAGAGCCAGAAGAAGACAGCTCCATACACTGAGTAATGGCCCAGCTGCACTATTACAGCTTAACTCCTATTCCAATGAATGTGCACCTATGTACCATCTTATAGTGATAGAAATTGGAAACACAAGAAAGAAAGGATGGATACATATGGGGGAAAGTGAAGACTGGAGATTCTTATGCCAGTCTTAATTCATTCTCCGACAGAATTACTAAGTGACTCCAGCCTCGTGCACCAAAAATGTGCCAGGTTGAGATTATTGGCCACTTTCGAAGCGCTGCAGCCGTAGTAAATGGATGCCATAGTAAAAATGGCAGTGACTAGTGTCAGGAAGCTGCTGCAAGAGTTAATAAGACCGGACATGTATGTAAAGGGCTGGATAACGGTTAAAAAGCCATATAGGTAATGTTATTTTAATGAGCAAAGTGTTGTCTTTTTATTTCTTTTGCAGACCAAAATTTAAGCTGCGTCCTATTAAAATCCCATTCTCAGGAATAATATTTTAGTGAGTCCGGGATGATACACAGTGTTCTCCAGATCACATTAGACAGTGATTTTACTGTTCTGGAAATAGTGTTGGGAATTCTGTAGTCAGCACTTTTTAGAAACATCGCCGGATTACCATGACAACAGGCGAGACTGTAACACTTCACTTGCTGCTTGCTTGTTTTATTTATTTTATGGCTTTCTATAAAGTATAGGCCCAAGCGGAGGCCAAGTAATACCGTAAGGCTGATAAGTACAGAAAAATAATGATATCAGATAGTTGGTTTTATCCCTTATATATGATCAGATTTATTATAATATTACTGTAATTCTTAAAGCTACATACACCAGACTGGTGCTAGGAGTATGAACTCATCACTGTTCTGTCACTTTAAATCAGGGAATATATTAGATGCTCCACAACAGTAAGATAGTGTGAACATCTCACAGCTGAATGACCCCCAAAATCCAGATTGGGGTCTGTGCATGCTATATGTAAACTGGTCGCCATCTTCTAAAAGGTAATGTATTATATACTTTAAGGCTATGGCTATACTTGGACTGAGCTGGAACAGTTTATTGCGACTCTTACGAGTACACCATTGTAGGGAACTGCCATTTCTACTAGTATATAATGTATCTGGCTTCTTTGCCCCTGCAGTTTGGCTTCAGAGACCCCAGGCATTTAGTGCAAGTTTTGTTTTGTAAATACAGTGAGTCAGACACATGTGAGGCAGAGCTGCTGGGGGGAGAGATGTGAGCAGAGCTGCTGAGACAGACATGTTATGTCTGGGGGAGTCTAAGAGCCACTTGTTCCTCTTTACTTCACAGTATATAGTTAGGTATGTGTTACCCCCTATATACTCACAGGACCTAGCTAGTAACCGTAGTTAGGGATCCATATATATATACAGTTCAGGGCAGTGATAGGTTAGGCTTCCGAAGGCCAACTAGCTAGTTAGAGGCCCGGTGGCACTAGTAGTTTAGCTGGCAGGTTAAGGACTCAGTGTTAGGGTAGTCAGGCCTGCATCTACTGCCGTCACCGTCGCCCTGTTTGCTGCCTGTGAAGAATCTCATCATCATCATCATCTCCTGATCGGCTGTCTGTCATCTCCTGGAAGAATCCGAGGATCCACAGTCATCCACAGGGGCCCCTGCATCTCTTCTGTTGCCTGGAGGTATTGTGCACTGGACTCTTGCTATATATCTATATATATACCCGGGTATATAACCTAAGACGGTTGAGGACTTGTTGGTTGTTGTAGTATTGCTGTGTTCTGAGTATATTGTATGTATGTATTATTACCCTGTTGATTCTTATAAAGCTACTGTTATAACCTTATGTGGTATCTGTATGTATTCTTCAGACTGTGAGATTAGTACAGTGATCCTTGTTAAGGCTACTAACTGTACTTCATGGGTAAGTCCCAGGCAGAGATCCTCCCTGTAATACAGAGGCTCTATCCTGGGTGGAGGCACTGATATATTTCATATATGTTCCCACTCTTCCCTTCAGCGAAGGCTTCAGGTCCCATTATACACACAGGTCAGCGCCAGAGTCTGTTGCGGGAGGGATAATACTCATACCCCCCCCCCCAAATAGGGCTACATTTGGAGGCACTGCTGAGATTTAGAAGTGGGAATAGTCATTGATATGGAGAAGCGATATAGCTCAGAGGGGAACCTCCCACTAGCTACTACATGGGATTACCGACCGCCTGTTCCTCCCCTGGTTCAGGTAAAGGAAGAACCCCGCTCAGCCAGTTACCCCCCCAGTATGGCCGTCGCTAGCAGTTCCTCTAGTGACAGTGCTATTAGCACTTTAGCCAGGCTGACTGAAATGTTAGCTCAGGGCCTGCAGGCCACTCACTACAAGAAACTAAAAGTATTCTCTGGTAATGTCCCAGTACCACAAGGGGAGGAAAACTTTGAGATATGGAAAGAACATACTCTCCAATGCCTGAAGGAATGGTCTTGCTCTGAAGAAGGCAAGCGGCAGCGTATCAGTGAAAGTTTGCGGTCTCCTGCTGCAGAATTGATCCGCTTGTACAGAGACTCTCATGAAGGAGTGAGAGCATTGCACTATATACAAGTACTGTCTGATCACTTTGAGCCATACTATGACCTTGCCCAGATGGTTGCTGATTACCGAATGGTTCGTCAAAAAGAAGGGGAAAATGTCTCTACTTTTATTAACCGTTTACAGCTACTTCTTTCACGTCTGGTGTACCACGCAGCTATATCTACTTCAGAGGTAGACGCTATGAGAACCAGTCAGTTGGTGAGAGGGTTACAACCTCATCATCCTCTTGCTCAAGTACTCAAGGTCTTACTATCTGATAGAGTCCTTCCATTTCCTGACTTAATGAAGTTAGTGAAGAAACAAGAAGCTGACATTAGTTTTAGTACTCCTAAGAAAGCGAAAAGCATCTCTAAAGAAGATGTTGTTCCTAATTCAAACAAGGACAAACCAGCGGAGCGGTCAGAACTTAGACAGTCCGCCACTCCACCCACTGCCACTCAATGGAGGAAGGATGCTAGAACCTGTTATAAATGTGGTCAGACGGGCCATACTGCCAGACAGTGTACGGAGGACAGTGAGGGATTGAGACACAGTGCTGTCTTCTCTATTCAGAATCAAAGACACCGAAGGAAGGCGGGCCGAGTAAAGACCAGAGGCGCTATCGCGGGCTCCAGGTCCGTTGTCAAAGTCACTGTCAATGGTCATGCCGCTCCTGCCCTGTTTGATACAGGATCTCAAGTGACCCTGATTTATCGCTCGTTCTACCAAAAGTATCTGAGGGATATACCTCTTCAGTCTACAGGACAAATGAAATTGTGGGGGCTTAATTCAGGATCATATCCTGTAGATGGCAGCCTACAAGTAGTTATAGCTGTCCCTGAATTAGAAGATCAGAGTGTCGCTCCCATGAAGATTACGGCTCTTGTCTGCCCTGATACAGGGGATTCTTGTGCAGCTCCTGTGATACTTGGCACTAATTGTCCCGCAGTGCATTATGCTTTTCAGAAGTTTCTTGGAAGAGATTGGAACCCTGCAGCTCAGCCGGTGAATATATCTTCTGATCTTAGAGAACTCTGTGATGCCCTGTCTACTGGCTATCGACATGGAATGGTATATCATATCGGTGAGAGAACCGTGGAAGTTCCTGCCGGCGGGGAGAGAATTCTGAGAGTAGCCTCCAGCATTGCTCCCGATTTGCTTGAAGGGGGGAGTTATATCCTTATGGAAACCCCTGAAGAAATGATTAACCAGAATGGCTGGATGGTGATCCCAGAGAGAAAGGACTGGAGAAATAAAGTGGAGTTATCTACTTGTGTGACAGTGAGGAACTGTTCACCGCATCCGATTGTAATTGGACCATTCCAGAATGTGGCCCACTGCTACCCTGTGCTTGGAGTAAATCCATACGCTGAAGTGTGCAGGATTCAAATCCGAGATGCAATCCCTAATCTCAATCTTGACTTGAGTGATCCACATTTACCAGAGGCCTGGAATCAGCGACTGACACAGAAGTTGTCTGAATTATCGGAAGTGTTCTCCATGGATGATATGGATGTAGGTTGTGCTAAAAGTGCTCAACACACTTTCCGATTGACCGATTCTACTCCCTTCCGGGAGCGACCACGGAGAGTTGCTCCAAAGGATGTTGATGAGTTAAGACAGACTCTACAGCAAATGAAAGGTCAGGGGATCATTGTGGACAGTAAGAGCCCCTATGCCTCACCTATTGTGGTGGTAAGAAAAAAAATCTGGAGCAATTCGCCTATGTGTGGATTACAGAACTCTGAACCGGAGAACCTTACCTGATCAGTATACACTGCCGAGAATTGAAGAAGCTCTGGAAGCTCTGAATGGAAACTGTTGGTTCACAGTGCTGGACCTAAGATCGGGATACTATCAAGTCCCAATGGCACCTGAGGATCAGGAAAAGACAGCTTTCATATGCCCCTTGGCTTTCTTTCAGTTCACTCGTATGCCGCAAGGTACAAAAGGTGCGCCAGCAACGTTCCAAAGGTTGATGGAAAGAGTGTTAGGTGATTTAGTGCCCCGGGAATGCCTTGTATATCTTGATGACATTATTGTGTTTGGAAAGACGCTGGAAGAACATGAAGAACGACTCATGAGAGTACTCCATCGCTTAAAAGAAGAGGGGCTGAAGTTGTCGGCTGACAAATGCAAATTTTGTAGATCTTCGGTCACTTATGTAGGTCATATTGTTTCTGCTGAAGGAGTTGCTACCGATCCTGGTAAGATTGAAGCTGTGGTGAATTGGCCCCGACCGCAAAATATTACGGAGTTGCAATCTTTCTTGGGGTTTTGTGGATTCTATCGACGATTTGTGGAAGGATATTCAAAAATTGCTCGAGCCCTCCTCGACCTGTTGAAGAGTGATGCAGGAGATCCGGGAAAGAAGAAAGGGTCTTCCAAAAGCCTTTTTGGCGATAGGTGGACTGCGGATTGTGAAGAAGCATTTAAGTTGTTGAAGAAGAAATTGACAGAAGCTCCCGTTCTGGCTTATGCTGATGCACAGAAGCCATATGTGCTACATGTAGATGCCAGCTTTGAAGGATTAGGTGGCGTGCTGCACCAAGAATACCCGGCCGGGTTACGGCCCATAGCTTTCATAAGTCGAAGTCTTTCTCCCAGCGAGAAAAATTATCCAGTACATAAATTGGAGTTTTTGGCGCTCAAGTGGGCCATTGTTGATAAATTACATGACTATTTATACGGAGCCACGTTTGAAGTAAGAACAGACAACAATCCACTGACATACGTTTTGTCAACCGCTAAACTCGATGCTACAGGACATCGCTGGTTGGCAGCTTTATCCAACTACCAATTCACACTCAAGTATAAATCGGGGCCTAAGAACATTGGGGCAGATGCTCTATCAAGACGGCCTGGATTACCTAGTCCGGAAGTAGTGGATGAATCGGAAGAAGTGCCAAGTCCTGGAGTAGGAGCTTTGTGTGCCATGGCTGCTGTAGTTGAAGACCGAGTAGCCTTTTCTGAAACTCGGCTTATTGACTCTATTGGGGGAGGTCCCGAAGCTGTACCAGACATGTTTGCCTACCCTGCCGCTTTAGGATCCTTTGAGAGTTGTTCTATATCTTCAAAGCGAATGATCTGGAGTCAAAAGACTGATCCTTTAATTGGACCTCTTTATCAAGCAGTGAGTTCTCAAGACAGAGAAATGTTAAAGACATCCCTACCCTCTGAATGCAGTCAACTTCTACGAGATTGGGAGAAGTTTGAAATAGACAATGGCCTACTTTATCGTGTGGTGCTGTATCATGATCACCCTGGAAGGCACCAACTAGTTATTCCAAGCTGCTTTCAGAAGATGATTTTCCGAAGTCTGCATGATTATCATGGTCATTTGGGACCTGAGAAGACTTATGGCCTAATACAAGACCGATTCTACTGGCCCAAAATGAGAGATACCGTGACTCGTCTGTGTAGGTGCTGTCGCAGATGTTTGCAGAGGAAGACTGTCCCGGTTCGAGCGGCCTTCATGGGACACTTGAAGAGTTCGGGCCCCATGGATCTTGTCTGCATAGACTTCCTTTGTATTGACAACGACTCCAGAGGATTTGGAAATGTATTGGTGGTGACTGATCACTTCACACGATATGCTCAAGCCTTTCCGACTAAGGATCAAAAAGCAGTCACTGTTGCAAGAGTGCTTTGGGAAAAGTATTTTATCCATTATGGCTTACCACACCGGTTGCATTCTGATCAAGGCCGTGATTTTGAGAGTAACCTGATCAAAGAGTTACTTCAGTTGTTGAACATCCGCAAAAGTCGGACGACGCCTTACCATCCAGAGGGAGATGCCCTTCCTGAAAGATTTAACAGGACTTTACTTGATATGCTTGGTACCTTACGAATTGAGGATAAGCGATCCTGGAGTCGAAAAGTGGAGGCTATGGTGCATGCCTATAATAGTACAAGGCACGAGAGCACAGGATATTCACCATACTTTCTGATGTTTGGAAGAGAGCCTAGGCTACCTATTGACATCTTGTTGGGAGTCTCTACCGATGGTATCAGTCATCGAGATCATTACCGATACGTGGCACGTTTGAAAGAAACGCTTAAGAGTGCTTATCAGCTGGCTGAGGAAAATGCGGCCAAAGTGAATGAAGGAAATAAAAGGAGATTTGATCTTCGAGTAAGATACCGAGAATTGAACCCTGGGGACCATGTTCTGCTACGGAATTTGGGAGCATCTGCAAAACATAAGCTGGCTGATCGATGGCGGAGTGAACTCTTTACAGTGGTAGATCGGTTGCCTGGAATACCAGTCTACAAGATAAAAGGACGGGACGGGAGGATCAGGACTTGGCATAGAAATCATTTGTTGCCTGTACCTCAGATTGATGGTATGGATATCTCCAATGATGGCTCGGCCTGCGATTCTCCACAGTCCTTAGCCGATATTCCACCTGGCCTTCCTGAAACTCCTGAGAGTGAGGGGGGGGGGGCTCGTGGAGGTCCTAGGTCAAGAGTTTCTTCTCCTTGGGGGGGCGAGGGAGCCCCCAAATCCCGGAGTGGTTCGTCGTGGGGTGTGTGCCGAGGGGGGGGGGGGGCGCGGGCCCCCCCCCGCCCCCCGCCCCCCCCCGCCCGGCGGGGCCCCCTTGGGGGGGGGGCGGGGTGGGGGTGGTTGTGGGGGGGAGGGAGGGGGAGGAGGGGGAGGGACCCCGACCCCCCCGGCCGGTGGTGGATTATGGTGGGGGGGGGGGCCGCTACACCCCCCACTCACCCTCATTGTGGGGGGGGGGGGGGGGTGGGTGTGGTGGGGAAGGTGATAAACTTACCCCTGCTCGGGCGGGTAGGTATATCTACTTAGTGGTGGGTTGTGAGGAAAGGAAACCAAAAGGAAATGGTTATGGGAATTGTTGAGTGGAAAGGATGATTTGATATTGTGTGGGGGGGTGGAGGTGAAGCGAGGGGGGGGGGGGGGGAGGGGAGGGAGCGGGCAATTATATAAGTAATAGAGGAGGTTGGGGGGGGTGGTTGGGGGGGGGGGGGGGGGGGGGGGGGGGGGGGGTTGGGGTAGGGGTAGGAGGGGGAGAGGGGGGGGGGGGGGGGGGGGGGGGGGGGGGGGGGGGGGGGGGGGGGAGGGGGGGGGGGGGGGGGGAGACATGTTATGTCTGGGGGAGTCTAAGAGCCACTTGTTCCTCTTTACTTCACAGTATATAGTTAGGTATGTGTTACCCCCTATATACTCACAGGACCTAGCTAGTAACCGTAGTTAGGGATCCATATATATATACAGTTCAGGGCAGTGATAGGTTAGGCTTCCGAAGGCCAACTAGCTAGTTAGAGGCCCGGTGGCACTAGTAGTTTAGCTGGCAGGTTAAGGACTCAGTGTTAGGGTAGTCAGGCCTGCATCTACTGCCGTCACCGTCGCCCTGTTTGCTGCCTGTGAAGAATCTCATCATCATCATCATCTCCTGATCGGCTGTCTGTCATCTCCTGGAAGAATCCGAGGATCCACAGTCATCCACAGGGGCCCCTGCATCTCTTCTGTTGCCTGGAGGTATTGTGCACTGGACTCTTGCTATATATTTATATATATACCCGGGTATATAACCTAAGACGGTTGAGGACTTGCTGGTTGTTGTAGTACTGCTGTGTTCTGAGTATATTCTATGTATGTATTATTACCCTGTTGATTTTTAAAAAACTTCTGTTAAAACCTTTTGTGGTTTTTTTTTTTTATTTTTTGGCTGTGGGATTAGTGAGGGGGTCCTTTTTTAAGGTTATAAATTTTTTTTTATTGGGTAAGTCCCAGGAAGAGATCCTCCCTGTAATACAGAGGCTCTATCCTGGGTGGAGGCACTGATATATTTCATATATGTTCCCACTCTTCCCTTCAGCGAAGGCTTCAGGTCCCATTATACACACAGGTCAGCGCCAGAGTCTGTTGCGGGAGGGATAATACTCATACCCCCCCCCCCAAATAGGGCTACACCATCTTGAAACAGGAGGAGTTTGCTGAAGTACCTGTGTATGCATAGTAGGAACCTAGGACGCCTCGAGTTTCTATGGCAACAAAACACCCAGGTAAAAGGGCCCTCAGGCCGAGCTCCCATGATCAGGTTTTTGCATGCAGTTTCTGAAATCAAAACCAGGAGTGGATTAAAGAAATAAGGAGGAGACGCACCTCGGCTTTATACTTTCTCCCACTGTATGATCCACTTCTGGTTTTGGCTTCAAAAACTGCTTACAAAACCTGAATGTGGAAACACAGCCTTAGACTAAGGCTCCACATAGCGAAATGCAGTTAAAAAACGCTGCAGAAACGTATAGCGTTTTTTATTGTGCTTTTTCTAAGATTTGCTTCACTTATTAAACCTTTATGGAAAATGTCAGTGTTTGCGCAGGTATAACTGACACCACATACCACAGGCGCATGCGCAGTGAAGTCAAGGTGTACTTCCCCAGCTTTATTGAACACCTGTAAAGATGCCAGGAGCACCAGTGATGAGACCAATGAAATTAAGCATAAAAGTTTTTATTTTTTCAATATTTGGGTTTTCTTTAATCTCTCCGGCAACCGGGGGAAACTTTATTGGTAAATCAGTTATATTGGCATATAGTTAATTCAGCAAATCATTGTTTATGTAGGCAAAGTAGCTCCAAAGTGACCCTACAATCTAAACTAAAGGTCCATCCCTTCTGATACAGAGCTCCAAATCCACTGCATCGACATACACTTACAGTGTAACTAAACTTTTGAATAACTTTTGCGTTTCTGGCAGATTTTGTGCCATTAATAAATTTTGTAATATACTTTATCAGCAAATTTTGTCTCCCGTCCATGAAATTGTTGCTGGTCACATGACACAGTCGAGGACCAGAAGGAAGTGAAAAACTGGTAAGAAGATTACCTGCAATACAATCAGAATTATGTAGCTTTGTAACTACTTTCATTTTTGAGGAATCCTACTTTAAAAAGACTAACATCTGACTGCCCCTAAAAGGGAACATTGGAGCCTGGGGCATAGCAATAGGGGATACAGCGGAAACAGTCACTACTGTGCCCTGGACCCTGAGGGGCCCACAAAGATCCCTCTACTACCACATAAAAATATGCCATTATTCTAAATGTTACAAGGCAGGTAGGGGCCCCATTACAAATTCTGCATTGCTGCCCCTGTTTGGAGCTTACTACATACTGTTCATATATGGAACACAATCATAAAGCAGTATGCAGTAAGCTCTTAAACTCCCTCTAGTGGTGACAGCTGGCAGATGGATTTTTTTTATCTTTTATCTTTGGTTTTGCAGTTGTGTACCACAGTGGTCTAAATCATAAGAAGTCTTGAATATTGTATCTAAAAAAAAATGACACAATATTAATAAGTGAGCATTCACATTAAGCTGCATTTAAAGAGATTATGGGAAATGGACTTTCCAGCTACGTCATCACAGTCTGCACGGTGAAGCAGTCGTCGCAGTGTGCACCATTTACATCATGCCTGTAACAGCTGTCCCTTATAGCCTGATTCAGGTAGACAAGCTCCGCTCTTATTTTTCATACAGGGTCATAAATATTAATGAGGACAGAGGAGATAAATATCTTTGGAGTTTGAGATGTCCCTGCTCTTTATTGCTGACGTGTGAACCTTCACAATGTCTTATTCCTGTATCTCCCCCTTCCATCTGCTGTAGAGAGATTTCACAATCTAGCCTGGAGTTTTACTTGAAAGCTCTGTAAAGTCAGTGCAGATACAAATCACAGATTAGAGATCACATTTGTGAAGTATCTAGTCTATAAGCGGGCTCAGGACTGGAGGACCTACAGCTCCATAACTCTTTGTAAGTTGATGAATAGCTTTTTAATCAGCGGCTCTTGTTGGAGACGCCGTGGTTATGTACCATGTCATATTTTTGTGTCACAGCAATGTTTACTTTAAATATATCTGCTCCATGCAGGCATATGACAAATATAGATATGACATATGGGAAGTATTCTAATGGATTAGGCCCCTCTGGATAAGAAGTGCATGCCATTTTAACTACACGCCTGTCTGTCAGGTATATATCTTGATTATAATAGCCCTTCCTGCTGTTAAAGAGGTTTATGAAAATATATACTAGGGGGCAATAAAGAATTCATTACAACACTAATAATACAACAGGGAAAATACAAGGCTTCTGTGAAGGCTTTAACAGAGTAATCCTTGTATTCAGATGTTCCTTGCTGCACTAGTAACATCTTGGCTCGTGGAACAAGCATGTTATGTTATAACAGAGGTAAGACTAAGGCCTGGGTCCTACGTGGCATAAACGCGGAAAAAAATGTGGCGTTTTACAGTCATTGTGTAGTGGATGGGATCCTAGCGAATCGCATCCTCACACTGCAGTAACATACGCCGCAGCAGAGATGCTGCGGTTTCTAAAACCGCAGCATGTCGATTATATCTATGGAAACGCAGGCGGTTTCCCTATAGGTATAATTGAAGCAGAAAGTCCGCAGAGGGAACCTCTGCGAACTTTCTGGGAAAAGCGCTGCGTTTTTTTTCCTGCAGTGCTTTTTTGCTGCGGGACGCTACGTGGGGCCTTAGCCTAAGGGTGGTTGTTGCTCCTGAACATAATGGGGGGGAATTTATCCATCCCTCTACGCCAGTTTTCTTGATGTAGAGGGATGATATTGTATAGCATGTTTGGCCCAAGGCACTTTCTTGCACTAAACATGCACCAAACCCTCATTCCACGCCTTTTTCGCCACATTCTGCAAATGTGGCCAGAACAGGGCGTGACGGAGTAGGGACACCTCGGCTCAATAGGTTCATTATAACTCACACCAGTTTTCTAACAGTTCCTAACTGCCATAGATTTCCAATCTGGTGCAGGGATGTCCAACTGATTTATGAAGAGGCCGAAGTCTCTTCATAAATCTCTCTTTCCCTGCACCAGTTGGGGCCCTTTATTGAAACTGGTGTATGATACGTCAGTCTTAATAAATCTGCCCCAAAGTCTATGGGCCATACCAACCATCATAGTTGTAACATACTTTATCCAATCAATTTGAGCATCATGTATCTCCTGTTCTTTGGTTTTAATCGTAGTCTACCACCTCTCTTAGGGTCCGTACCAATGTAGCAACAGCTGCATGCAGAGGAAACTGCACTTGTATACAACCACCAATGATGACACAGTTATACAGATAAATAGCTATATAAGGCTAAGGTTATATTGGCGGAATTACATTCCACATTCACTTGTCTGCTGGGACACTTTTTTTCCTTCTTTCAAGCCATCTCTAGCCCTTAAACCAACTCCTTATTCAAACAATCCCCTTCCTCATCCAGAGCCAGCATGATGGTTCAGCTCCTGAAATCTCATGTGTACATGCGCAGTACTATACTAAAGCCTGTGATCAAGAAGAGCAGTACTGTGCATGCACCTTGATCTAATGGTTAAGTGCTTGCACAAGATTTCAGGAACTGAACCATGATGTCAACTCCCAGGATGGAAAGGGCTTGTTGGTGGCTCTGAGCATGGACAAAAAAAATCCACCATCAACTTCTAGCAGGGGAAAGCCCCTACTCCACCATAACCCTCATTTACATATTTCTGAAAAACACTTATAAAGGAAAATAACACATATGGTTGCCAGAAGAAAGGAATGTTTATAAAGCTGCCACGGGGCCCTATTATTAGGGAGTTGGTAGACTCCCTTTAAGGTATCTGGCTTAAGTGCTCTGGACCATATTGGCCATGGTGTCTACCGCCCCAAAAGGCAATTCTAAAACTGTGCCAACACTACACGCTGATCATCAGGGACAGAGGAAAATTGAGGTACGTGCCCAAGGGGTTTACCACCCCTTTATAGCGCTTTCCAGACAATTCAAATAGCAAGAAATAGTAAGAAATAAACCAATTTAGACTATCTCTAACAATACAGATGTGTATCAGATGTTTTACTGTGCAGCAGAATTGATTATGCAGCTTTTACTAATATAACTGCCTAACCTATCTGTGAGTGCTGTGTGCAGAATCTACAGTGTGTTTCTATGTGATACAGTTTCACGTTTCTTTCTTCTGCTTTCTTCTTGTAGGAGCTGACATAAGCACAAGTCAGGAATACACAGAGTTAAGGGACACTGATCTATCACTTGCTGGTTTTAGATAGGACTGAGAGCAACAATATTGTGTGATGTGCCTGTGATAAGCCACAGACATCATCAGAAACGTAATAATAATAATAATAATAATAATAATAATAGTCCTTTAATAGTCCCACAATGGGGAAATTCAGTGTGTTACAGCAGCAAAGATAAGATAAGATAAGCAGATACAAATACAAATACAACATGTACAGGAATGTTCCAAGGTGAGAGGCATTACATTAATAGCAATGTTACTAGTGATAAAAAATGATCAAGACAGACAACCATAAATGGCAGATCAAATAAAGGAGGTATATACAAGGCATACACAGAAGAGCTTTTACAATACTCATTAATAATAGTTTATGCTGCTCTGTTTAGGAAATGTTATCTTTCCCGTTTCTATCCTTTATGACACTAGGGCCAGTTTTGCTTGGCTAAGTACAGCCATGTAGAAGAAAATCAGACCACAAAAATAAATGTCAAGTTGGCAGCTATGTTTTGGCTCCTTCAGATTTGCCCGTCCCTTCAGACTTTTTTCCCTCTTGCATAGTACAAGAACACTGGATGGAAACTCATGAGTCGTGACAAAACTGATCCCATAGCTTCCCATTGGGTCAGTTTTGTATCTGGAGACACCAGTTTTGTTGCTGGAATTTTCCTAGAGTAGTATATACAGAGACATTGCATGCAGTGTTGCTCTGTTCAGTTTATGGATGCCGGACAAGTACCTAACCTTTTAAAAAACTTGCCGGACAGGACTATCATATGTGAACCCTGCCTTAGCAGCTAGAGCGCTTCCATGAAGATATTTTTAATTCATACATGTCCTAATTGATATCAAGCAATATCACATTGGTTTATTAATCTAAGATACTTCGATTAATCCAGTTACAATTGTCAAAATGTATAATGCTGTGAGCACAAGGAGAACATTGAGTCAAGGCAAACTATTCTACAGTGCTGGCCAAAAGTATTGGCACCCCTGCAATTCTGTCAGATAATACTCAATTTCTTCCAGAAAATGATTGCAATCACAAATGCTTTGGTAATAATATCTTCATTTATTTTGCTTCCAATGAAAAAACACAAATGAGAATGAAAAAAAAAGTCAAATCATTGACCATTTTACACAAAACTCCAAAAATGGGCCGGACAAAAGTATTGGCACCCTCAGCCTAATACTTGGTAGCACAACCTTTAGACAAAATAACTGCGAACAACCGCTTCCGGTAACCATCAATGAGTTTCTTACAATGCTCTGCTGGAATTTTAGACCATTCTTCTTTGGCAAATTTCTCCAGGTCCCTGAGATTTGAAGGCTGCCTTCTCCAAACTGCCATTTTGAGATCTCTCCACAGGTGTTCTACGGGATTCAGGTCTGGACTCATTGCTGGCCACTTTAGAAGTCTCCAGTGCTTTCTCTCAAACCATTTTCTAGTGCTTTTTGAAGTGTGTTTTGGATCATTGTCCTGCTGGAAGACCCATGACCTCTGAGGGAGACCCAGCTTTCTCACACTGGGCCCTACATTATGCTGCAAAATTTGTTGGTAGTCTTCAGACTTCATAATGCCATGCACACGGTCAAGCAGTCCAGTGCCAGAGGCAGCAAAGCAACCCCAAAACATCAGGGAACCTCCGCCATGTTTGACTGTAGGGACCGTCTTCTTTTCTTTGAAGGCCTCTTTTTTTTCCCTGTAAACTCTATGTTGATGCCTTTTCCCAAAAAGCTCTACTTTTGTCTCATCTGACCAGAGAACATTCTTCCAAAAAGTTTTTGGCTTTCTCAGGTAAGTTTTGGCAAACTCCAGCCTGGCTTTTTTATGTCTCTGGGTCAGAAGTGGGGTCTTCCTGGGTATCCTACCATAGAGTCCCTTTTCATTCAGACGCCGACGGATAGTACGGGTTGACACTGTTGTACCCTCGGACTGCAGGGCAGCTAGAACTTGTTTGGATGTTAGTCGAGGTTCTTTAGCCACCATCCGCACAATCTTTCGTTGAAATCTCTCGTCAATTTTTCTTTTCCGTCCACATCTAGGGAGGTTAGCCACAGTGCCATGGGCTTTAAACTTCTTGATGACACTGCGCACGGTAGACACAGGAACATTCAGGTCTTTGGAGATGGACTTGTAGCCTTGAGATTGCTCATGCTTCCTCACAATTTTGCTTCTCAAGTCCTCAGACAGTTCTTTGGTCTTCTTTCTTTTCTCCATGCTCAATGTGGTACACACAAGGACACAGGACAGAGGTTGAGTCAACTTTAATCCATTTCAACTGGCTGCAAGTGTGATTTAGTTATTGCCACCACCTGTTATGTGCCACAGGTAAGTAACAGGTGCTGTTAATTACACAAATTAGAGAAGCATCACATGATTTTTCAAAGGGTGCCAATACTTTTGTCCACCCCCTTTTTTATGTTTGGTGTGGAATTATATCCAATTTGGCTTTTTGACAATTCTTTTTGTGGTTTTCCATTGAAGACAAATTAAATGAAGATATTATTACCAAAGCATTTGTGATTGCAATCATTTTCTGGAAGAAATTGAGTATTATCTGACAGAATTGCAGGGGTGCCAATACTTTTGGCCAGCACTGTATATCCACAATAGGGGGAATTGGGCATACAATATGGTATGATCGAATATTTCACAAGCGAAGCGCTGCGCTTGTTCTCATAGCATCCAAGTAAAATGGAAAGAAATGCAAAATCCCACATGCTTATCCAGTAAACATGACACGGCCGGTGTAGAGAATATAACTAATGATATGTATACGTAATGATAATCCATATGTAAATCCTGACAAGCCACTGACTACTTTCCACTCCTCAGGAGCGAGGTCTGAAATTAATAGTCTGTTTTCTATGACCTCTGAAATGTCCTTAACCTTTGTAGGATATGATACAAGCCACTTAGGCAGACTTCTAGTCCTCTACAAGAGAAGTGTTATATGATAAATGAATCTTTGACTCTGACCTAACCCTGCGTCTCAAGTAGCTACAGCTATCTCTAAGCATATAAGGCAAGTCAGATATAAGAGAGATCGAAGCAAGTGCTGAAATATTCCCATAAATGGTATATAAAATAGTTCTGATCTCTATGAAGGGGGGTAGGTATGTTCTGTTTCATTTACCACAAAAGAGAATACATGTACGCATTAAAATAGAAATAATAAAATGCGTACTTTCCTTTTAAGGGATCATTCATACAGAGCGCCCAAGGTGCGGAGCCTATATGGTAGCTGTACAAGAAGTGATAGGAGAGAATATTTAACACATATGGAGTCGGAGGCAACATGTCATGGAATCTGCCAGAAATAAAGATCATATAAAATCAGATGCATAGGGAGGAACAGGCATATGTACCTCTAGGAAAAAACAGATCTGTAATGCCGGAGTATACGTGAGCCCTAATTCACACAGACACTATACAGCAGGGCACAGAAAAGAAATTACTATGACTTGTTCTCCAGTGTTCTGACATACAAGGTGTGCAAAAGTAAAATTTTTTTGTGCAAGTTAGGTTTCACACTACCGTTGGTGATCGTCAGTAGTGTCCGTAGCTATTGTCTGTTACAAGATTTTAGCATCGGACACTAGCTGAACCGTCAGAAATCCGTTAAAATTTCCATTCATTTCAATGGGTTTTTATATTGTGTCCGTTAGTGTCCGTTTACACCCAATCCGTCAGAAGTCCGTTTTTTTCCCGTGGACAAAAAATCCTACATGCAGGACTTTTTTGTCTGTTTGGAAAAACGGATTCTTGACGGAGAGCAAGTGTCCGTTATTTTTTTAACATTGAAGTCTATGGGTAACGGACTTATAACAGACAGTAACTGACAGCCATCAGTTACTGTCCGTTATTTTATGTCGTTTTTTTCTCTGCGCATGCTCAGAAAGCAGAAACAACAAAAAAAAAACGGACAGTGTTAAAAAACGTACACTAACTGATGCTAACTGACGTTAACTGATACTAATGTGTCCGGTTTTTTTTAACCGATCCATTAATTGGATCAGTTAAAAAAACGGACACATTAACATCAGTTAGTGTCCGTTAGTGTCTGTTATGATAGGTTTCCTTTTTTTTTGTTAACGGACACCTTCATAATGGAATCCATCGGTAGTGTGAACCCTGCCTTACTGAAAGGCGCAATGTGAGGGGCAGATGTGGCATAAAAGATTTCAACACAGGCGCATGGCCATGCACCCAGTGCAGGAGATATGAAGACTGGTGTTAAAAATGCCATTCTTAATAATTCTCCCTTAGAGTGCCAACAGATCCCTAATTCAGATTTGTAGGCACTTTGGGGGAGATTTATCATAAGGAGAATCTTTACGCTGAGGCCCCACATTACGGAAACGCAGGTTTTTTTGTTACAGATATTTTGAGCCAAAGCCAGGAGTGGATTTAGCAGAAGGGAGAAGTATAAGAGCTTCCTATATATTTCCCATTCCTTTGTAGCCATGTAGCTGTGTTTCCACAACGGGGGCCTCAGCCTTAAAATCAGTTTTGCTGGAGTCTGCGTTGGCATAATTTATGAAATGTAGCAGGATATTTAATAAATTTGGTGTATCTATAAGTCTAACGCTTCTGTCCTGAGATATTACACCACGTTCTACCTCACCTACTCACTAGATTGAGATTGTGACAATTTTCTGCCTTTTTCAGAAGTCTCAGTTGAGAAATATGGAGTAAATATGGAGTACAAACAGCTAGAGGGAGTGATGTGAAAATGCATATTTTTGGCAAATTAACTCAAAAAATCTCTACTTTGTGACTTTTTTTGCACCACTATATGTGAGTGCAGGGTTTGATAAATTTCTCCCCGTGTGTGCAACAATAAAGGTACATACATATGGACGTACTGGGGAAGATTTAATAGTACTGGCATGTAGTAGAGTGGTATCAGTCTAACAAATTTGCAGCAATGGCATTTATTAAGCCTCTTAATCATTGTGGGGCATCTTCGGACTGTGTCATTTACCAGAACGGAAATCTAAGACAGCTAGGAGTTGTCTTAGGCCTTGTTCACATGTCAGAGTTTTAGGCAAAGGCACCAAGTTACCAGCCCCTGAAGTTGGGACTGGTAGCTGGGACTGTCCGTCTACTACACTATCTATGGTAAGGGCGCATTCACACAACCGAGTTTCAGCCATGACACTAACTCCGTGTTTGGCAAGATTTACTGGCCTGCACCTTATGCCAGGAGAGGAATTCCTAGTATTATAGTTATATATGCTGCTAGCAGTACCTATCTCCCAGTGACATACTGTCCCCTAGTGAATATAGTACTGGACAGTATGTTGCTGGGAGGCAGGGACTTCTAGCAGCACAGATAACTATTATGCTAGGAGTCCCTCATCCGGCATAATGTTCAGGCCAGAAAATCCGGCCAAACACGGAGTTAGTGTCACGGCTGAAACTCGGTCATGTGAATGCGCCCTAAGTATGTATGTAAAACTTACTAAGAACAAATATACGGGGACAGATTTATTAAGACTGGCATTTTATATGCCAGTCTTAATAAAGGCCCCGACAGGCACAATGCATGCCTGATTTATCAAGGTGCTCCGGCCTCTTCATAAATCAGGCACATGCCCATGCGCCAGAATGGAAATCTACACTATTCCAGAACTGGCGTATATTACCTGTATAACTCATACCAGAAAACTGGCACAAGTACTTATAAATATGTTGAGCCGAGGCATCCCCGCCCCAGGTCTCTCCGCACTGCCCACATTCGCGTAAAGTGGCGAACAAGGCACAAAATGGGGAATGGGTCGCACGATTGGTGCAAGAAAAGGCCTTACGTGCCATAATATCACCCATCTATATTAGAAAACGGGTGTAAATGGTATAATAAATTTCCCCACAGTCAAGGGGAAAAAAGGGTTAATAAACCCAGATCACCTCTCTTGTATCTCCCGTCTCTACATCCTAATCCTAACACTCTGCACACATAGTAAATCTTTACAAAATAACCGCAACAATTGTAACAAATACTGTATAGCATAGCCCTAGTACAGTGCAACAAATAAGCCACAACAAAGCCATTTCCTGTGTGCTGAGCATAGACTGCATTCTGAAGACAACCACTAGTTGGCGCCTTTTGTTAACATTATGATTGTGTGAAAAAGAGAAATCAGGCAAAGCTTCCCTGTGCTTTATAAATAAGACATTTCAGGGATCTGGGGGTAACGGTGGTAGAGTGCTCGCCTCTATAATATGTGCAATGTACACAAAAAACAGGGAATAATCATGTAAGGAAATAATAATGATGAACTATATAACCATCATGTTTTTTCAAGCAAAAATCCTGTGTGGGGGAGGGGACCGAGAACACAGAGAAGGGAAACACACACTCTGGATAATTGGAAATCCTGTGACTCTTATCAGCTCGGCACATGGACATTATCAGCTGCAAACAGCCACAGGTAGAGGTAGAGGAGATACTGACATTTGCTGAGAAGTTTTATTTCCTGCAACTTGTAAAAATACAATTAAAACAAATTTAAATCTTTTCTTGTCTTTTCTCAATATATATTTATTCCCCATTACCTATATAGGAGTGACATATTCCACTGCAATGTGCACATAGTGGACCACTGATACAATTGTTTGCCTGCAGTGCAACCCACAATCTAATTTAGGTACAATACACACTAGGACAATTTCATAGAAAGCCAATTAACCAATTAGTAATCTTTTTGGAGAGTGGAAGGAAAGCAGAGTACCTGGAATAACATAGAAACATGCCAGCTTATGGAGACTGTATACTGACTCCATGAAGAACTATTCACACAAGAAGGTGCATATTAATAGGGCTGCTTTAAATAGGGCCCTGGGTAAGGCTATGTTCACATCTGTACTTGTTAGCTCCGTTTTCTGCTCCATTATAGGAACGATAAATTAAAATAGGAGCAGTGCTGGACTTGTCATGATGGGCAACCAGGGACGTAGCTATAGGGGGTGTAGAGGTAGCAGTTGTTATCAGGCCCTGAACCATGAGGGGGTCGCAAAGATCCTTCTGTCACATAAAATATACCAATATCCTATATGGCACAAGGTAGGCAGGGGCCCCATTACAGATGGGGGCCCCATTACAGGGGCCATTACAGGGCCCATTACAGATGGGGCCCAGGACCCTCAAGTTATGTCTCTGCGGGCAACAAAGGTGCCTGCTGGAACCCACTGACTATACCGGGGGCTGTTGGTTTTCCATCATGGTTTTCATCATTTTACCAGACAGAATAGTGCAGCACAGAGCAGGCTCATGTAAATAAACAAAGAAAGGTCCTCTAGGGACCAACATAAGCACTTCTTACTCAAATTTCTGTACCTGCAATGCCCATAGAATACTGCCAATTAGTGCCCAAATAATACCTCAACCCCTATCCAAATAATATCTATATACAGTGTTCAAATTAAACATAACACTGCCATATATTTCCCAAACAATGCTGCACTTCAGAGCCCAAATGTTATTGCCATTCTGTGCCCAAATAATACCACCATACAAGGCCCAAATACCTATATTTAGTGTCCAAATAATATTAAAAATAACACTGCCATATATTCCCCAAAAATGCTGCCCTTTACTGCCCAAATATTATTGCCATTCCATACCCAAATATTATCACCATACAGTGCCCAGATATCTATATTCAGTATCAAAGTAATATTAAACATAATACTGCCATATATTCCCCCCCTCAAAAATACTGCTATTCAGTGACCAAATAATACCTATATTCAGTATCCAAATAATATTAACTATAACACTGCCATATATCCCCCAAATAGTACCGCCATTCAGCAGCCAAATAAAAATGCCATTCTGTATCCAAATGTCACTATGCAATGCCTAAATAGTGAAAGATTTAATATTAGGCCAAGGCAATAAAAGGGCCAAACGGGGTTTCCAGGACTAGCCTTTGCAAGGGACTTCAATATCATATTTGTCAGCTGGCTCTTGGCACTCCTGTGAATCAGTCTCTTTGTTTCCCAGGTACAGAGCCGTACATTGTGTAATGCATCGTGTAGAGGCTGTGTCTGGTATTGCAGTTCAATTCCATTCACTTGAATGGGACTGAACTGCAGAAAGGCTATGTAATTAATGGTTGTGATATGACAGTCTCACAGGAGAGGCAGCAATGGCAGGATCATCCTCTAATCAATTGATCAGAGGTAACGCCAAGTATCAGCCTCTGTGATCTTATATTGATAGGTCATCAATGTAATAGTTCCAGAGAAGTCTCAAGTGTCTCAAGAAACTGAAGCTGTAAATACTGCACTCTCAGGATGGTCCTAAAACTGGTCTTGTACATAAAATGTATACAGAGTGCATTATTTGAGGCATTATATGGTACACTATAAAAGGAACATCAATAAAATAAATTGCACTGTCATAAAAAGTCCTGATCTGGACTTTTCAGGAAAACTCTATAGTCAACCAAGAAGTGTTATCTGGGGAGGTTCTTATCCCAGCACATGTGTAAATGGAACAGCGACATCCTGCAGACATGAAAGATTACTGGGAGGTGTGAACTGGGCTTTAATATGGTGGTTGGAGTGGGCTGTATACTCATAAATAGCAGGATCTGCTGAAGGAATGGCAAATCATAAAGAACAAATGCTCAAATAATAGTATTCAGCTCGGTGCCACGATTCTAACAATTTAAAGATTTTCTTGCACTTGATGGCAAGCTGGAGAAAGGAATTGCAATCGATAAAGCAAAATTTGCTGAGGGTATGGGCAAATATTGTAGGGGAGGACAGAGCAAGAAAATAAAGGTTATGGTGCCCAAGATGAAAGGGTTATGTGGGAATAGTAATTCTTTTCAGTGCATCCACTGTACTATATAAACTTGTTTAGGCTAGGTTCACATCTGTGCCAGAGTCTCCATTGGAGACTCCACCACAGGAGAGAAAAGTCCTGCACGGAGGACTTTTCTCTCTACTGGTTTCAGTATAAAAACGCCAGAGACTGTAAAAATTATAGTCTATGGGGTTCGTGGGTAACCGCTGTTACAGTGATCCTGTGTGCAGATGTGAACCTAGCCTTACTGTATAGAAGAGGATCCCCAGGTGCCCTGATGAGTATCTTTGAAGAGTGTAGCCGCACCAGCTATCTGTGACATCACTGACTCTGCTCTACTCCAGCAGCAGGTCCATAGAGTAGAATGGAGTCGATCACGTGACTGAGAATCAGAAAATCTGCAGGCTAAGGCTGAGGAATGAGATTTCCAACACCCCTTCTGCGCTCTGCAAAGGGGCATCAGGGAACTCCTTATCGGGAGTCTATAACCACCAGAATCACTTCTAAACCACTTATATTCTATTGTAGGGTCCAGTTAGTGACATAGTTAATATGCATTTTTTTGTGTAAAAGGACAATCTTGCTGGCAAGCAAATCAACTTTTTAATCCTTATGCAAATGAGCTGTTTGGTGCACCCAGAATATAGCCGACACCTGTTTTTGCCTGTGGTCTCTGTACATTGGGACAATAGGACCTGTCAAATTTTAAATCAGAGGTTGGAGCAAAGCAGTGACCACAAGAGTTTGTGTGGGTTTCCTCCCACATACCAAAAATATACTGATAGGTATATTGGCTCCTTGTAAAAACATCTGACCCTTGAGGGTGTTGGGGATGAGCACCTGTATGGCAGCCACTAACTCCCCTACTCCACAACACTCCCTGTGCTTTGAGTCCCCGTGAGAAAGGGACATTACAAATGTTTGTAACCATAACCATGAGTATGAACCCACAACAAAATAGAAGCGTTTCATTTTACTTTCTAGGTTATTTCAGAGCTTTGTGGAGCATGAGAACGACTTCTTTTCGGTTTTGACTTACAATGATCTGTTTTGACATTCACTTCTTCAGATCATTGCTGTTGCTATGTTTTCAACAGATTCTCTCAGGTATGAAATCTGTGCTATTGAAATTAGCCTGCCACCCAAACACTCCAGGGGAAATGGCAGCAGGGCAGAGAGAAATCATTAGAATGTTAGAGTAGAACTTTCTGTTGAATGTATAGATTGAGAGAGTAGACTATACATTTTTAGATAAAGTCATTAGTCTTTATTGCTCTACCTGCAGACTGGACGGAATAAGGCTACATTGCTATATTCGACCTACTAAAATAGATTTCTATTAAAACTGTGACGCTTTATGAAAAAATAATTAGAAAGCAAACCCATTTTATAATGGATTTAGCAGAACTACAAGCAGGAGTGTACATAGAGGAGAAGGGACCTTGGATTTCATCTGCCCAATCCTTTAGTTCTTGGCTAGATAAGTCATTGCTAGAGGAGTCTGGCATGGGCAAACCAAGCATTCATGTGTATGGGGAAATAGGATGAGATAGTTGTCAAACTGTAAGGTGGAGACCCTTGGCAGCACGTCTGGCCTATACAAGCCCACCTTATACTGATCTACCCAAGGACAGGGAGGTCGGATCCCTGTTTTCAGTGCTTCTGAAGTCTGTCCGAGGTCTGGATATTAGAACTGGATGAGAGATGAGAGAACTGGTTCATAACGCGCTGGGTTCATTGCGAATTTTGCAAAAATTTCTGGTCAGGCCAAAACCCAGATTTTTGAGTTCACCAACCCCAGGGCCACTGCCATCATGAAGGGGGCTGGAAGGTGCCCAAGAAGGTCAGGAACCTGCACTGCACATCACAACAGAGCCCGGGAGAGGTGACTATGACTATTTGTTATGTTTCCTCACCTCCTCTGGGCCTCCACTTATTATACTCTCTGGTCCAGATGGCCCCATAGTATAATAATAGCAGTTTGGACCGAACAGGTTTGGTCTGAAACAAAACTGCCAGGAGACCCTCACAAATATTTGCAAGGTGAATTTCGTGAGGTTCACCCAACACTAGTTATCTTCAGTACATTTACTGACGCTAGGTTCACACTAGCGTTTGGGTTTCCGTTGTTCAGATCTGCATGGGGACCCGAAAGACTGAGAACCTTGTTCGCTTAAAAAGTGGTTACAAGCGGAAATTATTGTAATGGGGTCCACCAGGTTTCCACTGGTTTTATACTGCAGGACTTTTCTCTTTGCTGATTTTAAGCGGATTCTGCGGAGGAGTCTCCTACGCAAATGTGAATCCAGCCTGAAGTAATAGTTGTTTGGCACAAAAGTGGTTGACAGCTGTTGCTCAGTCATAGCAGGAGATAACAACAGTGACTCATACTTCTCGCTTAACACTCAGCCCTAACAGGTCCCACTTCTCAGGCACATGTGAATGTACATGTACATACCCAAGGGGTGCCATTTTCATGGATCCCTCATATATTTCAGCGTATGGAGGTATCTGTGAAAATGGATCTGCATTCAGAGTATTGCAGGGCGCCCACTATGTCACGACTCCAACTCATCTGCATCCTCCAGGCACAGATGAGTTGGATACAGTGGGTGCCATGCACTGTCATTACAGGGCTCACAACTTTTGCTGTGTTAAAATGTCCCTGCCCTGCATCAATCTGATCTCCTATTTGATTGAAATAAGTCATTGCTTTTGTCTGTGTCTTCATTGTAGCTCTTGTGGTTTACAGAATGAAAAATTAAAAATCAGCAAAAATTGCAGTGAGACAGAAAGTACAGTCACCTAAACACACGAGGATGGGAATGACTGTAGGATTGGCATTACTGTGCTTTAAAATGCGGCCTCGCATGTGGTTTATGACAGTTAAATACAAATGAGTATGAAACAAACAGGCAGTCAATAGAAAATAGGCTTATGATTTAGTGTGATGGAGAGCCTGGTGTGTATCTCCATGTAATTGTATTTTTATAGTGTATGCGGGGGTTCATAATTAAAATATGGGCCATAAATAAGTGTGGTAATAATGAGAGCATACTGTGAGATGTAATTCCGTATACCAACTGATTGACAAAAACAGTAGGATACAAAATAAGTACAATTCATACTGACTCCGCAAACAACGGCATATAGAGCGGGCTTATAACCAGCTATGAGGAAGTGCGGATATGGCAGAATCAAATCCAGATTCCAAATCCTATACATTACTATGGGAATCTCCTTGTGTCTCACATTATAGCATGTGTGGTTTATTCCCTGCTTTGCATACAGACGCTGAAGTTGGAGCTACTGTTTGACTACCTCATTGTTGCAGGCCTGGCAAATGGAAGAATTGGAGATGAGTCTATAAGGACACAAAATGGCCTTACAGGGACAACTTCATTAGGTCCTTACCCAAGATTGGCCTGTATAACTATTTTGTGCTCTGAACATCTTATTGTCTACTGTATAATATGTAACACACTCCTTATTGATGCATATAAGGCAATTATTTATTTTATGTAACACTGTAATTTTAATTGAGTTTGTTGCTGAGTTATCACGCCTTGTTCGGCTTGGAACATTCTGGAAAGAAGGTCGCTCATTGTTTCCAACCTATGGGCAGAATCCAGTTGTGCCTATTGGTTATGCCATAGGCAGTGTCCTTTTCAAGCCATCTACAGCCTGTGTACGCTATGGCCTGACGTCTCACCAAGCAGTAGAGGCCCCATATAAAAGGGAGGCTTTCCTGTGCCTTTGGGTCTTTTATCCAAAGCTCCATTATGGCTACCGGCCCATATAGTGCAATTCCAGAATTGTATCAGACTGTATCCCTTTTCACATTATCCATGTATTGTGACGTCTTTGTGTTTTCTATACCTACTAATGGGACATAATTATGTGTTGAGTCAACATGTGCATGGTGGGATTTTTATGCGCTATTCATGCTATGATATCATCATGCTGCGACATTATTGTGTGCTTAATGCCTGTACTGTGATATCACTACCTACATTATAATTATACTGCGACATCACTGTGCATTATTATTGAACTGTGACATCACTATGTGCATTATTATTGTGCTGTGATATCACTGTGTGCTTAATGCCTGTTCTGTGACATCACTGTATTATCCCTATACTATGACATCACTGTTGCACAATCCATGTATTGTGACATAACTATACACATGATTAAAGTACTGTAACTTAATTCAGTCAATTATCCCTACACTGTGACATCACCGCATACTTTATCCCTATACTTTAACATTACTATGTATTAGCATTATTAAAGTAGTGTGACATCACTGTGTACATCACTGTTCATTATTATTGAGCTGTATGTTTAAGGCCTATACTGTGACATCGCTATATACACTTTTCCTGTACTGTGACACTACTGTGCATTATTATTTTACTGTGACATCGCTATGTACACTATCCCTGTACTGTGACATCACTGTATGCTCAATTTTTGTACTGTGACATCACTGTGTACATTATCACTATACTTATGATTACTGTAGTGAAACTTCATTCAGTCAATCACTATACTGCAACATCGCTGGGTATGTTATTCCTTTAATGTAACACCACTATGTAAATTATTATTGTACTGTGACATCACTGCCTACTTTATCCCTGTACTGTGACATCACTGTGTGCATTATTCATACACTGTAAAACTTGAATGACTTATTCATCCATGGCTTATGTCATTACTGTGTATGTGCTTCTGGAAAGCTCTTAAAATTGGCATTTCTAAGTATATGTATTCAATGACCTTATGTGTCTTGTTTTATCAAAACCATTTGCTAAGATTAGCAACCTGCTTGGTGAATATGGGAGCTAAGGAGAACCTTACTGCTGTGTAACTGAGACTGTTATGGTGGGCCAGTATTAGTGCTTCATCAGACCTTTACCACCCAAGATTTGTTTGAGGAAAATGGCCACCGGTAAGCATAGATAAAGTCATGGATAAAATTTTCTCATTTTTTATTCTTCAATGGTCGATATGATGGAAGCAATATCCAAGAGACACATCCAATATGCTGTCTTAAGGGGGCAAAATGCCCTGTCCTGTCTGTACTGTGGACATTTTAATCATACAGAATGACACTTTCTACAATGATTCGTACCTCATATGGTGACAGATTCATCACAACAATTTATCTGTGTCTGCTCCTCACAAAGTAAAAATGTCTTCTGATCCAGATCATTGTAGTGTAATACCACAGGTGAAAGGAGAAGCAAAGCACAGATCATGCTGACCTAGTGAAGGCTGCTTCTAAGGTATCATGTGAAGCACATTCATTATACCTTGGTTTCTTCATGTTAATGGTTTCCGAAAAGTGAAAGTGACTGCTGAACAATAGGATTTAGTGTTGGGTTTAATCTTTGATCAAGCGCCATGACAGAAAACATAGTGGAGTTGTCAGTAATTCTATTATGGTTATTTAGCTCCATCTTTAAAGGTAAATGAAATCACGAATGGTATTACACTGCGCTGAGAGTCTCGAAAAAGCCAGGAAAAGAGGTAAATCCATTATCGAACTTATTCTAACATAACGCCACATGTATTTACCGGGTCCCTCCACTTTTATTAACACTGTATTAATAAGCAGGACTTATCCTATGCAACCTGCTTCTAGTAATCCAGGAAATAGCGCTATACTGTGTCCAGTATGTCTAATGCTGGGCCTAAGGAGGCAGGCTTGACTTTGCTCATTTTTGGGGTTCACTAAACCACTGAGTCATGCACTTCTTTCTCGGCATGCTAGTGTTCCTTTATGGCAGCATGGGTCCCCACTAGAGCCATTGTTAAAACCAAATATCCAGGGCACTTGTACCAGATCCCAGGACAAGCGCAACTTTTAACTCTGTCAACTAGTTGAAAACTATTGCAGAGCAGAGGGGCTTCCTGCCCTGCCACTAACTTTTGTAGGCCCCAGACTGTCTTAAGGACCCATGCATACAGTCGAGTGTGCTTCTGATGTGGGGCCGAGTTTGCAGCGGAATCCAGTCGGATGACACTGTGTAATCCATTATGCATTCACGTCTATGGGGCTTCTGGATCCATTCCATTTCCAATAATACGAAGCAGAATAGGACCTGGAATGGATCCGAAAGCCTCATAGACGTGAATGCATCACGGAATGCACTTGGATAACACTCCAAGTGTCATCCGACTGCATTCCGCTGCAAACTTGGCCCCACGTCAGAAGCACACTAGGTCATATAAATGTGGTCTTAGGCCTGTGACCTCTGAGAGATCGGGAGCTTGCTAAGGCGGTCATCATTCAGAACAATGTCATCACTGGACTATCCCATCTGTGCCAGGCCACAGACAGCAGAGACAGGAAGCATTGTGGGAATAGGTTTGCATGAGTTTCAAGGGGTTTTTTTTTGTTGTTTTTTACTTTTTTTCATTGGTACAAAGGGGGCATTCATTTTTACAAAAGCAAAAACTACTATATGGGGGACACAAAGGATGAACAATATGACTATTTGGGGGGAACAAAGGGAGGACTATATAAGTGTGAGGCACTTAGGTTACATTCACAACACCGTGTCCATTTCTTTGCCATGGAAAACTGAGGAATTGGTCCATTTTTAATGGCTGTTTTGCCAGATGGTGAAGAATAGGAAAAACGGATATCTATAATCAGAATATATGTCACATACGAGTTATTGCATTTAACCGTAATACAGTACATTTACCTATGGTCTGGTGTTTGTTTGGTGCTGTTGAAGCTAATATGGGCGCTGCTTTATGAAGATATGGATGACAGTACTATATGAAAAGCTATACTGTGTCTGGCAAATTTAGTTTATCTTCAGAATTATAATAAGTATTTCTGCCTAAAAAACAAATATTTAGCATTTAATAAATGTCCTTGAGTTGTTCTCTGTCATCAAGTTTTAAAAAATTCTGTCCAGCCAACTCTCAGTTATACATTTCTGGTGTATATACTCCATTGTTGTTAGCTGCGGAGAGATACTGCCTAATAAATCTTAATCTAATAGCCTGGAAAGTGTTACGACTATATACATCTACTATGCTTTATACTTTTCTAAAATAAGCTTATATATTTTTTACCCTATACATCACTATATTTTCTCTTAACCAGTGGATTAAAAAAATGAGGGTTAAAATTCTGTACCTGGACTGTAATATCTCAGCCGTGTTGCAGCCACAATCCCCTATACAGTAAATGTTAGAACAATGAAAATATCAACAAATTGACACGCCTGAAAGATTGTAACAGCTTCTTGTATGGTTGGCTTGCGCCATTTCATGGGATGAGGTCATGTGAGTCCAGGAAACCTTGTTGGCACCAATGAATCATACATCTGAATTATCAACTCCGTTGATAGTATAGATCATGATGATTTATGATGGATGATCGGACACTGACATATTTACTTGCTGCGAGAGGCTTAACATTACACTTGAAATGTTCAGATTCAGAAACATTATATTTGAGTGTCGTGTTAATATAGGATGAATGGAGTTTTTATAATAATACGTAACATTTTTGTAGACATCCAAATATATTAGAATAAACTAAACCTTGTATTTTCTATGGATCCTGAACTCAAATCTGCCTGGAATACAATGTTGCTTTGCATATTAAAGGTTAAGAGGGTATCTTGCTGTCCCAGTGTCCCACTGCTAGAACCCCCACCACTCTTGAGAATTGGGATGTTTTGCAGTCCAGTTTTGAATGCAGCGGCTTCTCGCACAGCACGTGCCGTTCCATTCATTTGAATGTGAACTGCCGAAAATAGCGGAGTAAGAACTCGGCTATCCTTGGTGGTAACTTGCTGTAACTGGAATACTGTTAAAGGATAAGGGGATAACTTGCTGGTCGGTGTGTGTCCCACTGCTAGGACCCTCACTACTTTTGAGAATTGGGATGTTTTTCAGTCCAGTTTTGAATGCTGCGGCTTCTCGCACAGCATGTGCCACTCCATTCATTTGAATGTGGATTGCCGGAAATAGCGGAGTAAGAACTCGACTATCCTTGGTGATAACTTGCTGTAACTGGAATACTATTAAAGGATAAGGGGGTAACTTGCTGGTCAGTGTGTGTCCCACCGCTAGGACCCTCACTACTTTTGAGAATTGCGATGTTTTGCAGTCCAGTTTTGAATGCTGCGGCTGCTCGCAGAGCACGTGCCACTCCATTCATTTGAATATGAACCACCGGAAATAGCAGAGTAAGAACTTGGCTACCCTTGGTACTAACTTGCTGTAACTGGAATACCCCTTTAAATCTCCCTGATACTTACACCTATATGGCCAATACATAATAGCTCATTTCATTTGGCTTGTTCTGCCCAGCTCTTTCTGCTGGCCTGACAAGTGACTAACTATAATAACATTTGATTTGTTTAGTTTCTGATTCTCAGAAGTCCAAATGTAAAATTACACTAATGTCAGGGCTTTAAGAAAATGATATAAAGCGGCAGCGGCGTGGCTCATATCGTAAACTGACAGACTCCGAGAGATTATTGCACGGACAATACCCAGCATATGTCAAATGATTTGCAAATAATTTATGTCACCTTATCTTCTATTATTGTTTTTGCAGAGGACATAAACTGTGTCACTAATATTAAATTGTGTCTGCGGGAAAATGCCGAGCTCAGCTCTTCCCCCTTGCTGAAGATGTTGAGCCATCTGCAGAGACTCACATGCATATGGCCCATCATTTGTCGGACAACTTACACAATGTGAAGGTTTTTACTTGAAATGCCAACCTATGTGGCAGATGATATATGTGTTTCCTCAGTCCTGTGATTACCAGCACAGAGCTGTCTTGCAGTGATCCTCACCTCATCAGTTCCACAAGCTGCACTCTGAGGTGTGTGAAGCATTTGCTGCAAGATGCCTTCTGACATGCTGCAAGAAAATAGCATCCCAGTGTGAATATTTGACTGTAGCTACCGAAAAGATTAGGGTCATGATCCAACCTGCAGGAATTAGTATGGGTAATGATTTCATGATGGGAAAGGAATATTTGAAAAACAAAACGTATTTAAGAGAGGTGGGCCGGGTGCAGAATTGGAAATATCGACCCTTGGTTCACCATTATATGGGAAGTCTCATAAATTACTAATGGGGGGAGCAGCGGGATTTGTTCACCTGTTCCCAAAGCGGCAATGATATGAAGTGAATTTGCTTTTCCTCGCAACATACTATTTGTATAGATTTTTGAGGTCACTAGAAATGTATCAGTGTTACTCTATGAATTGCTGTAAGATCCCCAATAGGATGAACAAGCAACTAGATCACGACAGTCATAGCGAAGCTTTCCTTCACCCAGGGCAAAAAATGAAGTTTGTAGCCCTGGCCATGTGTCCAATTTACCTGGTCATGGAAGAGTGGGTTGTTAGCACTCCTTCTGGATACAGTCATAGCAAGGCTTACCTTTACCTGCCCTAGACATGTAGATAAATACCCTGCCTATGGCAAAGTGACTTGTTGGCACCCCTGGCACACAGCATGAGGGACATATGCTAGGGTTTCTGTTTGGCCATAGGAATAGAGTGAAATGCAAGTAGGATTCATTAGATGGCAGACATTAACACAGCCCGATAGATCCCATTGGTTATATAATAAGGTCCATTGGAATTCCGATGTGGTATCAGTCATGTAGTTGGTAGAAGTAGCACAGCAGGCTGTGCTTTTCCGTCCATTATTTTTTACATAATCTATGATTTAGGCTCCATAAGTATGCATAGGTGAACATGGACCAAGGCTACATGCGCATGATCAAGCATGCAGTCCGAGGCTCTTCCGGTACTCTGTTCTGGTCCAATATTTTATAGGAACTGCTCTGTATATAAATCAGAACAGAACCGAGTTTAGACACTTAAAGGGGTGTCCCCTTTCAGACCAATATTAAGAGACAAATGTTACTGTTTGTATAATGACAAGTTGTACAATTTTCCAATATACTTTCTGTATCAATTCCTCATGGTTTTCTAGATCTCTGCTTGCTGTCATTCATTCTGCTTATTTCCAATGGATAAAAATCGGTCCATGGTCATGTGATCTACGGTCCGTGGTCGTGTGATCTACGGTCCGTGGTCATGTGATCTACGGTCCATGGTCATGTGATGGACAGGTGCACAACTCATTACCAGGCAGTGCTCTGATTACTGTGCTGTGACTATAACGAGCTGTACACCTGTGTGTCCTTCATATGACCATGGACTGTCCACGCATCAGGACTGTAGATCACATGACCATGGACTGTATATCACATGATCATGGTCTGATTTTATCCACTGGCAGTAAGCAGAATGAATGACAGCAAGCAGAGATCTAGAAGAAAAAAATGAGGAACTGGTACACAAAGTATAATTTAAAACTGTAAAACTTTTCATTATGGGCGACTTCAATGCAGTGGTGGATATGAGTACAGATAGATTTGATGGTGGGGGAGGAGACACCTGGGGAACCTTGACTTCATTTGAGAGGGTATTAGAGCAGGTCGAGCTGCGCAATGTATGCAGGGGAATAAATCCTGGTACACTTGTAAGACTTTATCGTGGATTGATCTCATACTGGGCTCAGATTCCATCCTCCTATTTGTTAAGGCCATTGAATACACTCAGAGGTCTCTCGGATTATTCCCCTGTGCTTGCAGATTTTCAGGTAGGGTCAGGGGGTGTAGGAACGGATTGTAGAAAGTAAATGCATTTTGGTTGAAGGCTCTAGGGAGAGCCGCATTGATTATGGGTACTCAAGACAACCCCTTTAACAACTTACTCTCATATGGCAGCTGCTCTCAGTCTATTCATGATCGGGTTTTATATTCAATGATTATTTTCTTCTTTTAGTTGATTAATAAAAGTTATGTTTTAGGGACACAGGACAAATACCTTATTACTTACTATCTCTTGGTTCCGCTCTTTCACCTTTCCCAATTTATATTTGTAGTTCATATAGGGTGGTGTACACCTGGGTAGCAATAAGTGAGGTTGGTGGTGGACAAACCTATATATATGCCTTACCCAGGGCAGACTGACCATCTGTTTACATGGGAGAGCAAGCTCTTAACTGGTGGTCCGATTGCGGATCTGTTGCTCTCCATTTTTTTTGGACGGACACAAAAGTTATGGTATACTACGTTTTTGTGTCCTTCAAAAAAAACGGACAGCAATGGATCCGGTTTTTTTTTGTTTTTAAACATTGATGTCTACGGAAATGGATGGCCATCTGTTTGCTTCCGTTTTTTTGCATCCGTTAAACTGATGTAAAAAACGTGATCTGAATGGACACTAACACAGCTAGAATATCGCTGGTTATTTGGTATGTTTCATCCTAAAATTTGCAGAGTGCTCGGTTCACACTACTGTTAATCAATGTTCGTTGCTCTCATCTGTCATAGGTAGAATACATGTCTGGTGCCGTCTACATTCTCTCTCATGTTAAAAACTTTGATGACTGTGCCCGTCGTGTTTTTTACATTAGAGTCAATGGGAAAGGAAACAGATGGAGAGGGCTTCATCTGCATTAGTAGCCCTACTACTGTTAAAGTCCATTGTTCTCATCCTATTTGGTTAGACCTACACAGACTAGGTCTAACCATTTGCAACCAATTCAATAATGTAACAATTTTTTTTTTTAACCCCCCCTTTCTTCTTGATCCTTTGTTCATATACATGTATCACGCACTTGTACATAGGACTGTCAAATGATCTGGGATTCTGATGGCCTGAAGCTTTGCTCTGTACCACCAATGCTTTGCTCAGCAGCATCTGCAAGGAGTTTGTATGTTCTCCCCATGTTTGTGTGGGTTTCCTCCAGGTACTCCAGTTTCCCTTCACACTCCAAAGGCATTCTGAAAGGGAATTTAGATTGTGAGCCCTATATGGACAGTTATGGACAATATATCTGTAAAGTGCTACGGAATATGATGGCGCTATATAAGTAACAGAAATAAATATTGCTGCTCTGTCCCTGAAGCAGAAAACAGCTGCCTGCCTGGAAGTTAAGAATATGCTTAAGAAAAATGACTCCCTTCTAAAAGAATGAGACTCGGTAGGAACCCCTTCTTTATGCTTTATAGACTAAGCAAATAAAATATAGCAAGTGACCCGCTGACAGATCCGCTTTACCGTAAAGTTAATGCGTAAGTCAGCACAACATAACAATGTCAGGGAAAGTACATTAAATCCCAAACAAAAATGATTTTGTGCTTATCCCGATTTTAGGTCAAAAAAGTGAAATCCAGTCATTCATCACCAAAATGATCCCTTGTAATGCTTCCATGTTTAGCTTAATGTGGCACCTCTGGCCAGCTGCCCTACTAGCACCAAAAATATTATTCCTCACCCAGCAGGTGATAAATAATAACTTCAGTCATGATTAATATCGCATATTTCTCAACCTGACTAATGTAGAAAACTTAGAAACCTGCAGAACAAGTGTGTGATAATTGTGAGAGCCGTGGGAGCCCCGCGCTGCTTTTAAGGAAAGAAATCCACAGGAAACGAAGCGTTTATCAGTCGTCCAGCTGATCCTAAGAGGCCTCATTAAGCGCATCTCGGATATCCATTTGTACGGTGGAGGTGATCTCCTCTCCACAAGACTGAGTTTTAACTGTCTGCAAGAACACTTTGTCCTTTTCAAGAGTAGCTGCAAACTGGAGCTTGATAAACTTCTCGGCTGGAATATTTTAATGGTTCTGCATGTTAAAAATTTAAAGGTGCAGGCTCCAAAATGCCATATTTGACTTATTTCTCCCAAAGGTGGCCGGTCGCACTCATTTTTTCTTGTCGTTATTGATTTGGACTGTATTATATCACATTTTGAAAGTGTAAACCTATAAAGCAAGCTAGGTGAAAAATGTAAAGGTAGCAAGATAGTAATGTTTATAGATGTAGATGATTATATACAGCCAAATACATCATCTGTGGAAGAGAATCTGTCAGCATGTTATAGAGGAGGTGCTGAGCAGATTCATGTAGTTTTTGTTAGAAAAAGTTCTAGTATAAGTTGTCATGAATTAACTTAAATCTCTGGCCTACTGGGCTTAGGAGTCCAGTGGGCGGTCCTACTCAGTGATCGATGGCGATCTCCCACTCAAACACTGTAGATATTCACTGTAACGAGACCAGTCACCGCCTCCACCAACTCATTGGAGCTTTCAATAGCTGATGTTTCACTGATTCTACCACAGTTAGAATTTTTTGTCTAAAGTCCACCATTCCTGAGCAATCATTTCTGTTAGTTTCAGCATAGTTATGTTCTCTGTTGTCAGATGGGTGGTACCTATCCGTCTGCTCCAATTCCTGGACCGCCCACCAGACCATAGAGAGCATAATTGCGCTCAAAGTAACAGACATGATTCCTCAAGAACAGTGAGGGAAAGAGAAAAGATTCCAACTGCGGAATTAGTGGAACAGCACCTATGTAAGAATGTAATGAGTTGGAGTTGGTGGGGGTGGTGAAACGTCACGCGAGCTAAATTAGGCACCTTTCACACTGCATTGTTTAGTCCATCAACGGATCAGAACAATGGACTGATAAACTAATAGAATGAAGGATGCAGATAGCGCACATTCTGCCTGCATCTGTCATCACACCATGCAATGTTAAAAAAAATACAGAAGCTTTATCAGTCCTGTTTATTTTTCCAGTTAAAGATAAACTCTTGACTTCTGTTGAAAAAATAAACAGGATGGAGGAAAGCGGGTGTCATATATTTATTAAAGTTTAGACTAGTCTAAATTTCAAGGTATAACTCTCACCTTCAGTTATAGTAAATTTATCAAGCCAAACCGTCCCCATGTCAGTCCCCTTGGTCTCTGTCCAGTTTCATAAGAAGTGGTGAACTGGGTGCAGAACCAACAATGTGGTGCATTTTTGGCTCTTCAGACGCCAGAGTGTAATAAGCAGAGACCCAGGAGAGGTGAGTAAACATAAAAAACTTACTTTACCTTTACTTACCTCTCCTGAGCTCTGTCATGGCGTCCAGTGCTCCCTTGGAGTCTTCTTTGATCCTTCAGAATGATGTCAGCGGCCCCGGAGGACCACTGAGGCCTGAGACTGGACCTCAGAGGTCATATGGGGCGCGCCGATGTCATGACCCTAAATAGTGTCTAATATATAAATAGTGTCATGGAAATTTAAAAAAAAAAAAAAAAAAAAAAATGAATCACCAAAAATTCTTACAAAGTTTAATTCAAAAACTTGGTCATTTTCTGGTGACGTATTCCCCTTAAATGAACGCATACCACCGACCTAACTTCAAGCCAACAACAGTCAGTAAGGCCATGGCCTAGGCTGGGTGTGAATTCCTTAGGCCATGTTTATCTAGCACACACTATGAGCAGATAACATTTTGAGTGGATTTTCAGTGTTTGGTTAATCTGTTGATCTAACACCTTATTAGGCTGCTCATAAATTGACAAATGATAAGTCAATGATGTTTGCTGATAAGGTAATCACATCCTAGGTCAAAAGGTAAGCTACTTATGACCTGTGTGACACGGCCGGGTTTCAGCAACCGACCTTTGCGTACTTCTAGACATGAGGAATGTAAGTCAATATCCACAGGGCTATATCCTAGCATGGAATGGAGTACAGTAATACATTATACGTTGCCATCTGTGTGAAGGGGGAGTTTTACATTGAGATATCTTCATTACTGAACTCATGTGCCCAAACCTAATCCATCCAATAACACCAAATGGTCCTATTTTGACATGGAAGAAGCTGGAAAGTAAAGGTTGGAAACCTAAAAGTTGGCTATGATGGGACAGGATCCAAACAGAAGGACTTCTCTTAAGATCAGGTCCATTTTTGAAAAAAAAAAAATTAAATGGAATGTACTGCAGACATTGGTCGTGTTAGAGAGCCCAAAAGTTGTTTTTGACTTGACCAGATTAGCGCTGCGCCTCCATCTTTGGGATGATAATCTGAGACGGGACTAATCACCTTGTAAACACACAGATTTTCTGAGTGCTTGCTTGTTAAGCCCAGAAAACAGTAGTTGTAGCAAGTCTTGCTGCCCCATGTAAGTAACACTATAATCCCTGGTGTGTGATGCAAATGACGTCTCCTTTGTTCTTCTCCTGTCAGGATCTGAAGCCACTATTTGCTACATCTGTATAGGTCTTGGAGTAAGATCAAAAAGAAGGAAGTGTAGTCTTTTATGCATTTGTTTTAGATTTATTATAATGCAGATACAGTAGAGTTCTATGGACACATTTTCTACAATACAAAGGATGATCTATTGTGTGTACTGTATATGGCAAATTCTTTTTAGGTAATATGCCAATTCTCATCACAAGATTTCCAAAGATGTACAATATGGCCCTGCTAGGGCAGTGAGGGGCCTTTGGGTAATCTTAAAGAGGAGCTGGAAGAACTGTCCCTGTCGTGATCTTCAAAGTAGTTCTGTTCGATCCTTCGGCAAAAGGCAATGAGGTTGCTGTAGTTCTTCACTTTTTCACGGAGTTCATCATTAGTCAGCTGAGTGGTGAGGATTGTGAACAGATGTCCGAATACCAGAGCATCCAGCTCAGTGGGTCTACAAGAGTTGGACAAGAAACAGATCAGTGCGGTGCTCAAGTCAAAACCATCTGTGATTTCTCCTAATGAGGGCAAAACATGGAAAATAAATTCTGCAAATTTTTGCTTCCAGATTAACTCCTTTGATGACACGGGATACATCGCCGTTGCCCAAACAAGGTGCTAAAATGGAGATGGTAAGTTCACCACTTCTCAATCCACCAATGCCTAATGCTATGATGTATTATTATAAACTGTATACATTACAACCACAATAATTACACTAAAATTACAATATAAAAAGAGACAAAAGCACTCTGCGCAATTGTTTGCGGCCATAGGCAGAAAATATAATCCCCAGCACAACTCCATGAACTATGTATAAGTTAATGCAGTTGTAAACATAATAATGTTATCTATGTCACTTTACTATGTTATTTTACCTCTGATTTACCTGTATGTATTTTTTACATTGGGAACCTGGTGATATACTGTATTTTATCAATTATTGTGATAAAAATGTTCAAAAAATATTAATAATAATAATAATGTATGAGAGGTTGTCACAGCTCCACCCTCCAGAAAACATGTTTTTTAAATGGTTTTGTACGTGTTACTTGGTCTTTAAAAGTAATCGCCAGCAGAGGGTGCACCTCATTTATGACAAGGTGCACGCCTCTTCATAAAATGAGGCGCACCTTCCGTCCGTGTAGATTTCCTGAATCATTTACACCAGATGATAAGCCTGGAAGGGCTGTTGGTCCCGCCCTCTTGACACCCTGATCCCACCCCCTTTTCAGGAAAGTGGCAAGGGAGGCACAGAAATAAAAACACCATTTTTTATGCAAAAAAATTGCACCTTTTTATGCCTTATATGCCAAAAAAATGGTGTACCAGGCATAATAAATCTGCCCCTTTTATTTCAATGCATCTATTCATGCGTCCTATAAATAGGCTCAAGTCTATCTGTGAAAACGGACACAACAATGGTGAACAGGATGGACCATTTGTCCGTTTTTATCTAAATATATACTTATTACAGTAGTGTGAACATAGCCCAAGTCATACAGAAGCAATCCTCCTTTAACTGACCATTAATGGAGACAATATTGTATATATTTCATCACCAATGTAATGTAATACACAGGCCCCTGACCCTCTCGCTCCCACTGACTTGCTTTTTTTGGCTTCGATGGATGCTACAAGAAGCAAGTGTTATGATATGCTTTCAGTAAATATGTCAGCATTCAGGGCAGACGACACATGGTTATCATGTAAACCATTTACAGCCATATATACATACACACAACTCGTGCCAAAAAGTAATGAGAAAAGGGTGTACGTGAAATGCAGCTCCACACAACTTAACCCTGGCTTCGAGTTTCGTCCCCGTGTCCTCAGCATGACCAGTAGAGTGACAAGTGACAAGTGTTTGTCACCCTTTGAACCGCTGGGACAAACTACATGAATTGCCTGTCCTTTTGCAATGTCCCCTACAGCTTAGGTGCATAAGAAAAGACGAGTGCACTTCAAACACTTACAGACAGCCCTTCTGCTCTTTTCATGTGTCTCAAATTCCTACCAAGCGAGAAGAGGAACTACATGGTGGTGGCGGTGAGATCCATTTCTGTTGTGTAAATGTCTAAACAAATAGTAATAGACATCACAGTAAAATCAAAGCGGAGAAGTGGTCTTGTGAAAGGCGCCACTTCCACTTGACAGCCATGAATGCTGTGACCTTGTCACCCATGCAGCTGTCAGGACATCAGCCATACCTCCAGGTAAACTCTTCTCTCTGTACTAGTATAATAAGATATTAAAGGGGATTTTGTTTTTTGGAATGTGTTTAAAAAAAGACCTTGCCAATCCCCCGTCACTCCCTCAGCAGATCCTTGCCAATCTTTACGTACTGGTTGTAATGAAGCAGAGGAAATACCAAGAAATCCATCCATAAAAGAAGCAAAGTAAGATCACAGCAATCACCCAATATTCAATGCAATTTATTAATGATGTGAGAACCTTGACAAAGTGTGCACGTGCGCAAACGTCCATAGGCCATTACCCTGTCTCCTGACCATCAATAAAGTATGTTGAAGATTGGGTGAGCTCCCTGATCCATCTTTGCGTCTTTTATGGATGGATTAGATTGAGAACATGTATCTAGGTCACACAGCACCACTGTACTGAATTGAAAGCTGGGGACATAGGGGTATACCGGCAGACTATCTGAAAAGGTGTTAGTGTATAATAGTGCCAATCTACTTTTCCAATACCTGTTTTTATGTGAAAATGAAAGGAAATTCCTGCTCAGCAAATCACTGGAATTGGTGGATCTGGCTTTTCTGTGTGCAGAGACAGGACCGTGAAGAAGAGACCAGCAGAGACCCAAATGGAACATAAGCAATGGGGTGCTTGTTCTGGATGGTCATTCATCTGAATGAACAGGATGTATTACTACTATACAAAATACAGGTGACAGCAAGATTCCTTGCCAAAATGAGCTGTCATTAGGCCATCAATGTTACAAACTGTATAACCCCTTTAATGAAGTCTATACATGCTCCACTTGTTGCCTCTTCATGGAACTAAACCATCCGGGTCCTTTGTCATTTTATTGTTCTATTTAAGCATAAAGTATGATGACATCCGTCCTATAAATTCTTTGAAAAATTTAGATAATAAAACCTACTTTCTAACTTTGTGCTAAAATGATCAATGGGATGAATATCATGGGAATAATTCGCTCCTGATGAGTTTCGCGTTGAATCACTGCCATATGGCCGGCACTGTATAACCGGCTTAATGGAACGAAAAGATAAGGTAGGATCATCAAGGATCATCTTAATGGCCTAATGTGAAGAGTTCTTTCTAGTCTGATGGCACTGTACATGCCGTGTCGGTGTCTGCATTTACCATCAGACATTATTTGAGCCACTTGTTGACTCTACAAGGATACAACCAATGATGTGCACATATGTGAATATATAGCACTACTAATACAGAAAATACTACTTAACCTTCCTCTAGTGTTAGGGTCGTGACCGACCCATTTTAGGTTTTAAATGCATACAAATTCTACATACATTTGTTTATTGCATCAAGACTTTTTGACTTTTTTCAGGAACTTATTTTTAAACAAAATACAATAAAATAAAACTATTTTACTAAATTGTAAAATGCTCTTATTAAAATTATAACATTTGTGTTGTTGGGGTCAATTTCGACCCAGGTCTAATATAAGAGTAAAAAAACAATAATAAGTCCCAAAACTGAACTCATAAACACAATATAAACCAACAGCCCACAGCCAGCTCTACCTCCAACAACTTGAGTTAGGGATATGTCCAGGCATGTATGGCCAAATCAGCTTACAGTTGGTACTTTGCAGAGTATACATCTTCAGTTTACACCATGCAACAATGAGGAGAAGATTAGATGCAAGCCAAATTCTGGATTATATCTTGGATGATAATGAATCAGAGGACACACAACAGCAAACTGATACAGATGAACAGGTTTCTGAGGAGGAAGATGATGTGGAGTATCAACCGGAAGACACAGACAGTTCTGATCAGTCTGATGAGGAGGTCACCGGTGCTGAAGCTGCTCCCGCTGAAAGATTCAAATCCAAAAGTGGCAAGATCATTTGGAGCTCAGTACCTCCAGATGTACATGGCAGGGCAGATGCTGCAAATGTCATAAAAATGACCCCTGGGATCACAAGGTTTGCTGTGACAAGAGTAAGTGACATCAAGACATGTTTTGATCTGTTTATGCCATTGTCAATAAAAAAAAGTCATTATTGCTATGACAAACCTTGAAGGAAAAAAAAGTCCACGGCAACATATGGAATGACCTTCATGATGATGACCTGGATGCCTACATTGGTGTTCTTCTCCTTGCTGGAGTGTACAAATCCTGCAATGAGGCCACTGATAGTCTCTGGGACGCATCAACAGGCAGGAATATTTTCTGGGCAACAATGTCACTTCAAAAGTTTCAAATGATATCAAGAGTCCTCAGATTTGACAACAGAGACACCAGAACAAAATCTGACAAACTTGCTCCCATCAGGGATGTTTGGGAGAAATGGGTGCAGCTCCTTCCACTGATGTTCAACCCAGGGCCAGAGGTGACAGTAGACGAACGTTTTCTCCCTTTCCGCGGAAAATGCCCCTTCCGGCAATACATGCCAAGTAAGCCAGGCAAATACGGCATAAAAATCTGGGCAGCCTGTGATGCAAAAACTAGCTATGCATGGAATCTACAGATTTACACAGGCAAGTCTGCAAGCGGCATCCCTGAAAAAAACCAAGGAAAACGTGTAGTCCTCGATATGACTACTGGACTGCAGGGTCACAACATTACTTTTGACAATTTTTTTACCAGCTATGACCTTGGACAAGAACTTCTCAGGAGGAAAATCACCATGGTGGGCACAGTGAAAAAAACAAACCTGAGCTGCTCGCTGAATTGTTGCAGATGAAGGACAGGGCTCCACTTTCCTCAAAGTTTGTTTTTACAGACACCACCACTGCTGTTTCATACTGCCCCAAAAAACGACGGAATGTGGTACTGATGTCCACACTTCACAAAGATGCAGCTGTGTCATCAGGAAGTGACAAAAAGCCCAGAATCATCCTGGACTATAACAAAAACAAAGGAGTAGAGGACAACCTGGACAAGCTGACTGCCACCTACACTTGCCAGCGAATGACTAGGAGATGGCCAATGGTTGTATTTTCCAACATCCTTGATGTGTCAGCATACAATGCATTTGTGTTGTGGACCCACATTCACCAAGGATGGAATTCAAAGAAAAAAAACAAGCGGAGGATGTTTCTTGAGGAACTAGGAAGATCCCTTGTCAAGGTGCACATTGACCAAAGGGAACGGGTGCCCCGAGACCCAGCCGCTGCAGCCTTGGTCCGACAACTCCAGAGCTCAACAAGCGCTTCGCCCACACCCACAGCAACACAAAGAGCATCATCACCAGCATCCTCCTCAACATCAACCACAACAGCCACAACCCCAGTGAGACCACCTGATTCTAAAAGAAAGAGGTGTCAGGTCTGCCCTAGCAATAACAACAGAAAGACAAACACATCATGCTTCGCCTGCAAAAAATACCTCTGCAAAGAACACACAAAAAGTGTCACTTTTTGCCACACATGCATCTAAATACTAATGCATCTAAAAACTAGTACTTGATTTCTGTTGATTTGATTTGCTTGATTGATTGTTGTTTGTTTGTTTGACCTAGAAAAGCTACTTTTTATTATTATTGCTATTAATGTTAATATAATTTTCATCTTTTATTTGTATTAAAGTTCTATAAAAAAAAAAATCTGTTTTTCATAAAGTAGTTAGATATGGGTCAAAATTGACCCGTAACACCATAGATGTTACTAGAGTTAATAATATAAAATATATATATATGTATATTTTTTTTACATTTAAGAAATGTGTTCTAAAACCCTTCAGTAATAGTCAGGTAATATAACAAACTTTTTTAAGTTTATATTATTCTCTTGAGGTTCATTTGACAATATTTTTATATTGAAAATGAAGGGTACGCTCTCAAATGAAAGGCCCAGGGGGCCACAACAAAAATATTAAAATCAATCCTTCCATGGATGAGAAACCCTAACAAGGTAACTAAGAGGTAAGAAACAAATTGGATCATAAATAACTGTTTTTAGGGTATCCTAGGGGTGATTTAAGACACGGGTCAAAACCGACCCGTTAACATAAGAAGGAGTAACAGAAAGCTAACACTAGAGGAAGGTTAAGCTTTAGCTACCTATGTCCAATAATCATTTGTAAGGTTGCAAAAATCTTGTCGAAACAACGCATTACAGAACTGGACCAGCTTCTTTCTCAAGTCAAAGCACAATAACACAATGAATGCTAAGATTATTGCACATTATAATATTACTTTGTTAAAATCTGCTATCAAGTTTCCCCAATTATTCTCGAAAAGACGCAGCGTCTGAGCTGCTGAAGATCAGTCTTATTCTCTGAAGCAGAACTCAGGCTTTGAATGTATTCCTATGAGAAGTTTCACCCTTACACTACCAAGGTAAAAAAAAAAAAAAAAAAATACAGGGAAATAAAAAAAAAAGAAAAATGGAATGCTATGAAACAAAGGGTTACAGACGAGAGATATCCATTACAGTAATAGCAGCATGTAAATGTAAGTCAGTAGATTAACGCTGATCAACTTGTTTTATTGTCAATTGTTGCTCTCTGCGGACAATTTATCTCTCTGTGTAGAAGTGTAAAAAGAGCAGCACCCTCTCTGGCGGCCACGTCCTGCCCACCTGTTACATGGATGGCTATTCTTTTCAGTGGCCACATGTAATGCAGCATTAACCCTGCAGCAGCTGAAATCCAGGGTGACTATGAAGGTAATGTCTTCTTGAATAGTTAAAGGGGCATTCCAGCCACTTACAATTAATGGCCTATCCTCAAGATCGGCCATCAGCATAGAATTGGTGGGGTCTAACTTTGAGCACTCACACATACCAAATGCCATCACAGTCCTTATTTCAGTTTTCCTATTTCCTTCAATGATAAAAATGTTATACCTAGAGCAGCCATTACAGATTGCGATGGTGTTTTGCAAGTGTGAGTCTTGAAGAGCACTAGGGTTGTGGCCCCTTTAAACAGCAGTGCCGAGTGTCAGACCCCTGCCAGTCTTCTATTGATGACCTATCCTGAGCATAGCCCATCAATTTTATTTGCCAGGAAAACCCCTTTAAGGACCATCAGGAAGGTGAATGTAAAAAAGTGAGCAACAAGAAACAAGTGTTAGACTATTCTATATGTTGGAATATTAGACGACAGATACAAGTCATATAAAATACTTACTGCTTATTGAAGAAATAGGGCTGGGTGCCTAACCTCTGTGAAAGGGCCTGGCAACACTGATCAACATCTTCATAGACCTGAAGAAACACAAGGAACATCTTCAGAGAAACCAGATAAGAGGTAGGACACCATCAGGGGAATATGCAGGAAAACCTATCCCAAAGGGTATATTTTAGGAATTGTTCTCCTTCCTTTGTTCTCCGCGTGATCCAAGACTGCAGTTTGTTTTGTGTTCACATAGACAAATCCAGTATATCATGTCTTAAAGGGTAGAATTGGTAGTACATGAAGAGATCTGTATATAGTATACAGTCATGGCCAAAAGTTTTGAGAATGATACAAATATTAATTTTTACAAAGTCTACTGCTTCAGTTTTTCTAATGGCAATTTGCATATACTCCAGAATGTTATAAAGAATGATCAGCTTAACAGCAATTACTTGCAAAGTCAATATTTGCCTAGAAAATGAACTTTATCCCCCAAAACACATTTCAACATCATTGCAGCCCTGCCTTAAAAGGACCACCTAACATCGTTTCAGTGATTGCTCCATTAACACAGGTGTGGGTGTTGATGAGGACAGGGCTGGAGATCAATCTGTCATGATTAAGTAAGAATGACACCACTGGACACTTTAAAAGGAGGCTGGTGCTTGCTATCATTGTTTCTCTTCTGTTAACCATGGTTATCTCTAAAGAAACACGTGCAGTCATCATTGCACTGCACAAAAATGGCCTAACTGGGAAGAGTATTGCAGCTAGAAAGATTGCACCTCAGTCAACAATCTATTGCATCATCAAGAACTTCAAGGAGAGAGGTTCCATTGGTGTCAAAAAGGCTCCAGGGCGCCCAAGAAAGACCAGCAAGCGGCAGGACCGTCTCTTAAAAGTGTTTCAGCTGCGGGATCGGGCTACCAGCAGTGCAGAGCTTGCTGAGGAATGGCAGCAGGCAGGTGTGAGTGCATCTGCACGCACTGTGAGGCGGAGACTCTTGGAGCAAGGCCTGGTCTCAAGGAGGGCAGCAAAGAAGCCACTTCTCTCCAGAAAAAACATCAGGGACAGACTGATATTCTGCAAAAGGTACAGGGAGTGGACTGCTGAGGACTGGGGGAAAGTCATTTTCTCTGATGAATCCCCTTTTCGATTGTTTGGAACATCTGGAAAACAGCTTATTCGGAGAAGAAGAGGTGAGCGCTACCACCAGTCTTGTCTCATGCCAACTGTAAAGCATCCTGAAACCATTCATGTGTGGGGTTGCTTCTCAGCCAAGGGAATGGGCTCTCTCACAGTCTTGCCTAAAAACACAGCCATGAATAAAGAATGGTACCAGAATGTCCTCCAAGAGCAACTTCTCCCAACCGTCCAAGAGCAGTTTGGCGCTCAACAATGCCTTTTCCAGCATGATGGAGCACCTTGCCATAAAGCAAAGGTGATAACTAAATGGCTCAGGGAACAAAACATAGAGATTTTGGGTCCATGGCCTGGAAACTCCCCAGATCTTAATCCCATTGAGAACTTGTGGTCAATCATCAAGAGACGGGTGGACAAACAAAAACCAACAGATTCAGACAAAATTAAAGCATTGATTCTGCAAGAATGGACTGCTATCAGTCAGGATTTGGTCCAGAAGTTGATTGAGAGCATGCCAGGGAGAATTGCAGAGGTCCTGAAGAAGAAGGGTCAACACTGCAAATATTGACTTGCTGCATTAACTCATTCTAACTGTCAATATAAGCTTCTGTTACTCATAATATGAATGCAATTATATTTCTGTATGTGATAAAAACATCTGACAAACACACATAAAAACCAGAGGGCAGCAGATCATGTGAAAATATAATATTTGTGTCATTCTCAAAACTTTTGGCCATGACTGTACATTAGGACATGTCTTACTTATTATACATTGCATCCTTACAGGCAAGTATGTAATAATAGGGTAGAGAAGCTTCTAGAAAGTCAGATTCCCAAAAGAAGCTGTGCACCCTGTCAGCAGACACGGTATTCTGCTACAGTCTGTATCCTGCACTCCATAGACAGAGTATAGACTGCCATAAATACAGCCAATAAAGGGGGAGGGGGTGTCTTAGGGGGGCAAAAATATTTTTCACCTGCCCTAAAACAATTAAAATCTGTTATCTAGCTGCATTGAATAACCGAGCCACATTTTACTGCTAAGGCCCAAACTTTCTTCAGCTAACTGAATTCTTAGGACTTCGGAGGATATTCCAATATTATAAAACCAACCAAAAATGTGACAGACCCTGTAATAACTAATATGGAAAATCTTATAATATGCAGAGAATTCTGCATAATATATGAGTGTAAGTAATACCGTCCTGATAGTGATCACTATGCAACCTGGATCATTAAGTGTAAATTTCTTCACTTGCAAGGATCTGTCAGGATTTGTATAGGTGCAAAATACTTGAGATGCCTTCAATCCTCAGGCTCAATGTAGGAAGACAGACATTACAGAGAAGCCTAATATCCCCCCCATACACAGCCCATATCCCATAGCTTTACTGATCTAACAAGACTGAGAGGGTGACCATGTGGTAATGAAATGACATGACAAATCCCTGTTTGTAGCACTGCAAGGGGTTACCCAGGAAGACATGTTTTTAAGGGCCAGAATTAAAAATAAAAAAAATATCATTATTCTGAACCAATCCTCTGCTGCCGCCATTCCAATATCTACCAGATCCCTGCTGCTCCCTATCTCCGATCCCCTTGTCGACACACAGGAAATGGCTGGAAATGCCCGCTTAGTATCACTGTCTAAGTCAAGTCAACTCTGAATCCAGTGAAATTTCCAGCCATGTTAAGAGGACAACCAGAAAGCAGAGACCACAAGGTAAGTGTCAGAATGGCAACAATACCATATTGTGGAGAGGAGTAGTGCGAATTTTTTATTTTTTTTTTTACCCATTCTGACCCTTTCTCAAAACATTTTGTCACCCCCTACTTCCCCGAAAACTTCTTATTAATAGTATTATTATTGCCTTTTCAGCAAGAACAATCTAGATGAGGAAACGCCTATCCAAACCTAAATTCCTTGCAGGTTCTCCACAGCCCATCATTCACAGAAGAATATGGACACTATCATTATTGAGAACAGACGGATAGGGCATGTTGAAATCTAACTGCCCAATCCTTTATACCCCCAGCATCTGCTGTTTGGGGAGAGTCGGATCACCTCCATACATATCAGATGGTCAGCTAGTCCCACCTAAATTAGTAGGTTCAGCCAACATTGATCTAATGTGTATGGCCACGGGTAGACCTCAAAGATGTCGGCTTGAATGGGATGAATAGTCATGGAATAGTTTATTTGGAATTTGCTGAATGAAGGTGAGATAACATTATGGTGGTGGCTGCTATGGCATAATATACAAAAGTAGTATAAAATAGAAAAATATACACTCGGACAGACATACTGACCTGTCTCAGGCTCTTTCCAGCCCAGCCAATGGCTTTCATTTTCCTCTTAATTTCCCATTTCTTTTGTAGAACTAGAATATTGTTGAGGGGCCACGAGTACGGCGAGCTATACCGAGGCTGCGTTATCTGAATAGAGAGAGTACCACAAAGGCCAACATTTTCAGGACAAAGATACTTCCACAACAAAACCTGTATCTTCCAAAGCAAATATCTTCCTATAGAAATGCATAGCTTGCAGCGTGAAATCTCTCTCCTTAAACATTACTTCTTATAAATATATAGAAAATAGCTAACAGCTATATTAAAATTTGCCAGATGTATTGCAAAATGTATGTGCCAGCAGAAAAAAATACACTGTATCAACTAATGGTATAAAACCTCAATGTTTCATTTATGAGAAGGGACCGACAATTGTGAGCAAAAGTGTTTTCTCATTAAAATTTAACCAAGATAAATGCTTGGGAGTCACTCACCTCCTCTAGTGTAGCTTCATCACACCACTGAATATACAACTGCAAGAGAACAAATGATAGAAGAAAAGATAATGTAGAAAGAAGCAAACCAAGAGGGGGCATCTGCATTTACCTGGGAAGGGGCTTTTCTTTGTCTTCCTAATACTAACCAATTAAAGAAACCTCTACACATACATAATACATGTGTACGCTCAACCTCTAGGAATATCTTCTCATATATCACAGGATATACGCAAATATATAGGTTTCATAAGAAAGTTACTGCACGCGTTTTCACAGAGGAATGGAACACTTGTGGGTATGCTTATAAATTATATATGTATGTTTATATATATATATATATATATATATATATATACACACATCCATCTATAAAGCAAAGATTACATATATATATATATATATATATATATATATATATATATAATTTATTACAAAGATTATATATATATATATATATATATATATATATATATATATATATATATTTTTTTTTTTTTTTTTTAATATATATATATATATATATATATATATATATATATATATATATATATATATATATACACATACATACACACACACACACACACACACATCATCAATGGTCAACGAAGCTGCTCAAAAATTGCTCAGCGGTAAAGTCTTTTTATATGATAGACTACTGCACCAATGAAAAGGTGCAAGAGAAGTTAGAGGAGCTCCTTAGGTGCCAAACACCACAGACATCAAAGGTTTCCAGTGTGTCCAAAGTAAAGGGTTCATTGTAACCCCCTGTGGCTTTGCAATAGGTGCACTGAGATGAGGTCAGGTGAAGAACACCATGGACATCAAAGGTTTCCAGTGCATCTGAGCTAAAGGATTCATTGTAAGGCAACCCAACCCCTGTGTTTTGCAATAGGTGCACCGGAAACATAACAGAGGGGAAGGTCTGATCCACTACCACAGAATCCAAAGATCCAACAAAAGCTGCTACTGCCGCTCAGTCTCCATTCAAGGGAATCGAAGCTGCAATAGCACGGATGGCACAGGGACTTGTCCGTTCCCAGCTCCATGCAACTGACTGGTAGGGGTGGCAAGTGTCAGATCCCCATCAATCCAATATTGATAAGCGATCCTAAGGATAGACCTTCAATACAAAGTCTTCAAACACCCCTTTAAGACCTTTTTACACAGGTCAATAAATTGGGGAACAAACATTCCTACAAACCTTCACTGCCAACCACTGCCCTAGTAAACATGCCGACACGCTAGGAAAAGTGGCAACTGTTCTTATCATTTATGGGCCAACAAATGCCATCTGTGTAGGAATGAAAGGCCATTTTAACCATCATATTAACATTTGTACCCATATTCATGATGGTTGTTGCATATATAGCTCCGATGACCGGTTTGACAACTCAGGGCAGTGTCAGAAATAGACTGAAGAGGGGATCGGTGAGGGCAAGTGTCTTTTTGTGTTTTTTTAAGTTACGATTATGACCCCCATAATGAGCCGTTTACTTATATTTTTAATTAGCTGGAAAACCCCTTTGATGAGGTCTCAATTTACAAGACACAATTTATAGGACACAGTCCTGGAAGTGAAGATGTGGCCCCCCGCAGAGACCTGATTGCAACATCATCCAGGCTGTCTGGGGGTAAGTAAAGAGACAGAAGGATTGGAGCATGGCTACATCCACAGAGGAAGATCTGTGCTTAGTTCTCCAAGATGGCGGGAACAACCTCCCTGGAGTTTCTTCAAAAACTGCAAGTGTACCGAAAATAACTGATGGAAGACAAAGGTCACACCAAATATTGATGAGATTTAGATTTCTCTTTTTTTCATTCACTTCATTGTTAATTGACAAAAATAAACTATTAATCCTTCTATTTCTTACTTTGCAGCATTTTTTCTACATTTGCCTTAAACCTTTGCACAATTCAGTCTAAGTTTGGCAAAATAATTCATTAGCAACTTAGTAGCTACCACTATATTATAGTGACAGTAAATAATAATCATACAATTAATAATAGTGGAAATTAAGACAAATTGCTTCACATCGCACCCAAGTCCAATATTACAGATTATAGGCCTTGCATGTAGAATTACGTTACTGCTCTCCTGCCGTGTGGACGGCTTCAGTCCTCATAGTTGAGTGAGGTGCGGAGGAAGAGCGCTCAGTCATTTCCAGCAGAGAGTTAGGACAACATGTGGAATTACTTCATGCCTGGACTATGATCTGCTTCAGGATTGCAGACCTGCTAGTTTTATGGATCATACTAATCTGAAGCACAGCGGGCGCAGGAGGGAGACAATTATAGCAAGTGTACATACGTAAGTACATATGGTTAGTCAAGGAAACTGTAGACTGTGACATTCTAGAGAGCGATATACACTGTATACAGACACAAAGGTCCATGTGTCAGTTATGTATATTGACTATTAACTGATGTACAATAAGCGGTGCCAGAATGGATGGAGAAACAGATAACTGACCATGCAATAGCAACACAATCCATACACACCGCTGCTCCACTATAACAAAATGCGGGAATTTATTATGCCATCTACACCAGTTTTATGGCGTGGCTCTCCATCTTGGTGCATGAGCATGTGTCTTATTTTTTAAGGGGCCTTTTTGGGCCTTTAAAGAAGTTCCCAGGAACTGGACAATTCAGGAAGGAAGCCAAGGAAGGTGAAACAAAAAAAAATAAATGTAAAATCATACTCAACTGTCCACCGTCATGCGCCACATTTGATTGCTGAGGCTAATCGGTGGCCACAGGAAAGCAGCTGATGACATCATTTGCCTATGTCACGGGTTCCTTCCCTGTGGCTGCTGAGGCTACTGAGTGCACATGTTTTTTGTTTCACCTTCCCCGGGCTCCTCCTTGCGTTGTCCAATTCCTGGACAACCCCTTCAATTAAGACCGGTGTAAGAAACGCCATTCTTAATAAATCTTCCCCAGTGTGTCTAATTTATATAATAACATATATAACCATTGAAGAGGACATGGGGGGGTCCCGACTCTACCCATGGAAATATAAGAGGAAAGAAGGATAGAGCATGTTCCATTTCAACCTGTCCTTATTAAAGGGGTTTTCTGGGAGTTACTCATTGATAACCTGTCCTTACACAACGTGTAGAGGCAGGTTTAAGGTCCCATACACACGACCAAGTGTTCATCAGAGTTGGAGACCGAGCTTATCAAAGAATTCAGTCAGATGACACTCGGAGTGACATCCGAAGGCGGGAGCAATGCTATACAGGAACAGTGATCTGTGGTGGTACTGGGTGTCAGGATAGGCAGTCAATAGTAGCAAGGTGGATAACCCATATAAAGGAGTATTCTGACGAGTCACTTCTTTTTGGTATATTCATAGGTTATGGTAGCGGTGGTTCACACCTCAGGGTCCCATGCGCCAGCTGCGCAGAGGTAGTTACATTCATGGAGAATGAAAGAAGAGGAGAGCATGTGCATACAGTACTTCTCTTCATTACAGCCGATGGGTGTTACAGTAATAGTAAAGTAGGTGACCAAAGCCTAATACAAAATACTGGTTACTGATAAACATTGGGCCTGATGCTTATAAAAAAAAAAAAAAAAAGACTGGTCCAAAACATGTTGCTGTTCCCCATATGAACCAATGAGGTCACCGCCAAATCTGCTGTCAGAAAATGTTTCCGTTGCATTAAAATGATTTTCTATTTGTAGAAAATGAAGAGTGCAGAGTGACTTAGCCCCAACAGCGTGGTGTAACATACCGTACCTCTGCTGTCAGAAGCATATTATTAACAAGTTCCATGTATGCTTTCATCTCTGCCTTCTGGACTTCATCTAAGCCGTCACTGAGCGAATGGCCCTATGCGGGGAAGACAAGTGTTAGCGCCACGTCTTATATGGACATGTGTTTGTAGATTTGTTTTTTGCAAACAGAACAAGATGATAATATGAAAACCTGGACATAGTTACAAGTTATCAATTCCACGTAAATAAGTTTCCTGCTCGATCCTGCCACAGAATCTGTGGAACAAGCCCCATGTACCTGGGGCTAAGCAGCGAGAGTGAAAGCCGAAACTCTACTTTGGCTTTTTGCCATGGGAAGCCAGAAGGGTGGAAATGGAAGAGAAATTTGTGGCGAAAGTCCACCTCATATTCCTCTTCCATTTACATCCTTCTGGTTTCCAATGGCGAAAAGCCAAAGGGTCCTAAGTGTCCCCAATGTAAAAACATACTTAAAACATAAATGTATGCTATAGAAACAGGAGATATCAGTGGAACAAAATTTCTCTCATACATGTACTCTGCCCACCAGTCTGCATTCTTTAATGCTCCGCTCCACTGATTCTGGTGCAGTTGGACTTGTTTCTCCAATCCCCACCATTCCCGAGAAATCAATGCTGTTAGTTTTGGTGCCTGATATGTTATTTAGTCTCTGTACTGTCAGGTGGGTGGTGTCAGGCAGGAGCAGACAAAGGGGAGTAATTCAGAGCTCTCTGACTCTGTCCAGTCAGAACTCAGAATCACGCCCCCCTAGCCTGCTCCTGCCTGAAACTAGAAGCTTAATTAAAATATCCAACACCAAACCTAACAGCACTGATTGCTCAGGAATGTAGGGGATTAAAGGAAAAAGTCCAACTGCACCAGAATCAGTGGAGAGGCACTTACTAAAGGATGTAAAGAACTGGGAGGTGGTGAAAAGTCCTCTTCAATGACCCAATAACTATATATGACTAGAACTAGAATTCTTACCTTGGCTTTTACAAATTGAACTATTGGTCCCAGTTCGGATATGACTTGATTTCCAACATGGATAAAAGGAACTTTGCCTGTAGAATATAAAGTGTCATCAGCTTGGAAAGATAATATGTTACTATGGTAGGACAGCCGGGTTATTCTTCAACACTCTTACAGAAGTGACCGAGCTTTAAAACTAGCCAGTACAGTACTGTTCACATTAGCATTAAGATCTGCATACAGCATATGGCACTGTTTTTGCAAAAAAAAAAAAAAAAAAAGTCACTATTTGGATCCATTGTACAACAGATCCATCACATCCTCATGGCTTGTGTTAGAAATGGAAACCAAGACACTACTGTAGTTAGAGTATCAGACTGTCCATACACATACAAATATAATTTAGCCAATAGTGGTTTCCAGACTTCACCAAAAACCTGCAGGAGGGAGATAAGTGGCTATTGGACGCATTGCTACTACCTCATGTTCTAATGTAGCAGTCTAAAACAGGAACCACCAGCTCTATGAGAAAATATGCATGTTGAAGCAGTTGACCACCACCTAAGGAGTTATTCCAGTTACATGTTAGACCCTAACCACAGGATAGGAGGGAACCTGCTGATCGGCAAGTTTCTGACCGCTGGGCCCCACACTGTTCATGAGAACTGGGGTGACCAAAATACCCCTTTAAGAACTGCTGCCCCAATGGAAAGCTCCCCGAGAGAGCAGATCCTACTAAGATGACCTCAATGCAAAAATTTATTACATGGTCATCCATTCATCTCAACAGGTACCATGTAATATTCTAGAATCAAGTGTACAAAGTTCCTCCTGAGATATCTGCTGATCACCAGGGATTTAAGAAACCAGACCTGTGGGGGCGGGCAGCTTGCCAACACGGATATGATGTAAGAAGGTGTCCATTATGGGAGGCAGAATTAAAATGCGTGCCCTCTTGGCAGATTGGGGTAATTTCTTATTTTTAGGATGGCTGCTTATTAAATTAGCCCCAAAAAGGAGACCTTGTTGCTTGGTGAAGAATAAATAGGAAAACCAGGTAGACAGAAAACATACCAACTTCATGAAGACGTCACACCTCTGGCAGATCCAACATGAGCTGTCTATGGTATATTATATACAGTATAATGACTAGTAATAAGGTGACATCGAGGACCTTGATAGAAAACTTCACTTGGAGATAAGTTTTCTTCCTCTATCATACTAAAGGAGTGCGATGACTTCACAGCCAGAGGAGGAAGGATTACCATACGAAGCTGGTAGAAAAATGTGTAGTTCCCTGTGGCTTCACATGATACTTAGAGGTTTTCGAGTGTTCTTCACCAAATGTTCCCCTCAAGCACATGCAGGAAACCTGCTGTTAGACCTGGTTCACACAGAGTTCATGCTAACAGCAGGCTCTGTCATGGTCCTTTTCAACAGATTCCCTCTTCTCTTGCTCACAGTCAGCCTAAGGGTAATGGATGAGGTGCACGGCACCAACAAAGACCTCATCTGCATCCATACCCTAAGTGTATTACAAAAGGAATGAAGGGCTTTTTGAACTGCGATGAGTCAAAGGTTTCATTCACACTGTACTGCCATGTTGCTGCTGGACAGATCTTTTCATATTCTGGCATCCATATTCAACATTTGAAACCGCCCATACATTCTTCTAGTCGAGGGAAGAAACATAGCGTATCTAAAATACATTGTATGGCTCAGAAAAGTGGGTGACAATCTTTGGCGCTTTATTTTAGGAATCTACTTTGCTCGGCCTCATCACGCAATGCACAATCCTGCTGTCAATCACCCTGAAAAATTCCAAGGAAATAAACAAAACGGGACGTAAAGAGATCCACTTGAGCGAAGGTAATGTATAAAAACGCAAATTCATCAATGAAAAGCTTCAAAACGCACGATGAAAATGTCGCTTTATCATTCCACTTGCTGAAACAACATTTATCTTGCTGCAGATCATCAGTTATGGATGGGCTCATGACATCAGTTTGGGGATCGAGGCGCTCCATGCCTCATGTTGTAGTGATGCCTATGTGTACAGAGAACTTTGCAAATATAACCATTTACAAAAACTCTGACCTTCTTCCTATTTTGGGGTTTTTCAACACATGTACATACTAGGCTCCTGACTGCAAGAACAATACGGATATCTAATCTGGAGTCAATATTATTAATGACCTTACTTTTTAGAGGGAGGCTCCACTCCTAACCCCAACCCAGAGGCGTGAATTGTAGCCACTGAAGATTGCCAGGGAACCAGCCTGCCCGGATTTATAGCAGAAGCACAACACACCTTCCACTTTGCACTTACAGTGAAGCTCCTGGTTAGAAGTCACATGAAATATCAGCAATTCCGGAATACTGGGGGTTATAGCTTTGCACCATTTGGGAGTCACAGTTTGGGGTTGCCGCAACACGGACAACCCCTCTAATCTTACTACTGCCGTCCATGAGACAGCTGATTGTGCCAGCTACAATTTAGTCATTTACATGGCCATCCCTTTACAGGGACAGCACAAGCCTACCAGTGCGGCATAACAGGACAAACCCTCTATGTCCATTTATCCTTCATATCAAAGAGAACCTTTCACCACCTCAATCAACTCTTCGCATTCTCCAGTAAATGCCACTCCACTGTTTTTGGCACAGTTAGAACATTTCTCTAGCCCTCACCACTCCTGAGTAATCATTTCAGCACAATTATACTCTCTACTGTCAAGTGGACGGTCCTTGACTAAAGCAGGCCAGGAGACAGGGACCACCAACTTGACAGCAGAGAACATAATTGTGCTGAAACGAACAGGAATGATTACTCAGGAATGGTGAGGGCTAAAGAAAACATTTCAACTGCTCGAGAATGAGTGAAGAAGTGGATAGTTAAGGATGTAAAGAGTTGGAGTTGGTGGGGGTGGTGAAAGGTCCTCTATGTCTCACTAGACATGCGCCATTATTTCCCAGCCTGGAGCCGCCTGTACCAAGGGGTAAGCCAAGGGGAAGGGTTTTGGTAAGATTTACAAGCAAGCACTTGCTTGGATTGGGTCCTCCCTCAATACACTTGACATCTAATTTGTATACTGAGTTAAAGTTGATTTACTCTGTAATAAAAAAAACTATGAATGACCACAAAAGCATGTGTCCCCGTTTCTAAGTCTTCAACAAGTGCCCAGACAGACTCCTTTTAAAGGGGTTATCGAGGATCTGAAGATATTTGATACTGATGACCTATCCATAGGGTCCGACATCCAAACTGATGTGGCTGCTGTAAGCCACATACTAAGTATATGGCCAGAAGCAAGTGAATGGTAGCGGGGCTGCAGGTCTTTGGGACTACAATGTATGGAGCTCTGCATCAGCTGATCACTTTGGGGTTCGGGTGTTGGACCCTGATTGATCTGATACTGATGACCCATCCTGTTCAGATCCTGGACAACCCCTTTAAGAATATATCACTTCCACATCAGCTGTCAAGAAGCTTATTAAAGTAACAAGAAGTATGGCCGATGATAAACCACCCGTAAGGACTTGAACTGTTCTCATTGAATATGAAATTACTCAGCAAATTTTGTTACAATTTAAAAAATGTATGAAGATTGATAAAATGTGACTATTATTTAGATTAGGTTCCCTAATACACTCTGCTATATGAGCATATACATAGAGGTTTATACCAGTGTGAATTATGGACATTAAAGAAAAACAGAGCATGAAATCGAGGCAAGAGATTGAAATAAATAGCCGGCGTGAAAGTGACCATTTGTATGTTTTTCCCAATCTGTTTGTGCTGCGTAGTATTGGCACAAAGGCCAATGTCTCCCCGCTGTACTAACTGCTTGCCAATACTATATTTGAAGCATTTGGCCTTAGCAGCCTTAATAACTCTTCCTCTGTTTTCTTGCTCAAGCTTTCCATTAGTTTCTCTATCAATTGATGCTTAGAGAAAAGTCAGCTCAGCACCTTCCCCTGGAGATCAATATTCTCTTTATTGTAACACCTACAATAGCCGTAGAGTGGTTATTATTTTTAGATATTTTCTTGATATGCAGAGCCATCAAAGACACATTTCTAATATGTTTCTGTTCTGTAGTGCACGGCTCAGCAGAGCTTACGTAGGGTCTGGTCGTACAATCCAAGATCCTCTATATACCTTCACCACTTCCATTTCTTTGCATCCTTTAAGGCCCCCATTCTACTGATTCAGGTGCAGTTGGAATTTTGACGCTAGCCTTCGCCATTCCCGAGCAATTAGTGCTGAGATTTGTGGTGCCTGTTATGCTAATTAGGCATCTATTGTCAAGTGGGCAGTGTCAGGCAGGAGCAGGCAAGAGGGCCTTTTTTTTTAAATCACAAACCAGGGGGGGGGGGGGCTTTGGGGGGGGCCTTGGTGGGGGCCCCTTGGCCAATGCACCGGCAGGATGAGACCATGCTGGGAGGCACCGGAGCACGGGGGGTAGGTGAGTTTTTTTTTTTTTCACTTCTCTCGGCCTGTTTAAAATATAAAATTTTTGCCTGGACAACCCCTTTAAGTCAAACCACAAAAACAAAGGTCTGTGGCACCATTACTAAACTTCAAGCATCATATTTTTGACCTTCCAAATTAAAGAACTGGGAGGCAATGGATTTTGCGTTTGGACTTTTGAGTTTATGGTACACTTGGTCTTTTGGGACATTCTTTTAAAAGAGAGTACCTACATAGACAACAAGTGGAAGAAAAAGCGTAAGGCTGTGTTCATACTTGTGTAGATGGAGTGGGGATTATGTCAAGCTTCCTGGTAGTTTTGATGGCAAGATCACTGATGCAGCAATAAAGTCAACAGGGTCCATCAGTATCAGAAAACGGATCTGTCACAGCCGTCATGCCTCAATTATAAATGGAAGCCAAAGCGCTAGTGTGAACAAAGCCAAAGACAAATCACTCATTGTATGGAAGGGCATTATGTTCCTGGCTCTGGTACATAACATGCAGGCTCCTCCAAAACAGAATATTTTCAATTTGCTTGAACCATAATATGATCATTTGAGACATTAGTTAGGGAAGGTGACTTTACCGCTGTCTCGCAGCACATGTAAGTGGCCGCAGGCTCTCTACACACTGGAGCTCGTGACTGTGACTTATGCAGCAAAGAGAGGAAAAAAAACAACTTTGCTCCTCTAGTAGCATACAGAAATTTGCAGCTCTTACAGGTGAACATAATATGCTTAGATTTATCATTTTTATAGCCCTTTCAAGCAGCAAGAATTACAAGTTGTGGGAAGAAAAATAAGTGTGCACAGTAATGCGGATATATTTATGACTGGAAGGCTCGCGTGGTGTTGCTATGGAGCCCGAGCCCGAGCCCCATTTCACATCCAGCGTCTTCAATGAATACCATGCTTACCAGATGGAGACATATATTCAGCGTTTGCCCTACAAACCACCTGGACTGGCAGATTGCACATTTGTAAGAAGGCCTGAAAGACATTGAAAACAGAAATAAACCATTTGTTGGCTGATGGCAAAAAACAGATATCAAAAGACAATATTCAGCGGATCATTAAACATGTTTACTAAGATTTCCAGCTCTTGGTCGATCTGTACCATAAGCGCTAAATGTAGAAGCCTGATCAACAGATACGTCTGCACGTACTGACAAGATGTACGGACGCGTCCAAATGTCTGTACTATGAGAGTTTCCAGAAAATTGCAATAAGGCTGTTCATTTTGGGGAAATTGGACTGAGGAGGGAAGAAGAAACTAAAATGTTTGGCTTGGAAAAGATTCACAAATATTGCAGAAAAAAAGACAAATTTTACATTAGTTCATAAATATACAGTCATATGAAAAAGTTTGGGCACCCCTATTAATCTTAATCATTTTTAGTTCTAAATATTTGAGTGTTTGCAACAGCCATTTCAATTTGATATATCTAATAACTGATGGACACAGTAATATTTCAGGATTGAAATGAGGTTTATTGTACTAACAGAAAATGTGCAATATGCATTAAACCAAAATTTGACCGGTGCAAAAGTATGGGAACCTCAACAGAAAAGTGACATTAATATTTAGTAGATCCTCCTTTTGCAAAAATAACAGCCTCTAGTCGCTTCCTGTAGCTTTTAATCAGTTCCTGGATCCTGGATGAAGGTATTTTTGACCATTCCTCTTTACAAAACAATTCCAGTTCAGTTAAGTTTGATGGTCGCCGAGCATGGACAGCCCGCTTCAAATTATCCCACAGATGTTCAATGATATTCAGGTCTGGGGACTGGGATGGCCATTCCAGAACATTGTAATTGTTCCTCTGCATGAATGCCTGAGTAGATTTGGAGCTGTGTTTTGGATCATTGTCTTGCTGAAATATCCATCCCCGGCGTAACTTCAAATTCGTCACTGATTCTTGTACATTATTCTCAAGAATCTGCTGATACTGAGTTGAATCCATGCGACCCTCAAACTTTAACAAGATTCCCGGTGCCAGCATTGGCCACACAGCCCCAAAGCATGATGGAACCTCCACCAAATTTTACAGTGGGTAGCAAGTGTTTTTCTTGGAATGCTGTGTTTTTTTGACGCCATGCATAACGCCTTTTTGTATGACCAAACAACTCAATCTTTGTTTCATCAGTCCACAGGACCTTCTTCCAAAATGAAGCTGGCTTGTCCAAATGTGCTTTTGCATACCTCAGGCGACTCTGTTTGTGGCGTGCTTTCAGAAACGGCTTCTTTCGCATCACTCTCCCATACAGCTTCTCCTTGTGCAAAGTGTGCTGTATTGTTGACCGATGCACAGTGACACCATCTGCAGCAAGATGATGCTGCAGCTCTTTGGAGGTGGTCTGTGGATTGTCCTTGACTGTTCTCACCATTCTTCTTCTCTGCCTTTCTAATATTTTTCTTGGCCTGCCACTTCTGGGCTTAACAAGAACTGTCCCTGTGGTCTTCCATTTCCTTACTATGTTCCTCACAGTGGAAACTGACAGGTTAAATCTCTGAGACAACTTTTTGTATCCTTCCCGTGAACAACTATGTTGAACAATCTTTGTTTTCAGATCATTTGAGAGTTGTTTTGAGGAGCCCATGATGCCACTCTTCAGAGGAGATTCAAATAGGAGAACAACTTGCAATTGGCCACCTTAAATACCTTTTCTCATGATTGGATACACCTGGCTATGAAGTTCAAAGCTCAGTGAGGTTACAAAACCAATTTTGTGCTTCAGTAAGTCAGTAAAAAGTAGTTAGGAGTATTCAAATCAATAAAATGATAAGGGTACCCAAATTTTTGCACCGGTCAAATTTTGGTTTAATGCATATTGCACATTTTCTGTTAGTACAATAAACCTCATTTCAATCCTGAAATATTACTGTGTCCATCAGTTATTAGATATATCAAATTGAAATGGCTGTTGCAAACACTCAAATATTTAGAACTAAAAATGATTAAGATTAATAGGGGTGCCCAAACTTTTTTCATATGACTGTATGTACTTTCTTTAGAGGCTTTAGATTCTGCATCATACTGTCTCTACAGCTCCAGAAGTTGCATGTGAACAAAACCCACCCATATGTGGCACCAGTAGAGATGAGCAAATCGAAGCTGCAGAAGTGGAATTCGATCCGAATTTCAGGAAATATTCGATTTGAAGCGAATTCGAATTTCCTCATGCTTCGACGTAACGATTCGCATTTAGTTCAAAATGGCTGCTTTACATGGGGCAAGGAACTCTGGGAACACGGGATCATCCACAATGCCATGCGTGTAGCCTTTAACCCCTTCGTGAGCGCACACGGCATGTTTGCCCGCTGTATCCAAGGTATTAAATCCCCATGATTGGTTATGGAGCAGGGTGATAGCTGTAACGGACACCTAACACCTGCTCCATAACAGATCCGCGGTTTTAACAACTTGGATGCCGCGGTCAAACATGGTTTAGTTCTCGGTTCGCCACGATTTAATTTGGATCGAATAGAATCATATCACAAAATTCGGCAAAGTTGCCGAATCGAATTTTTGAATACTTTGCTCATCTGTAGGCGCCAGCAATCATGTGACTACACAGGTATTTACCTATACAATTGTGTGATCACTGACAGTCAGATCCACGAGGGTTTCATCCACATGCAGCTGTCGCAACGTTAGAACACACACCTTAGGCTGAGGCCCCATGTTGCAGAAAAGCTGCTTTTGTTGCAGCTTTTGCTGCATTTTTTTGAGTCATACCAAGTAGTGGCCACAAAGGGAATGGGAAATATATAGGAAGTTTTTATACTTCTCCCTTCTGCTCAATCCACTCCTGGCTTTGACTAAATAAATATAAAAAAACAAACAAAAAAAAAAAACCAAAACAAAAAAAAAAAAAACAGCAAAATCTGCACCAAAAATAAGAAGCTTTTCTACAACATGGAGCCTTAGCCTACAAGTGACACCTTCAATAACCCTCAGCCAAATACTCCTTTGTCCAGAAGCTTTACCTCCCAACCTGACCAGAGACGTGCATGCTTGGCTCAGCCATGTGTTCTAAGAGTAAGTTGCTGCAACCGGCCAGAAGTCATTTTTTTTTATATATAGGGCTCTCTCACAAACAAGAGGCACGTCAGGCCACTGGGTGAATTGACAGGTTAGCCTTCCAAACAAATGACCTGACAGGAGATCCATTCAATGACTGTTGAAGAAGATGAGGGCTCTGGGTGAGTGAACTCAGCCTTCTGCAAATACCACTATACCACTAATGGACAGAAGAATAAAAATGTACACCAGAGTGTAGCTTTACCTATCTAAGTGATGTAGCCTTTAAAGGGGTTTTCTGGCCCAATATGAAATCTTCATACTGATGACCTATCCACAGGATAGATCATCAGTATGCGATCTGTTGGGGTCTGAAACCCAGACCCTGCACAGATCAGCTGGAAGCTGATTGTGGATGGGCGGTATAGTAGCCCTGTCCACTGCATAGTGGTGGTACCGGTGAACGGCAGTGCTGCCTGTCCACTAGCAGCCTGGAGGCTGCCAGAGCAAAGGAGCGGGGTCTGAATGTCAGTCCCCAACAGATCACATGCTGATGGCCTATCCTGTGGATAGGTCATTGGTATAAAAATTTTATTGAGGGCCGGAAAACCCCTTTAATGTGTGACACAAAGTAAATGGGTCAGGGACTGGTGTGAGTGCACATTGCTGCAGCATGCCATCAATATCCAATTGTTGGGGGTGACTTCCACTAGAAGCAGAGATAGGTACTTGCGGGGGCTGTTCAACTCAATTTTCAGAGGCCATATAGCTAGCTATTGTGGGCTGAGCAGGCATTTTCAGAAAAAAAAAAAAAAGAAGAAGGAAGAGGAGGAGGAGGAGGAGGAGGGAGCAAAAGCCAAAAGGGGCCCCTCACTTGCCTAAGCACTGCTCCCAGTTCATTCTAGGTTGGCCCTTCAATGGTATCCTAGGTATACTGCTAAAACTAGGCCCTCTATATACAAATTTGCTCCAGTAAAAAGAATGATTTTTTTTTTCTATTTCTACACTTACAGAAAAAAAACATCAAAAATCAATATAAACCCCCAAAATTTCCCCAAGAAGTTAATAAAGGAAATACATGAATGGAAATACAAATCATGAAACTTTATTAAGACATTATAAATCAGCTGAAATAAAAAAAAACTATTAAAAACTACAGCCAGACGGAGGTCACAGCTATAAACATAGCTAGCAGTGAATGCAGCGCCCTCAATAACACAGTAGCATTATACAATATGAATATATCAATAGTTAACAAAAAAGTTATACATCAGTTATAATAATATTACAAAACAATCTAATAAACAGAGAGCCATCTGCATAGCGCAGACATATAAACCCAGCACCGCAGATAGATTGATTCAGGTGACCCCAACCTGATGGTGTTTTCCCTTTGTGAATCTGTGCCTCCATTGCCGAGATATCGCCATTTGTATCAATATGTACATTAAGTCTTTGGAGCAATAAGGACATTGCTGCTTACCCCTTTGGTGCAACAGCAATGCCCTCAATGCAGGGCTCTATCTGCAGACTGTCTCGATATGCTGGTGTCAGACTCCTGTTACATCTTGTTATATCTTTCACCACTTGCATAAAATCCTATTCTTAGTATCTGTTATTAGGCACCACTCCACTGATTGGAGCACAGTTGGAATTTTCTCTCTAGCCCCCACCATTCCTGAGTAACAAGTGCAGTTAGTTTTGGTACCTGATGTGCTATATAAGCTCTATATTGTCCGGTGGGTGGTGCCAGGCAGGGGGGCGTGATTCAGAGCTCCAATCAGAGGCAGCCAGTGTCAGAGCTCAGAATCACACCTCTTGTCTGCTCCTGCCTGACACCGCCCTCCTGACAGTCGGAGCCTAACTAACAGAATTGATTGCTCAGTAATGCTGGGGGCTAGAGAAAAAGTTCCAACTGTGCCAGAATCAGTGGAGCAGTGGCTATTTGATGTAAAGCACTGGACTTGTTGGAGATGGTGAAAGGTCCGTTTTAAGGGACATATATCACCACCGAAGAAATCTAGTACTCACCTCTTCCCACTAAGAACACATGCACACTTGACTGAACTAAGAGTACAATTGTATATGTAGATCAGGAGGAATAGCTGCCGACCAAAAGAGCTTAGGCAACCACTACTTAAGGTGATACCTTACTCCACTGTTTACATTTTTATTGATTCTAACTAGTTAAATACTACAAGGGTAATTTTAGTTAATCTGAAGTAGAACAAATAAACCACCAGTATGTCAGATGCTGCTTGGATTGGAAAAATTGACCTGGCTGCATTAGTATTACTTGTAACTGGCTATAACATGGAGATGGATATTACTGCTGAGCTCTTTTAGCTCAAAAAAAACAAAAATCAATATAATTTTATAATAAAAATCTAGCCATGTTACATGCTACTGAGCCTCTCTAATACCAGATTGCCGGAGCTCCCCCGCACTATCTACATGAACATTTTAGCCGCACACTTACAAATCAGATCTTCCTCTCTGACTTGCATGGTATGATTAATGGAAAATTAATACATGGCCTATAAATGAAGTCTAGCCTGTGTCCGAATTATTTTATATGCGTCACGTGGTGTTTTAGCGATGGCTCAGGAGACACTATGTCTGCATTACAGTGGGGTCTGTGCGGATGATCTAAAGGCTTTCAGACTTCTACTTATCAAACAATGGATAATAGAGTCAGACAGCATAGAAATGACAAAACTCTGCTTGTGCAGCCAAAAGGAAGTGAAGCAAAATAGATTCTTGGGAACGGATTTAACACGATGTCTCAATACCCATTAGTTATTGTACATTTGCTCTTCCAATTTAATGTCAAAGAATCTGAAATGCAGTCCACAAAGACATTCATAAAAAGGGAGGAAATGGAAATGAGGGATTAGGGAGTTGGTCCTGGACATTATTTTCTTTATTAAATAGTTGACACAATATGTTAATGTGTTATGTGTCACCTTAAAGGCGATGTCTGGGAGTTATAAAAATTAACCTAACAAAAAAAAAAATGCTTTTGTGTTAAATCTTCCATCCCCTTAGCGGTCTCTGCCAATCTTTGTTTACTTGCCCTGCAGTAATGATGTCACTAACATCCACATAACTGATGCACTACACATGCAAGCATCATTGCTGAGGCCAGAGATCGGCTTCTGCCGTTAGTATATCTCTATTCTTCCTGAGCTGGTGGGTGTAGGCTAGCTGCTAGTATGTCTCCCATACACTGCCCATAGAAAGTCTCCCTTTCTTACTGAGAATCAGCCGCGGGATTGCATAGGGCATCAGAGAAGTACTGACCACCGCTGATGTGAATAAAGCACTTGCCATGAGACAGAAACTTACTATTAGCTGCAGCAGTCTCTGTCTGTGCCTTCCTCTCCTCTCTGACTCTCTGCATCCTTGCTCTCTCCTTCCCCTTCCCCTCTCCACAGACATCTATGTAATCTGATACCTCTGTGAGCTGCATTCTGTTCTAACAAGACGGATTCAGCAGAGATCTTAAGAGTGAAAATCAATTTAGAGTAAGCAGTAAAAGACCCTGGTTTTCTGTTTGTAATTTATCCTAAGTTTCCTATAGTCACTTGTACTGTTGATTGTGGAGAAGTTAGGGCCCATTTCAAACAGAATGTACTAAAACAGACATACCAGGAATAGTGACCGGTCCCATTCAAAGGTGTTGTCCAGTTATGGACACATACTCCTTATCCCCAGTGATTAGGAGGAAGGGGGACCAAAAGTCCTCCTTGTAGATGGAACACCAGTGTGAATGCATGACCAGTGCTCCATTAACTTCTAAGGGGCTGCGGGCGCATTACACTCCAGGTAGCCCCATACTGGTGAATGTAGTACTGGTCACACAAGCACACGGGCTCTCTATTCACAAGGAGGCCTTAGGGGGACTTTTGGTCCCCCATCCTACTGAACACTGGGGAACATGGCGATCAGGCCCCCAATGATCAGACACTTATCTCCTGTCCTGTGGATAAGTGTCCATAAGGGGACAACCCTTTTAAGGCCCCTCTCCAGTTATTTCTTTTAATCCTCAACCCTTTAATACACAGCATACTGCAGTAAAATGAAAGGTAATTTCACACACCTGGTGCGTCCTTCAGTTTATTGAGCTGCACAAAGCGTCTCCAAGCTGGCACACAACAGCCAAAAGTCACTTTTTTGTAAATCTAAGACAGTCTGGATGTTACACTCTCATAGACCTGCAGTGAGACCAGGCGGACCCGTTCTGCAGCTCAATAAATGATGGGTGGCTGATTTTTCCCATTATTATACCCCAGTATACCCCGTGCTAAAATGCTGAAAATTAAAAAAAAAAAAAAAAAAAAAAAAAAAAACACACACACACACAACGATGACTACTTACAGAGGGGCTTTAAACTCAAGAATTGTCTGAATTTTGGCTTCTTTTTATGATCCCTACAGAATTATGCCATAAATGATCAAAGTGAGCGCCATCCTGTATGAATGTCAGAGATGGATAGTACATGTGGAAGTGGTGGAGCTAGTACTAGATGTCGACAGATGCCTTTGGATTGAGACATCAGACTAATTGGAAAAGTACCGTTCTTAGTCTTTGAGTGTCTCTTACGTGATTGTTTTACCTCCATGACCTTGACCGGGGCCTTATGAATCATTAAGTACTTCATCTGACATTGTAAAAGTTACTTCTCGACATGTTATCCAAAAAAAAAAAGAAGCTTCCTGCTGTTTCCATACTGTGAAGATGGTTTGTTGACACTAGATGTTACTCTGATAATGTTACTGATGGAAATGTCTAGTCATCAACAAACACAGTACAACAGAAGGCAGCGACTGCTAAAGAGGCGCCGCGGTGCGTGCTGCGGGAAAAACTGCCTGCAAAGAGCAAAGCTGCACAGAAGTTTACTACTAAGTGATCAACACAAAGGGCATCATGAATAAATCTGGGTAGAATTACGGCCTATTTTATGAATTAATGATATATTTCAATAACACCATTTCAAACACCGCCAATTTTATGCTAACGTTATGGCGGCTGCTATAGGCAGGGGCAGACACACTACAAAGATTTCTCAACCCAATTCCTTTATTATTTTAGGTGTAAATTTGCAAGCAAAAACAAAATTTTTACTTTGCTTAAAAGGGGTTGTCCGGGATAAATTGAAATCCCTACATTAGTCTAAACACCCTCCGCTTCTACTTTCTAAATAACATTAATCAAAAATGTATAATTTACCCATATTTTCTGTATATTTTACCCACATTTTCTGATTATCCGTTGACTATCCGTTTCCCCATTTCCGGAAACGGATCGTCACTACTGCTCCCCCGCCCATCAACTCCATTATACTTACCTCTCTTCCTTCTTCCTGCGGGGACGGCTCCTCCCTTTTTCCTGACTGCTGTTGCTTCTCCCAGCGCTGCTCTGCGCACTGTTGCCGATAATCCACCTCTACTGCGCAGCTTCCACGCGGTGGATCATCGCAGCAGATAACAGAACAGCGCTGGGAGAAGAGCGCGCGCCTGCAGAATCAGTAAAGAAGGAGGAGCCGCCCCAGGAAGAAGCATGGATGATAAGTATATAATGGGGTCGGGGGTTGGGCTGAGTAGGTAGGGAAGGGTGTGAAGACAGGGAGGGGGTATATGGAAGGGAGAGAAGAAGGAGGAGGAGAGCGAGGTGTTCGTGTGGAAGCTACATAGCAGGAAGCTGAACCATGTAAACAAATGCAGAAGATACCAGGAGCTCCCAGAGACACCCAGAAATCACTCAAAACACGGCTAAAGGTATAGGAGTACATTTATTAACACATTAATAGCACAGACATATAATAAAAAATAAATAAATAAAAAATTTTGCCCAGAAAACCCCTTTAACAGAATGTTTCAGACACAGAAGCCGCCATAAGATAATCCTTTAATAGTCCCACTATGGGGAAATTCAGTAAAGAAGGCCAGGTAAAAAAGTTACTGACTCTGGCGTCAAGATAAAATGTTTATAATTAGATTATACAATTATTATTATATAATTAATTAGATACATAGTTTGTTACATATTTACTTCCATAGGAAGTCAATCACTGGCTTTTTTCATGACTTAGAGGAGCTTTACTGCTTCTGCCTGACCATGGCTGTCATTACTGAAAGAGTCAGAGTCAGACTCTGGAAAAATACAGGAGTCAGAGTTGGTGTTTTAGCCTACCGACTCTACAGCCCTATCATAAACTACCTGCCACAGATCTTCAACAGAAGCCCACCTCTGCTGAACTTCCGTGTCACACTCCAAATAATAAGAAGTCGCCTGCATCCAAAACTCATAGACCTTTACTGGAACTGATACACAATGACACCATGCGTCGGCCAATACAAGAGTCTTTAGCAAGAGTTTAAAGACCCCTGTATGGATCAACACATGATGTCAATACAGAATCAATTGTTTCGGATGACTACTTGGAGCATTTTATGTCTGGAGTGAAACTGGACTGTTCAACCGTTCAGAAACACCTTTCCTGGCCATTGCATGCTGGGTATCTGACACGCGTCCCTGATGATGTCACCATCAAAACTGTACACAGCGTGAGGGAGCTAAATGCATCTGCAACATTGTCCATGGCCACTGTAAGGGCAATCCTTAGCAGTTGTCGCTTTAGTATATGCAGGCCCTTTAAGACACGCATTAAATTAAGATAATGGAGAAAAAGCAGAATGTGAATAAAATAAAGTTTTTTAAAAAGTTGCCGCATCAGTATCCTTCATCCATTACTTAACACCATACTGAAACAGCTGCAAGGATCCTTGAAATTTGGACCACATCCCAACTAGAGGAACGATTCTAAATGTGTTACTTTAAATGACTCCGGATATTAGGAGCTCGTGCCAACACACACATTCAATGGTAATTACCGCCTTGTTTGGGTTCACTTACGGCATTTCTTGACAAACAGATGGACAGCTGGAATAGTCAATGTACAAAACTGGTAATGATGTGATAAAATACAAAATATATAAAGTATATAGAAGCTAAAACTATGGTATGAAAGTCATGAATGTGACCCAGGCTGGAGCCCTAGAGAGGCCATTGGATGGTGGAGACCCCAGCAATCTCCCACAGTAACATGTCCATCAATATTAACACCTCACAAGAGGTCTTCAGGTGTTATATGTGAACTGCTGTAACTGCCTCCTGGCACTCTCTACAGGCCATCATCTATAGAAAGACTATAAACCTTATGTACAAGTTATATTCGTGAACAAAGGTCCCATGTAGTAACTGTTAAACATTTAAGGAAGCTTCTAATGTATCTAATGGTTCGCATCTTAGTGTCTGTATAAAATTGTAGCCAAAAAAGTACTGCAAGTACCTTAAACAATGCTATACTACATTGATCAGCCATAATAATAAATTGTGTAGGTCCCTTCATTCTTCCACAACAGCGCTGACCCTTAAGACCTCTGAAGGGGTCCATTCACCTGCTGAACGAGTCCACAGCCATTAGTGTATACCATTGTCATGAAGGGTTCATCTACAACAATGGTAGGTGTTACTTTGACATATACCAACAACATGAATGCCAGGACATGAGCTGACATGGGCACCATGAGCCAGTTGCAGCTACACACTTCTATACACATAAAGCTGTGATGTGTTGTGTGTTCTGACACCTTCTTCATTAATTTGTACTGCATTAGTTGTGGGATCAGACCAGATGAGCTAAGCTTACCTCCCCACGTGCATCAATGAGCCTTGGGCACCCATGACCCTATTGCTGGTTTACCAGTTTCCGGTACTAACCATTGCATACCGGAAACACCCCACAAGACCTGCCATTTTAGAGATGCTCCGTCCTAATCCTCCAGCCATCAAAATTTGGTCATTGTAAAAGTTTCTCAGATACTTATGCCAGCCCATATTTTCCAACATATCAACTTTAAAGCGGTTGTCCAGGATCGGAAGACTTTTGAAACCGATGAGTTATCCACAGGATAGGTCATCAGTTTCAGATTGGTCGGGTTCAATATCCAAACCCAAAAAGTGATCAACTGATGCGGTTGTTGGAAGTCATATGCCAAGTATACGGCAAGAAGCAACCCCACTGAATAGGTGCAGGGCAGCTTCCAGCCATATACTTAGTATATGGTTTCCGGCGTCCATATCAGCTGATTGTTTAAGGGTTCAGGTGTCAGACCCAGACCAATGACCGATGACCTATCCACAGTATCAGAAATCTTCAGATCCTGACTTCCTCTTTAAGAACTGACAGTTAAAGGGGTTTTGCAGCCACTAATGCATTTTTCATATTGATAGGCCATCAGTATCTGATCTGTGGAGGTCCAACCCTCTGACTCTGCACAGATCATTTGTTCCGGCAGATTCCAGGTACCAAAAGCTGCTGCAGTGGACAGGGAGCATGTGCAGTCTGCTCCTATTCAAGTGTTGTGGAAACATTTACACTAAACCAAGAGATAAACCGTCTCTCAGGTGGATAAAAGCAGATGAAAGTTTATTTAGAAGTGAGGTTACAGCAAAGAGAGTATTACAGATAGAGATAATAAGTTAAACAAGAAGTAGCTATGGAGACCTCTGATAGGGCAGAGAAGTCTGGCAAATGTCCCAAAACAGGGGTTTTTAAGCCACATTTCTGGCAACCATCCATCAGAATGTCCTCTTACAATTAACGTCACTCTTGTAGCAGAATTATACATGTAACATATAATTAACTCAAAAGAACATTATGTGGCCTAAACATTGGGCCTGTCTCACTTCAAGGCATCACTTATCAAACTATTTTGACTCATCTATCTAAAACAATGTTTCTGGACTCGCTAACTTCCAAGTAACTAGATCCTAGCTGGCATAAGGCCACATGTGAAAATGTCAGCAATAAAGGAATTAACTGTATACATATATACCATGAAATTACAATGTATTAGCAATTGGCTATTAGTAAAACATAATGATTATTTTTCTTTACCACAAGTAATCAGAGCTGAACCGCAGTTCCCCAGCACCACCGCTATACAGTGGACGGGGCTGCAGCTCTGCACCTATTACTGGAAACTTAAAGGGGAAAACCCCTTTAACTTGCAGCCCAATGTATCCCACCCCTTAACAGATGCCAATGTCATTGGAAAATCAATGTTTTAATGTTATGGCTGAACGCACTCTGCTCTAGCTCATGGTAAAATATGTCACTGACTCGATGTCAAACCTTGGAAAAGCACATCGAAATCCTGTTTCCCTGTGATATATACAAAGCCTTTAATTCAATGACGGTAATTGTGGCATCTATAGTTTACCACAACAAGGGGTCTTAATTATGTTTGTGTCGATTTTCAGCAAAATAATTTCTTTTATACCTGCGAATTGAATTTATAGGAAAGTCAGGTTAAGTTTGAGAAACAATTTATTTTGTGCCACCGCTGAACACTTCAGTAATGATATAATATAATTGGTGCAGGATTTAGAAAGAGTAAATTCACTTGTAGCACAGGGGGAGGTACGGAAGATAAATGAAGATTCTATTCATTTAGCTGTAATTTCATCTGAGGCCTCTATGAGAGATGGTCGCACTCACAGAGTAAAACTGCTTATCTGGAAATCTACCGCAGGTACAGAGGATGTCCTACACACGCCAAGGTGGGATTCACAGTCAATTACACTGGCTTCTAAATTATACATGCTACGTCCATATTAATGTGGGAAATCAGGACTTTTTTTTTTAGCATCTGTGGCTTTATTTTTTAGGTGGAGAGTTTATGATGGATGAGCCATGAAAACTAAAACACAAGTTGACATAATCACGTTCTGAAATAGATGTGAAAGTTCTTCGAGCCTGAACTGAAAACTGCTATCCAGGCGAGAGCGAGGTATTGCCATGTCATCAGCTCCTGCTTACACACTGAGAAGGATATGGCCATGTACGGACCTTCTCATGCAGCCGTCATGAGAAAATACACTATGGATGTCCTGCAACCCATATTTACTACTGCACAGCATCTGCTTTTGATAAAGCTCAATGCCAAGAATTTTTGGGGCACAGCTTTACTATCATAGCCTTAAAGGGATCTAGGACTAAATATTCCTGACCCCTCCTTAGGATCTGGTCTGACATACACAAATCAGCATAGGTCAGTTCCAGGGATAGGGGTCACACGCAAATACATCTGCTTAATGTATACCAGTTCTAAGGGGTATCCATACAATTTACTCACCACACACATGCACTCATAAAAAGGGGTACTCCGCTTCCACACTCTCTTTCAGCTTACCTGTCATACTAGGCTACACAGGGTAGACAAGACACCAATATACCCACACCACACAAAGAGCACACAAAAAGGGGTACCATGGCTAGCAATAGTTACTCTCTTTGGAATTGTATGGACATTTAGAGCCAAAGGACAATCTTATTAAATTCTAGATTTAATATACACAAAAAGGGTACAGTGCGTTACAATAAGATGTATGTAATAAAAAAAAAGACATATACTTCTAAACATATGTAAAATAAAACAGACTTACAAAAGAACAGACTGGTTTTCGGCTGTTGGAGCTCGGCATAAGAAATGGACAGATCACACTGAGCTGTGCCCCGAAAGAATAACCAAGCGGTCATGCATCCTCTCACATTTATAGACCCTCAGGTCTCCTCACTTCCTGTAACCTCTCATCAGTGATGTCATCATGTTTTCTTTGTTAAAAATATAGAGCTCCCAGATTATCCGATGTCGCAATGTCTGCTACGATCAACACACCTGACCTGCTAACTACAGTGACCTTCTGTACTGAATGTTCTTCCTGGGACTTATTGGTCACCTATCTCCTAGCTTGTGGATTGAAATTAACCATACAAATTGGAGTTACCAACACAGGAAACTACAGCACAGACAAGTACACAAAAGGTACAATCTCCTAACTACAAAAAATAATGCTCGACCTTCTGGCCTGTACAAAATTTGCAAATTATGCAGTGGATTGGGTAAAGCAGAAAAAAAAAAATCTGTTTCTGCATTCCTGAAGCAGACTTTCAGCTTCTATAAATTCCACCATATGAATCTACCATGGAGCAGGATAGGACCGGCTCTATAATCATCAGAATGGAATGGAGCATCCGACCCCCCATCAGGAGAAATTTGGCCTCAACACTCGTCTCATGTGCATGAGGCCTTAGAATCAACTCTATCCATATATTTCAATTGCAGAAAAAAAGGATGTTAAATGGCATGATACAATGTAATAAATTGTACTGGTTTGACCACAGTTCCCACCAGTAAGTATCCATGACTGGTGCCTTAAAAGTCACTTTATACAGTATATCTCAGAATACCAACCTAAGGGGGAAATACAGGCACATAGTATTCAGGCCATGTTTTTCTTATTGAAAGTTGGGAGACTTCAGATAAGAACGTGCTGTTTTGTATTCTACAGCGAGCTGCGCTATAAACTGATATCTCGGCACTACTGTCATTTGTTAGATATCTTTATAGATCAAGAATATGCACAATCCACAGTCTGAATCTGTATTTAATGAACTTCCTATAAAAATCCTTTGAGGCTATTTGAATCTGATATTTTCATAAAGTGACCACATATAACCATGGCTACTATCAGCTGTCAGCGAGGCTTATTAAACTAAAGGATGCCGACTCAATACACACACAGTTTAATTTATCATTGAACTGACAGATAAAGCACCAGAGCTGTAGTTGGAGGAAACTATATCAGGTTACTACAGAGAGTACCTGCATATACGGATGTCTGCGACCAGGACAAACCCCTTTATCGGAAGTCATCTATAAGGTGTCCTATACAGAATATATACAGTCATTTGTGTTTTTTCTTAAGCAGGCTGTATGTGTAAGGATTTTTTTTTACCCTCGCAGTTATATTAGAGAAAGTCGTACCTGTAGGGCTTTTTCTTTTGTAAACAAGTATGACAGAAGAGATAAAGATGCGTCATGTTTTTTTTTTTTACATTAGAGTGAATGGGAATGAACAAACAGGAGTGACTGATGCAGATGAAGCCACCTCCATCAAAGTTTAAAGGAAACCTGTTAGTGTTCCAGATCGCCCTAAACCAACCTTAGGTCCTTTATGGACTGGGTTTAGTATCTCAAATTGCCCTGTTGTAAAACTGTTGGAAGAAATTAAAAAAAACAAAAAAAAACAAAAACAAAACACAACCACACACACCTTTATACTTGTACTGTACTGGTTCTGTACTGAAAAGTTTCACTGTTGTGGAGGATGACAGATTGTGTATACTCCATTTTGTATTCCAGGGCCATGTGGGGCCATGCCTGTAGCCATTTTACATTCATACATTTGTTTAGAGAGCTCATCCCCCTCCAGATGCCTTAATGGGGTGCAGCTCCTCTTTTGTTTGTTGTCCAAATGCCAAAACTATTTTACAGCTTTGCCACCAATCATGTTATGCTAGTTGTACTAGTTCAACCAGTCCTTGTCTACACACTGTGTTTAAGACCACCTTTTTCCCTCCATTAAAGCAGAACCCACAATATACACAATAGCTGTGTGTTATGTGTGTCTCTCTAAGCTAGATTATACATCGACTTTATGAATTTGGACTTCAATACGGTGATACTTAGAGCGGATTGCGCTCACACTGCGCATACGCTAGACCTCTGGCACATGTGCAGTGAAGCCAAGGTATATTACTCCAACTTCACCAAACCACTGTGAAGACTCTCTTTTTTTAATGCGGGTATGGACAAGTTTACAACAGGGCCATTTGGGATACTAAACCCCTGGTCCATAAGGACCTGTGGGTACTTTACTGTCCAAAATCACCCAGACTGGTTCCCTTTGCGTTGCTCTGATCCTATGACAGATCAGAGCAACAGACTTCACCAACGGTAGCCTGAGCCCAGCTTTACAATGTGGGTGTTACTAGCAGTGGAAGTACTGACCATGGCAATGGCTTTATTTATATTTTGAAAACACAAAATATGTTGTTACAAATTATTACGCAGAATTGAGTTTTTGATAACTTTCAATGGGTCATAATGACATTAATATAATTTCCAAGAGAGATCTGTTATTTGCTGCATTCACAGATAAATTTACATAAAATATCATAAAGGGGCTAAGCCATGAAGAATATTTATCCTTTACCCAAAGGTTAGAGTATAAATAGCTGATCAGTGGGGTCTGACCACTGAGACCCCCACCAATCCTGAGAATGGGGGTGTTTTACCACCACTGTGCACCCCCTCCAGCTGAATGGAGGTGTGCCCCTTGCTGGACGGGATGCATCTGCACTCCGATTCACTTAAATTGGAGCACTGGAGATAGTTGAAGTACAACACTTGGCTATCGCCGGTGCTCCTATTGAAGTGAATGGGACTGTGGATGTGACCTGTACAGCACAGGCATGACTACATTCAGCCAGTGTCTACTGTCAAGTTGAATACCCAACATAGGTGAAACATACCCAGTTCTCAGGATCGGCCGGGGACTGTCCGCTATTTATTCTCTATCCTATGGATAGAAGATAAATATTCTGTGGCAGAACGCCTCAAAAACAAGACTTTTATATTTCCTGATCAAATTCCATATTGATATAGGAGCCATTCTTTGAGATGACTTTAACAACTCTTAATTCCATTGAACTAGTAAGTCCATGTATAGTTTCTGCTTGTATTTCATTTGAGGATGCCACTATTGCCTCCCAGAGCTGCTGCTTTGAGTTATACCGACGGCCACTCTCATAGACCTTCCTTTTAAGGATGCTCCATAGGTTCTCAATGGGATTGAGGTCAGGAGAGGATGGCGGCCAAACCATGATTTTACCTCCTTTTATGCCCATAGCAGCCAAGGAGTCAATGGTTTGATGGAATGGTGTATTGTCTTGCATGAAAATAATTTTATTTCGGAAGGCTCGATTCTTCTTCTGATACCATGGTACCAAATGCTCAGTTAGGAACTCCATGTATTGTTCAGAGCTCATTTGGGGACCCTCAGGGATCCTAAAGGGACCTATCATCTCACTTCCAAATATTCCAGCCCAAACCATCACTCCGCCACCTCCTTGCGGACATTGCAGCCATCCAGAAGTCCAACCATCAGGACCATCCAGTGTAGCACAGCATTCATCGGTGAATAAAACCTCTTGAAAATTAGTCAGCTTGTATTCTTGAGCCCATTGCAAACGCTTCTCTTTGTCACCTTCGGTTAGGGGTGGCCAAACTGAAGGTTTATCCATAGCTTCCAGGTTGCGGAGAATTCTCCATCGAGAGGTTCGCGCCACTCCATGGACACCAGCAGTCTCAAATACCTGTTTGCTGCTCTTCAGTGGCATTTTTACAGCCGCGCTTTTAATAACATGAATTTGCCTGGCAGAAAGTTTCCTTAATAAGCCTTTATCAGATCGTATTCGCTTGTGCTGTGAGTCGCTCACATATCTTTTCACAGTTCGATGATCTCTCTTTAATTTTCGTGAAATATCAATTGTTTTCATGCCTTCTGCAAGACATTGTTCTATTTCAAGCTTTTCATCTTCGGAAAGGTCTTTATTCTTCCCCATATTGCCAGAAATCTGAGACTTACTTAATAATGTGGAACTTTCCCTTTCACCAAGAATACCTGGCAATCTAATCAACAAAGCTCTCGGAGTCTGATGCTAGAAATCTTAAAAGATATGAGCCACAGCTCAGTTACCCTCTCAACCAATCAGAACTGCAGAAAGATCTGCAAAAATAGTTAATAGGGCAAAAAAAAAAGCACTTGTGTATGAGCACTCTTGGAACTACAGTATGCAAGTTGTGCAAATAACACCGTCATCAAAGATGGGATTCTTTACTGTAAGAGCAGTGAGACTATGGAACTCTCTGCCCCAAGGTGTTGCGATGGTTGATTCACTGACCAAGTTCAAGAGTGGTTGAAATTCTAGAAAAAAAGAATATAAGAAATTATGGGTACTAGGTTTCTGGAGAGGGGACAATGAGACAGCAATTTATTTCGCTTAATTGACATTCATCTCATGGGTTCTTGCCTTCCTCTGGATCAACACTGTAGGATTATAGGTTGGACTAGATGGTCATATGTCTTTTTTTAACCTTACCATATGTAAATATCCAAAACTTAGAAATGAGTAATTTACACGTATTTATAAAATGCTGCGGAATATAATTTAAAAATAAAATTATTATTATTATTTTCATTATCTTTCTTTATTCTACATACTTTCACCCTGTAGCATGTATTTTGCTTAGTGTCAGGAACAATTCTAAATCTGGCCATACACATGAGCTAAATTCTTGTTGATATCATTATAGCATTATTAACCAATGTGGGAATATAATGTCCATTTAGCTGTATGTACTATAAAAGTGGCATCTCCAACAAATAGTCATCAGTGCTTAGTCTCTTGGATGAAAAAAGCATAACCATAGTCCTTTTTCGTCGACAACTCACTTCCATTTAAAGCGGCTTGTCACCAGATCAGAAATTAGCATATACAGTACACATAGCAATATTTTCATTGAGCAATCGGCGTCCATAAGAGCCTCTCCTTACTACCGTTGTATGTACTATGACCAACCTCCTTCTTTATTAATACAGCACTCTGGCACTATTTCTTGCACTAAGTAATTCTCCAGTATATATAAATTGATTTAGTATTATCCTAGATAGGCTCCTGTCATACAGATATAATGGAGAAGTACAGCCTTCCTCGCTATATACTTATGGTCTCTTAGTAGAATATAGAGAGTGGGGTATTCACACTGTCCTCCCAGCAAGCAGACATGATACTGTCTCTCGCTGTTCCTATGATGTTGTACTGAGGCATCATGGGATTAAAGCATAGAGAAAGAGAAATCTAAAGATGATGCCTGATCAGAAGCAGAAATGATGCTGAACTTCACGTATGGGAATGCAATATACATAAAACTCCATAATGTGATAGGTAATGTGATAAGGGGTGCCTTCTTTAAAGGGGTTTTCTAGGATGATTTTTAGGATAGGTCATCAATTAAAGATCAGAAGATCAGAAGGGGTGTGACACCTATGCCCCCAGCCAATCTGCTGTTCGTGCAGTGGCTATGACTAGTATTGCAGCTCAGCCCTTTCACTTGAATGTAAGGGTGGGTTCACACCTGCGCTTCAGTCCGTCCGCTGCCAATCCGAGTGAAAATCTCGGGGAACGGGATTGGCATCGGATACCGACAGGTTAGCGACGCATTGGTTAAAAACCCATCATTTGAATGGTTTTTAAAGCAATGCGCGGGTGTGCGCTTACACCCTCTGCGCTGCAAAGCCGTTTTTTTTTCGTCGGACACGAAGTCCTGCATGTCCGACTTTGTTTCCGACGAAAAAAAGGATTCGCAGCGCAGAGGGTGTAAGCGCACACACCCGCGCATTGCTTTAAAAACCCATTCAAATGAATGGGTTTTTAACCAATGCGTCGCTAACCTGTCGGTATCCGATGCCGATCCCGTTCCCCGAGATTTTCACTCGGATTGGCAGCGGACGGACTGAAGCGCAGGTGTGAACCCACCCTAACTGGAAAAAGTGGGCAGACACGTGAGTTGTGCTGGACATACAAATAAGGTGTACATATCTCAATACTATGCCTCATCTGGCAGCACCTTATCTTCTGTGGGAGTGAAGGATTGGGCATATTAAAATCTAACATGCCTGATCCCTCTGAGCCTTCTAGGGACAGGGCCACCCCAATACACATTAGATCGCTGGCTAGCTGCAGGGTCCGTCAGATTGGTTACCTTGTGTATTTAGTCGGCTTTAGGAGTAATACAGTTTAGTGGTAACAAGCTGGAGGACAACCAGGACCAGGTTCATGTAAGGGTAAGTTTACATGGCGGAAAATGAAGAGAAAATTCCCCTTTTTTCCGGCCGCAGTCCACCCATGATGGGATGTCGCTGCTGATTAGGTCCAGATGAATGGGCCTAATCCGCAGGGAGTCTCTAGCCGTGGCAACATCTGCCGGGGCATCTGTGGCAAGATCGAGCAGGACACTTATTTTTTCAGCGTCCTGCTGCAATCTCTGCTTCCCATTGAAAACAATGATTTGCAGATTCCGCCCAGATTCTGCCTCTGATTCCTCTATCGGAACCTACCTAAGACTACATTTAGTATTCAGATGTTCACTCTGTTAGCCATTATTTTTACATCTGGTCATTTTCACTCATTCCTCTACAATATATACTACTTGTACTTGAACCTTAACCGGTCAGGACTACACAGAACTACAGACAGCGGCCTTGAAGCTCTGCTGAGGAGGTTTCATAGCAAATTCTCTTGGGTCTGTGGTTTTATTGTTATAGACACTTCTGAAATATTGATAATCTTCTACACAGCAAAGACGATTACAAGAGTCTATGCCTTAGCTTAAAATACACTTATATGGATTTTGCCTGCTCTTCTCACTGCTGTCTCAGTTAAAGGATGACCTCAGGATAAAATGAACTCAGACTAAACTAAATAAGGCCGTGAACATTGGGGAACGTAAGGCTAATGGCCATCCCATGAGTCTTCGAGGACTGAAGACCATTAGGCCTAGAAGTTTGATTGAGGAGAAGTTGATGAAAACACCACAGACAGCTCAGCAGCAAACCAACCATGAGGGCTCGATAGGCAGCGGATGGCGGACACCATAAATAGTTAAATGTTCCCATATTAAATATGGATGATTTCAGGCTTGCAGCATTGCCTATCTTTAGAAATAATGTATGGAGCTAGGGTGATGAGACATTTGTAGTCAGGTCAGGACCAGTGAATAGTTTCACCCCGGAAGATGACCTAGGTTAGAAGATGAAATTGTCTTTGTTGAGCTCATGAAGAGAGGGGTTGGATTTGGCTGCAAACCTGAGACGAGGGGAGGCTGTAGGTCACAGCTGCAGATTTTTAACAAGGTAGTGTAGGGGGAACTTTGATTTCAAGAATAAATCATTACCTGGACAGCGAGACAAGATGCATTGTCAGACAGCAAGACCTGTTCACCTGAGGAAGAGCAGAAGACACAACAGTGTTAATGTGAATGTGCTGGAATATCACCGAACAGGAGGCAAATTTATAAATAGCAGGACTTTTTTTTTGATGATTTAGGAAAATCAATATATTCCACGTGTCAGCAGTTTTCTGTATCACAGAATGAAAAAAAAAAAAATTGTCACAAATCTCAACCATACTGCAGACTTTTCTTCCAGCAGACTGACATGCAACACAGACTGCAGAATGTCAATTTCGGCTGCAGATTTCACACTTAAAACCATGGTGAATCCGCAGCAAAATTTGTGTTACAGACGTAAATTTTGCTGTGGATTCACGGCATTATTCGGCAACATCCATTGTGGATTTTGAGGCATATAGACATCAAAAAGTTCATAGGTTCCCACTTGTTACCCCCAAGAGAATGAAGGTGGAAACAGCTTTGCTCTAGTTTTCCAGCCACTTCACTGTTTTAAAAGGTGCACAGCAAAAGCTCTGGCCACCCACTGTACAAGTACTGCAGGTCAACCCAATTTAATGGGAGGCTGTCATTATAACACAGCCCCACAGATAGATAGGATAGGGTCCCCTGAATCGAACTGTTTTCACCTTGTGAATCGCTCCCTCCATTGCCGAGATATCACTGTCTTTGTCAATATACTAAGGAGTTCTTTTGAGCAATGAGGGTGTTGCCGCTTACCTTTTTGGAGCCATGACAACACCCTCATTACTACAAAGACCTCACTTGCATGTTGATAAAGACAGCAATATCTCAAGCAATGGACACACCAATACACAAAGGAAAAACAGAAGTGTTTGATTCATGTGGCCCGACTATCTGCAGGGTTGGGTTGATATGCTCAGTTCTGGTGACAGACTCCCTTTAAGTGAATGGGACCATGCTAGGGTTCCCTGCCAATGGCAAAGAATGTAGCTGAGTACAGGGAAATCTTTCAAGGGCACTCAGTGCTAGAACAGCAGTGCAACCCCATTATCCTGTGAATAGTGGGGGTCAGAGATTGGAACCCACTGATCAAAAAGTGATAGCATAGCCTTGCTATAAACCATCACTTTATCACATAGAAATAACCCTTAAAATAAGGGTAGCAGAACCAGCCATCTATTACATAATAATGCTATTTTACACTACCCCATCCGTGGCTATTGCATGGAAATATATGATGAAGCAATTGTAGTCTCAATTAAGAAATATCTTACCATTTTGAGTCTACAGCTCCTATGCAGACCTGTGTGTCTCCACGGTAACAGACTACAAACTGCATGTAGTCTAATTTTGCAGTCATACTTGCTTATATCTGTCCCCTAGTTCTTGTTAACATGCATATGGTAGGTTAGAAAGAAGTAATTTACGTGTGGAAAGGAGAATGACTGCAGTATCAAAATATACAGCGTTTAACTACAACCTGTCACCATGGAGCCATATAGCTCTACATAACTGCTGTATACACTAAGTGAAATTGGTTGTGAAAGTGTACAGAGCCCCCTTCACTTCATGTGACCTTTTACGTGATCCCACCTACTCATACCCACCATCTCCAGCAAAAAGTGCCTGTCCAATGCAGCCGATCAAGAATGTGAAGTTGTCTCCGCCATTAGTTTACACTGTGTGAACAAGACGTACTAGATGCTCTAAGGCTGCAGTGCAAACCCTATTCCTGGGCTTGTACGAGTAAATATAGGAGAGTCTGCAGAGCGTTGTAGTAACTGCAACCAATATAGCTATGGGGCGGTGCACAGGACTGGAGGGGATAGTACATGCAGATAATCTAGGCGTATTCTATTAACACTGTACATGTAGACACCCAGAAAAGGTTCAGACCATGAGCACTGACCAGGTCAGACATACTTATGGTCGGGTCATATCTACACAATCCCATCACATTCACCATCTCATGGAATAAGCTGCCTTTGGTTAATAAAAAATGATCCGAAGGAAATATACCAAAATCCTCCAGCTCTTTATTTTTTTCACATATTGTTTGACCTCTAAATCTATTCCATACAAATCGTTTTAGCAGAATTAGGAACGCAGCGCCTCCCATGACAAGCAAGCGATTATGCAAATGTGGCTCTCTGCAGCACACAATAGCCCAGAACAGTTTCCAGCTGATCTTCGCTTAGGTGCGGAGGACGCAGGATAAGAAGGAGGGAAACGCATTATCCCAACCTATATAGCTGGATTCGTATAGACTAGTCCAGCGTATAATGTATTGTGCATATACAGTATACAGCAAGCTCTGAAATCCAGTATCAGACAGCGTCCCTGCAGCTGATATTGCACACGGCAGTTCAAGACCTGCAGACAAAAGAGGGATGACAGGATCACTGCAATAAAAATTCGCTGCCTAAAAGACTACAGGCTGCCATGTATTAGTCTTCATTACTTTGCAGCCTTCTGACAATAGTAGCGGGCTGCAGTTCACCAAATGTGGGCAATAATGTAATCTGATGATATATGAAGAGCTGCTGAAGGGAGCAAGGACCACTCCAGCCTGTGTGGATTTTAACAGCTCCTTCTTTATCAGCCCCTCCACCCCTTTCCCATTAACCATGACACTTCCAATAAATGCTGGCTCAGCTTTTCTTTTTTTTTCCCTGCAGTAACCATGCCAACTATACCTGCCTCGGTATTATTTTATATAGCCATCGGCAGCCACATTACCAAGTCAATAACAGACTGTTGCCGGTTTGGGGGAGATTTTGTGAGGCGGTGCTGAAACAGAACTCCGTAGATTGATAATTAACTGGTTTACACAGAGCTCTGCGCACCAGGACTCATTGCCGCACCATATTGTGTTTGCCATTATCAAGGCTCGAAACAGCCGGCAATACAATAATGTAAAGTGGATTATATTATTCAACCTCAAAAATACATTTCAATTCAGCTTTAATTTAAAAAACGTGTAGCGCTAGAGACGGTATAGTAGGATATCATCAAACAGACAGTAAATGCATATAGACACATACATATATACATACAGTGCAGTATTAGACACGTGTAGAAAAATGCTGCGTAGTAAGAATACTTCCAGAAACGGAAGGGTTAATAGTTTATTTTTGTCACTTAAAATGAATTGAAGAATAGAGAAATTTAAATCCCATCAATATTTGGTGTGACCTTTGCCCTTTGGAGGAGGAGTCCTGGAAATGATGATACGGCCCCCACAGATACAGCCCTGATCTCATCATCATCCAGTCTGTATGGGATTTCGTGGAGAGACAGAAGGATTGGAGCAAGCCTAAATCACAGAGGATGGTGGGAACAACCTCCCTGCCGAGTTCCTTCAAAAACTGTCTGCAAGTACCGAGAAGAACTGATGGAAGGCAAAGGGCACACCAAATATTGATGGGATTTAGATTTCTCTTTTGTTCATTCACTTTGCATTTCAATAACTGAGAAAAATAATCTATTAAAACTTCCATTTCTGAAAGCATTTTTGCTTTGCCTAAAACTTTTGCACAGTTCTCCATACAAAACAGAACACGTCAATAGTGTCATTCTCTCTGACACAATAAACAGCACCCCAAGGGTCCCCAACATTCAAAGGAGCCCCATGTGAGCTGGTGATATCCCCTGCCATCCTTTTCCAAATGCCTAAATAATATCGGAAGACTATACAACTATGCAGATGAATTGACTTTTTTAACAACTTGACCAGACTACAGTTACCCCCATAACACAAAAAACCCGTGTTACAGATAATATACACAGTGGCAGTGGTAAAGAAGGGGCTTTATATCAAAGGGCCGGGGGTTTTGTTTGCTCCTTCACACCTTTTCTATGACCCAAATCCTTAGCCCTTGCTTGCTAACAATACAGTTCCCCTGCACAAGTGCTTGTCACTGAGTAGAAAAGATGAAAACAACCATAGCTGGGCCCTCTCCAAGGACCTATAGGAGCCCTATGGCTCACCACTATAGTACGGTTGCTGTATTTTATAAGCAGGACACTTTTCTTGACTGAAGCAGGTACTTACTTTTCAGTGGCTGGTAAATGGTAGCATTTTCTGGCCATGGCTCTACAGCTGTGAAGGAAACAGAAGGCAAGGTCAATTATACACAACATTACCATGGTTGTCATATCTTATGTCTATGGCACAAAAATGATCCATCTATAGAAATTTACTGCACGTACAACATTGGACGTACTATTACGTCCTGCGCGCTTGGTACTTCGCGCAACAGGTGGCTGCCCGCTCACTATCTGAGCGGGCGGCATCGGAACCGGGTGTTAGCTGTTAGTTACAGCTAACACCCTGCTCCATATCCCCCGGTCGGAACGGTTTTAACCCCTTGGATGCTGCACTCAAACATGACCGCGGCATCCAAGGGGTTCCGCCATGTTGCCTCTCCCCTCGGCACCCCCCGCGGCGAGATCAGGGGGTGCCGATATCTATAATCTGCAGCCCGGGGTCTGCCCAATGACCCCAGGCTGCCTGGAGCCCCCACTACCTGGTTGATCCTGCGGAAGTGGGCGCTATGCTTCTGCATAGCCTCGCTTCCTGTATACAGTCATGGCCAAAAGTTTTGAGAATGACACAAATATTCTATTTTCACATGATCTGCTGCCCTCTGGTTTTTCTGTGTATTTGTCAGATGTTTTTATCACATACAGAAATAGAATTGCATTCATATTATGAGTAACAGAAGCTTATATTGACAGTTAGAATGAGTTAATGCAGCAAGTCAATATTTGCAGTGTTGACCCTTCTTCTTCAGGACCTCTGCAATTCTCCCTGGCATGCTCTCAATCAACTTCTGGACCAAATCCTCACTGATAGCAGTCCATTCTTGCAGAATCAATGCTTTCATTTTGTCTGAATTTGTTGGTTTTTGTTTGTCCACCCGTCTTTGATGATTGACCACAAGTTCTCAATGGGATTAAGATCTGGGGAGTTTCCAGGCCATGGACCCAAAATCTCTATGTTTTGTTCCCTGAGCCATTTAGTTATCACCTTTGCTTTATGGCAAGGTGCTCCATCATGCTGGAAAAGGCATTGTTGAGCGCCAAACTGCTCTTGGACGGTTGGGAGAAGTTGCTCTTGGAGGACATTCTGGTACCATTCTTTATTCATGGCTGTGTTTTTAGGCAAGTCTGTGAGAGAGCCGATTCCCTTGGCTGAGAAGCAACACCACACATGAATGGTTTCAGGATGCTTTACAGTTGGCATGAGACAAGACTGGTGGTAGCGCTCACCTCTTCTTCTCCGAATAAGCTGTTTTCCAGATGTTCCAAACAATGGAAAAGGGGATTCATCAGAGAAAATGACTTTACCCCAGTCCTCAGCAGTCCACTCCCTGTACCTTTTGCAGAATATCAGTCTGTCCCTGATGTTTTTTCTGGAGAGAAGTGGCTTCTTTGCTGCCCTCCTTGAGACCAGGCCTTGCTCCAAGAGTCTCCGCCTCACAGTGCGTGCAGATGCACTCACACCTGCCTGCTGCCATTCCTCAGCAAGCTCTGCACTGCTGGTAGCCCGATCCCGCAGCTGAAACACTTTTAAGAGATGGTCCTGCCGCTTGCTGGTCTTTCTTGGGTGCCCTGGAGCCTTTTTGGCACCAATGGAACCTCTCTCCTTGAAGTTCTTGATGATGCGATAGATTGTTGACTAAGGTGCAATCTTTCTAGCTGCAATACTCTTCCCAGTTAGGCCATTTTTGTGCAATGCAATGATGACTGCACGTGTTTCTTTAGAGATAACCATGGTTAACAGAAGAGAAACAATGATGGCAAGCACCAGCCTCCTTTTAAAGTGTCCAGTGGTGTCATTCTTACTTAATCATGACAGATTGATCTCCAGCCCTGTCCTCATCAACACCCACACCTGTGTTAATGGAGCAATCACTGAAACGATGTTAGGTGGTCCTTTTAAGGCAGGGCTGCAATGATGTTGAAATGTGTTTTGGGGGATAAAGTTCATTTTCTAGGCAAATATTGACTTTGCAAGTAATTGCTGTTAAGCTGATCACTCTTTATAACATTCTGGGAGTATATGCAAATTGCCATTAGAAAAACTGAAGCAGTAGACTTTGTAAAAATTTATATTTGTATCATTCTCAAAACTTTTGGCCATGACTGTGGATTGCAAGACACGTGTATGCTCGTGTCTTGCAGTTTAAAGTGCTGAGCCAGCAGGTGTCCTAATGGGACACATGAAAAAATAAAAAAAAAAGTGAAAAAAATATAAAATAAAAAGTGTTTGAAAAAAAATTAATAAAAGAATAAAGCCCCAAAAATTCCCTTTTCCTATATAAAATGAATTATATAAAAAAAAAACAAAAAAAAACTAAAAATTAATAAAAACAATACATATTTGGTATCGCGGCGTCCGTAACAACCTGTACAATAAAACTGAAACCATATTTAATGTACACGGTGAACGTTGGGGAAAAAAAAACTGGAAAAACTCGCCAAAAGTAATGATTTTTTGCCATCTCACCTTACAAAATATGCCATAAAAAGTGATCAAAAAGTCATATGTACCCCAAAACAGTACCAATAAAAAGCACAGGTTGTCCCGCAAAAATTAAGCCCTCAACCAACTCTGTAAACCGTAAAATAAAAATGTTACGCATCTCAGAAGATGGCGATGCAAAAACAATTAATTTACGTCCCCAAATGGGTTTTCGTTCTGCAAAATTAGTATTGCATAAAAAAAACAGTATAAATGAGGTATCTCCGTAATCGTACCGACCCGTAGAATAAAGGTAACATGTTACTCATGCTTTATGCTGCATGGTGAAAAATTTAAAAGGTAAAACGCAGTGCCAGAATAGATGTTTTTTTTTTTTAAATTCAACAAGAAAGAGTTAATAAAATTTATTCAATAAGTTATAGGCGCCCAAAGATGATGCCATTACAAAATACATCTCACCCCGCAAAAAACAAGCCCTCATATGGCGACATCACCAGAGAAATAAAGAAAATATAGCTCGTACAATGTGAAGACAAAAACCCCAAAAATCGCCAAATCATTAGAACATAACTGGCTGCGGCAGGAAGGGAAAGTATAAGCTGTGCGAGCGGATATCAGGGTAAAAAACAGATTTAGAGCTTATGAGGGAAAATAAACCAGAAGTGACCCCCAGAGTGACCTCCCCAATAATAGGAACTACTGGGGAAATAGTAGGGAATTTGGTGTTCCCAATGCAACTCCGCACAGCTTACATATTCACTTTTCCCCATCCGCTGTGCATTCACGTCTGGGATACTAATGCTTACTACACCCCTTGATAAATTCTTTGAGGGGTGCAGTTTTCAAAATGAGGTCACTCATTTGGGGAATCCACTGTTATGGTACCTTACAGGCTCTGCAAACATGCATGGCGTCCAGATACCAAACATCTGAATCTGCACTCCAAAAGCCACATAGCGCTCCTTCTCTTCTGCGCCCTGCTGTGTGCCCAAACTGCAGTTTATGCCCACATGTATGACACTGGTGTACCCAGGGTAACATACGTAATGTCATATGTGGGCATAAACTGCTGTATGGACAAACCTGGGCACAGAATGGAAGGAGCGCTATTTGGTTTTTGGAGCACAGGCTTGGATGGTTTGGTTTTTGGACGCCATTACACTTTTGCAGAGCTGAAATGCGAGTAAAGTGGAATCCCCTGACATGTCACCCCATTTTGGAAACTACACCCCTGAAGGAATTTATCCAGGGGTACAGTGAGAATTTTTAACCCCCAAGTGTTGCTATAATTTATTATCCATAAATGAATACGCAGCTGATTGTGAAAGGTGAAAATGACAATTTTTCCAGGAATACATCATTTCAGTGTGTAATATGTTGTGCCCGGCTTGTATCAGAGATGAACGCTCCAAAAGCTGTTGTGCCCGGGATCCCCGCTTAACAGTTTTTGGATTGTGTGTCTGTGCAGACATAAGCTGGGCACAACATATCGGGCACTGAAATGGCGTATCTATAGAAAAATTTCATTTTTAACTTTTCATTATCAGCTAAGCATTCATTTCTGGAAATTAAAAGAATGCAACACTTAAGAGTTAATAATGCTCGCTACCCCACTTGATAAATCCCTTGAGGGTTGCAGTTTCCAAAATGGGGTGACATGTCTGCGGATTCCACTTTACTGGCAATTCTTGGGCTCTGCAAAAGTGGCATGGTGTCCAAAAAGCAAACTGTGCTCTAAAAACCAAAATAGCGCTCCTTCCCTTCTGTGCCCGGCTGTGCCCAAACAGCAGTTTATACCCACATATGGCATTAAGTACGTTATCCTGGGTACACCAGTGTCATACGTGTGGGCATAAACTGCCATTTGGGCACACAGCAGGGCGCAGATGTGAAGGGAGCACTATGTGCTTTTGGAGCGCAGATTTAGATTGTTGGTTTTTGGACGCCGTGTCACATTTGCAGAGACCCTAAAATTGCCCCTACAAAATGGGGGGTCACTTCTTGGGGAATTCCAGTTTACTGGCACCTCCAGGGCTCTGCAAAAATAACATGGCGACGAGAAAGTCCCTCTAAATCTGTACTCCAAAAGCTAAAAAAAACACAGTGCTCCTTCCCTTCTGATCCCTGCTGCGTGCCCAAGCAGCAGTTTACACCCACATATATAATTTATTTTCCCCCGGATAGCCCACTTAATAGTTTTAGGAGTTCATGTCTCTGATGCCACAAAGTGGCCGCAACATATTCTGAAATTGGATATTTCTTCAAAAACTTCAATTTTCACTTTGTACATTAATTTTTGGGAAACATTTTTAGGCTCAAAATGATAATACCCCTTGATACATTCCTTGAGGGTGTAGTTTCTATAATGGGGTCCCTTTTGAGATGTTTCCATTGTATTGGTACTTTAGGGGCTCTGCAAATGCGACATGGCATCCAAAAACTATTCCAACCACATCTGCCCTCCTAAAGCTAAATAGCGCTCTTTCCATTCTGAGCCCCACCATGTACCCAAACAGCAGATTATAATCACATATGGGGCATTTCTGTGTTCAGAAGAAATTGTGTAACAAACTGTGGGGAGCTTTTTCTTCTTTAACCACTTGCAAAAATTAAAAATAATATGTCGCTAAATGGACGGTTTATTGGAAAAAAAGTAATTTTTCATTTTTACGTCCCAATGATAATAAAATCTGTTAAACAGCTGTGAGGTCAAAATGCTCAATATACCCCTTGACATGTTCTGTGAGGGGTGTGGTTTCCAAAATGCGACATGGCACCCGAAAACTATTCCAGCAAAATCTGCCCTCCAAAAGCTAAATAGCGCTCTTTCCATTCTGAGCCCTACCATGTACCCATACAGCAGATTGCAACCACATATGGGGTATTTCTGTGTTCAGGAGAAATTGTGTAACAAACTTTGGGGAGCTTTTTCTCCTTTGTCCTCTTGTGAAAATGAAAAATTTGGGGCTAAATTGACAGTTTATTGGAAAAAAAGTAATTTTTCATTTTCATGTCCCAATGTTAGTAACATCTGTGAAACAGCTGTGGGTTCAAAATGCTCACTATACCCCTTGACATGTTCTGTGAGGGGTGTGGTTTCCAAAATGGGGTCACTTTTAGGGGGTTTCAACTGTTTTGGTACTTTGGGGGCTCTGCAAATGCGACATGGTACCTGAAAACTATTCCAGCAAAATCTGCCCTACAAAAGCAAAATGGCGCTCTTTCCATTCCAAGCCCCACCATGTACCCATTCAGCAGTTTACGACCAAATATGGGGTATTGCTGTGTTCAGGAGAAATTGTTTAACAAACTATGGGGTCCTTTTTCTCCTTTAACCCCTTGTGACAATGAAAACTTTGGGGATAAAGTGACATTTTAGTAATTTTTCATTTATACATCCCAGTGTTAGCAAAATCTGTGAAACAGCTGTGGGGTCAAAATGCTCACTATACCCCTTGATGAATTCTGTGAGGGGTGTAGTTTCCAAAATGGGGTCACTTTTAGGGGGTTTCCATTGTTTTGGTACTCTAGTAGCTTTGCAAATGAGACATTGCACCTGAAAACTATTCCAGCAAAATCTGCTTTTCAAACGCCCAGTGTCGCTCCTTCCCTTCTGTGCACTGCCGAATGCCCAAACATCAGTTTACACCCACTTGTGGGGTATTTCTGTGCTCTGGAGAAATTGTAGAATAAACTGGGAGATGCATTTTCTCCTTTAACCCTTTGTGTTAAATTTAGGGCTAAATGAAGGGATTAGTGGAAAAAATGAAATGTCTAAATTTCACCTCGATATAGTTTTAATTCTTGTGAAATGCTTAAAGGGTTAACAAACTTCCCAAATGCTGTTTTGAATTATTTCAGGGGTGCAGTTTTGAAAATGGGGTGATTTATGGGGGGTTTCTAATATATAGGCCTTTATAATCCCCTTCAGAACTGAAGTGGTCCCAAAAAAATTTGTTTGGGAAATTTTCTTGTAAATCTGGAAAATCGCTGTTACACTTGTAAGCCTTCTAACATCCAAAATAAATTAAAGGACAATTAAAAGATGATGTCAATATAAAGCAGAGATATGGTAGATAATATTTATTAATGTATTTGGGTGGTATGACTATCTGTCTGAAAAGCAGAGAATTTCACATTTTGAAAACTGTGATTTTTTTTCCAAATTTCCATCAAATATCCTATTTTTTTTATAAATAAATACAAAAATATTGATTAGTGTTTACCACTAACATGAAGTACAATGTGTCACGAGAAAAAACAGTCTCAAAATCACTTGTGTAAGTTAAAGCGTCTCAAAATTCTTGCCACATAAAGTGACACATCAGTTTTGAAAAACAAGGCCTGGTCCTTAACGCACTTTTGGGCTGTGTCCTTAAGGGGTTAATGACCACCCGTAACTCCAGGAGCAAAGCACAACAACAACCATCACCTTGTATCACTGTGACCTGTTAAGGTGGTCATAACCCTTATAACAGTTATAAGATAACAGTTGGGAGAGCCATTCACACCCTCCCTCCATATATACAGTACAGACCAAAAGTTTGGACACACCTTCTCATTCCAAGAGTTTTCTGTATTTTCATGACTATAAAAATTGTAGATTCACACTGAAGGCATCAAAACTATGAATTAACACATGTGGAATTATATACTTAACAAAAAAGTGTGAAACCAACTGAAAATATATCTTATATTCTAGGTTCTTCAAAGTAGCCACCTTTTCCTTTGATTACTGCTTTGTACACTCTTGGCATTCTCTTGATGAGCTTCAAGAAGTAGTCACCTGAAATGGTCTTCCAACAGTCTTGAAGGAGTTCCCAGAGATGCTTAGCACTTGTTGGCCCTTTTGCCTTCACTCTGCGGTCCAGCTCACCCCAAACCATCTCGATTGGGTTCAGGTCTGGTGACTGTGGAGGCCAGGTCATCTGGCATAGCACCCCATCACTCTCCTTCTTGGTCAAATAGCCCTTACACAGTCTGGAGGTGTGTTTGGGGTTATTGTCCTGTTGAAAAATAAATGATGATCCAACTAAACGCAAACCGGATGGAATAGCATGCCGCTGCAAGATGCTGTGGTAACCATGCTGGTTCAGTATTCCTTCAATTTTGAATAAATTCCCAACAGTGTCACCAGCAAAGCACCCCCACACCATCACACCTCCTCCTCCATGCTTCACGGTGGGAACCAGGCATGTAGAGTCCATTCGTTCACCTTTTCTGCGTCGCACAAAGACACGGTGGTTGGAACCAAAGATCTCAAATTTGGACTCATCAGACCAAAGCACAGATTTCCACAGGTTTAATGTCTATTCCTTGTGTTCTTTAGCCCAAACAAGTCTCTTCTGCTTGTTGCCTGTCCTTAGCAGTGGTTTCCTAGCAGCTATTTTACCATGAAGGCCTGCTGCACACAGTCTCCTCTTAACAGTTGTTGTAGAGATGTGTCTGCTGCTAGAACTCTGTGTGGCATTGACCTGGTCTCTAATCTGAGCTGCTGTTAACCTGCGATTTCTGAGGCTGGTGACTCGGATGAACTTATCCTCCGCAGCAGAGGTGACTCTTGGTCTTCCTTTCCTGGGGCGGTCCAGTGAGCCAGTTTCTTTGTAGCTCTTGATGGTTTTGGCCGCTGCACTTTTGGACACTTTCAAAGTTTTCCCAATTTTTCGGACTGACTGACCTTCATTTCTTAAAGTAATGATGGCCACTCGTTTTTTCTTTACTTAGCTGCTTTTTTTCTTGCCATAATACAAATTCTAACACTCCATTCAGTAGGACTGTCAGCTGTGTATCCACCTGACTTTTGAACAACACAACTGATGGTCCCAACTCCATTTATAAGGCAAGAAATCCCACTTATTAAACCTGACAGGTCACACCTGTGAAGTGAAAACCATTTCAGGTGACTACCTCTTGAAGCTCATCAAGAGAATGCCAAGAGTGTGCAAAGCAGTAATCAAAGCAAAAGGTGGCTACTTTGAAGAACCTAGAATATAAGACATATTTTCAGATGTTTCACACTTTTTTGTTAAGTATATAATTCCACATGTGTTAATTCATAGTTTTGATGCCTTCAGTGTGAATCTACAATTTTTATAGTCATGAAAATACAGAAAACTCTTGGAATGAGAAGGTGTGTCCAAACTTTTGGTCTATACTGTACATCTTCTAAATCTTATGGCAACTTATGACTTTTCCGCCATAAGAACAACAGATTGAGCATGCTGAAATTCAACATGCCCACTCCTTTCCCTCCCCATAAGATCTGCCATTAGGAGAGAGTCAGGACAAAACCATTTACATCAGAATATTGTCTATTTCCACTAAAACTGGCAGGATCGGCTGACCGTCATCTAATGTGTCTGGTCATCTTTAGGCCATGTTCACACACTGGGCAGCCCAGGTATCAATAGTGCAACTGAGGTCATAAGAGAAAAGAACAGCAAAAAAATACCATTGCTTCTTCAGGTGTCAATGGAGTATTATAGAGGTACCATCCAGCAGTATATACCGTATCTATGGCTCTATTATACATAACTGTAAGGACACCATGTGCCGCCATACTGGCCCCATGTACACAATATTGACGGCTAATGTAACTAAAGCAAGATGGTGCATCTCTATGTACAGGAGTTCCTAAGCCACAAGGCTTTGACATTAGTAAAGTATTAACCATTATTAAGGTTATTATAGTAAATCTGTATTCAGAGGTCGCATTTTTAGCTGTCGGGCGCCATGTACATGGCTTGCCAAAATGGGAGTTTACGCTATCAATCTAAGGCAGGAGGTTTCCCTGCTTTTCACTCATGGCTTTAGCTAATATTAAGTCAAAAACTATACAGACCCCCCCACGGTCTAAAAATATAGTCATATGAAAGCAACCTTAAATGACTTCCATCTTACTTAAGGACTGGCACAGTAAGGGTTACAGGCAGCACATAAAACATGCGGCATCACTCTCCTGAATTGTGTGCGCAGAGGTGAACAACATTTGCAGAACAGTAGGCATGGAAATTACACATTGCTACAGCTCTGTCATATTTCCAATCCATCAACTTGATTAATGTTATAATAACTCCATATAAACTTATCATTCACGCTGTAATGAAGTCAATCCCAGCCTTATTCTTGGACTACTCCACTCCTCTAGGCACTTGCACAGGTAAATAAAATAATGGCCATATTTCCAAGCATCCTGTGCATTCAATTAACAGATATTAAAGAGATCCCGCTACATCTATAGAGCAGGCCATTACATCATCGGAAGGGTTAAGAAGAGTTAAAATAAGGGTTGTCATTTACAACTAATATTCCTATGGAATAAAATCCGTAACCTTCCTTCATTATTCCTAACACAATATTTAGCCCTATTATAACATGCAATATGGAGATTGCTGACCTCATACAAGGATGGCTTAGACCTAAAACTGCCCTCATATGGTATAAGATGTATATTTGTGGTAGCCAGATGGCAACCCTGTATCAAATTAGTTCTAGGCCAATATGGGCATGGGGCTGGAGGCCCAGTAGGGACAATATGGGCATGGGGATGGAGGCACAAATGGGCATGTGGCCATGGGCATGTGGCTGGTGGCTCAGTAGGGACAATATGAGCATGTGGCTGGAGGCACATTAGGGACATTATGGGCATGTGGGTGGGGGCACAGTAGGGACAATATGAGCATGTGGCTGGAGGCACATTAGGGACATTATGGGCATGTGGGTGGAGGCACATTAGGGACATTATGGGCATGTGGCTGGTGGCACAGTAGGGACAATATGGGCAAGTGACTGGAGGCACAGTAGGGACAATATGGGCATTTGGCTATGGGCATAAAAAAGGACAATGTACTTAGGATAGGTCATCAATTAAAAAAAGATAGTGGTCCAACATGTGGGTCCCCGGCCAATCAGCTGTTTGAAGAGGCTGCAGCATTTGGGTGAACACTGCTGCCCCTTCAGTACTTACAAAAAACAGTGGCTGTGCCTGGTATTGCAGCTCAACCCATTCACTTAAAAAGGACAGAGATGTGATCAGGCCATGTGACCAATGGTAACGTCACATGGTCTGTAAAGTAGAAGCGGTGTTGGACCCCCACAGATCTTCAATTGATGTCCTATCCTAAGGATGAGTCATCAATTAAGAGGAAAACCTCTTTAAAAGCCCACTTTCTACCTCCTGTTCATTTCAACGGGATTTGAAAGAGAGAATCCACCTGAAGATAGGTAATGACGCTTTTTTTCCTCTAGTTAAAAATCAGGCAGAGGAAAAAAAAATCTGCTATTGATTCCCATAGAAATGAACAGGAGAGTCGGGAGGCGTTTTATAGGTGGATTTTGAGGCGGACTCCGCCAAAACAAGCTAATCCAAGACATTTAGGAGGAGAACCCCTTTAACATCTACCTGTTTCTATAGTAGTCTAATCTGGCAGACTGAACAGTTATAAAAAGCCCTTTCCATTAGTCATAATCAATATGGCAAATATATGGTACGATGGTAATTATATACTGTCCAACATCCGTCACTTCCACCCACATTTGTGAAAGGGTAGATCAATTTTATAAAGAATCCCAAAAATCAATGGGCTAAAACATCACGATACTAGAGGTCAACACATACAGATAGATAGGACGGATGACCCACCGACGCGGTGAAAAAATGAACTCGGCTTGGCTTAAGTAAAGATGTTCTGTGGTTTCAGTTATTTGAAGATCTGTCAAGGTTTTTCAACACTAGACAGAAATACAAAGCCGCTTTGTGAGGAACTAAAAACCCCTAAGGATAATATTTGTTTTTCCAAGACGAAGCCAATTTATCATATTGATAGTAATATACATGTTACTAGATATTTAACAGATAGAAAATTCATTATATACTTCACCCAACTAAGTAGAAGACATTTTCTAATAACTTACAGTCGGTATTGCAGTTTTGGTCTTATTAAATTGATTTACAAGACCAGGAAAATTAGTCTTAAGCAATTTTAATAGAAGTTTCAAAGTCTGAATGTTTGTTAGATACATTGATGATTAAATGTTCACTTGCCAACCGGGAGGAAGAGTCGAGCACAGACAATTTTATAGCAGAATCTATTACATCTTAATGTCTTCCTAATTAATCAGAAGGAGAATTGGATGGCTCAGAAAATAAACATCTGAAAAGAAGGCAATCTCCTGAAGAGAAGACATTACCAAGTACGTAATAAATTATCAGGGGCACACAACCATTCCTGGTCAAAGGGACATATCGTCAGGTCAAGACTCTCTGCCAATATATGGTACCCACTCAACCCGGTTTGGGCAGTATGAAGTTTGTTTTCTACTAAAGAAGGACCTTCTACAACCAATTTGGCTCACTTAGTAACTAGCCTAAAGCAAGTACTAAAATGTACCCAATATCAGGTACTTTTCTGTACTTTCTCACTGTGGTAAAAACAACAAATGTGGTCCAAAGAGAGCGGAGGTTATCAGTGGGAAAAAAACTAAGGTAGTGCTGGGCGATTAGGACCCAAAACTAAATTGCAATTGATCGGGATTTTACCTCAATTACAATTAGTGGTGATTATTTAGGTCACACCCATTTTACAGTAAGATTATGCGTTGGGCGAACCTCGGAAGATTTGTCTGGTGAGGTTCACCTGGCAGTTTCGTTCAGACTAAATATGGCTAAATTGGAAGTTCATACCCCAGAGTATAATAAGGTGAGGCCCATGGGAGGTGATCAAACAGGGAAAACAGTGTTACTCACCTCTACTGGGCTCCAGCGTGACTCCCTGCTGTCTTCAGGTTTTCTGCCTGAGGTCAGGGCGATCACATGGGTCAATCAGCGTCGAGACACTTATATCTATGCATCATTATTATTATTGTTTATTTATATAGCACCATTAATTCCATGGTGCTATACATTTGAGGGTTTACATACGGTACACAAAATATACAAAATAGATAATGCTAACAGTGACCAACTGGCACAGTGGCATAGAGGGCCCTGCCCGCAAGGGTTTACAATCATGATGCCAAGTGACCTGCTGAGGCCCAATCACAGTCCTTGACGTCAGTAAGAAAACCCAAAGACAGCAGGGAGTTGTGCCGGAGCCCAAGAGAGACAACACTGTTTTTTGTGTTTCCTCAGCTCCCCTGGGACACAGCTTATTATACTTTAGGGTCTGAAGAGGCCCCACGGTATAACAGATGTTCCGATTCGGATGTGTTTGATCTGAAAGATGTAATAACCAAACCAAAATAACCAACATGAACAAAATCAGTCAGTTATCCAGGCTGATGTTCGATTTTGGTTAATCGCCCAGCCCTACTTTAAGCCATTTTTCAACTGGTTTGACTGTACTCGTCTCAACCAACTTTTGTAATTTTTTCACAGGAAAAAAAAGAATTTATACTTTATAGTAGTATTTGTATACTATCTGCTACTGAGTACGTTTTTGGTACCTCCACAGTTGAGGTATCCAGTGAGCCAAAGTGGTACTATAAGGTTATGTGTCCAACCACTGTAGAGGAAAATGAAATAACAGATACTAAAACTAGCTGAATTGAGGCACGTAGACTCAAGTCGTACCATGCAGTGGGAAAGTGCCTTATAAGTACGGTCATGGAGCTGTCCATTTAGGATTACCCCTGTCCATACACCCAAAGTCACAGGAAGTGTTGCCTAGCTCTGGACACTATTAGCTATAGAGGAGCTTAGACTCAGTATGTATTACATACTTCAGTGTGAGCTGTGTGATACTACTCGTCCCCTGCAGCGACATGTGAAAATGCCAGAAACTTCACATGGCAATGATACCTAAGCATCATGGTTCCCATCAGATGAACTCCAAAGGGAACCTACCACAAGAAAAAGTGGTTGTTCTAGGTAGACAATGAAAATGAGTCTATGAGTCCAGAGCCATTTGCAGCCATTACTGTCACTCCTATAGACTGTGAATGGAGTGGCACTGAACAGGCTTATAGCTGCTCCATTCAAATGGATTCTCCATTATCACGTATGATGGGGGTCCCAGCGATCAGACATTTATTACTTATCCTGTGGACAGGTGATAAGTGTCAATTTTGGAATCACTTCTCAAGACAAAATTATCTTACATTAGAAACATGGCAGCCTGACATATCTACCCACACATAGGTGACATGCTATGTGGCTGTGAAATGCTCCACGGTATCAAAGACAGAAAACTGCCCCCTAGAAAGCACTGCTGCGGGGTGACAAGACACTACTTTGTGGAAGCACCATATAGCGGCATGTGGACTGCCTACAGGTCTGTAATACTGAATACCCGACTAATCTGAAGTTGGTTGCTAGGGATTTTCTGCCTGACAACCATAGTTGTCATTTGTCACAGTCTTAAGTGTTACTCACCTCTCTCCAGTGAGGCCCTCCTCAGCTCAAGCTATGCCCTTGTATCACTGGTGGTCAGGATCACCTTGCAATAGAAAAGTGACACTTGCCATACCCATAAGTTAAGTCGGATGGTCCCACCAATTTTTCTCTTCTATGTCTGGGGGTCTCCCGAATCCCCTGACAGATTATGTTAGGTGAAGGAACCAGCTTGTTGAATTTTATAAATCCAATTCTCGGTTTCCCTGGGAGAGAAGTCTGGCTGTGGTTTTCTCTCCTTGCCCCTTTCAAACACAACTGAGTGTGCACATGTAAGGGGGAGTCAGGGGGCATAGCTGTCAGCTGAATGACCCTTTGGCTGCCAGCTATTGAAAGTACATGGGCCCCTGTATTAATGACCTCACCAAGGACTGCATACACCGCCGTCAGGTCCTTCCTGAGGGGTGTCCTTTAGAATCTGCACCATGTTTTAGTCTGTGTCGGTCCGATCATGGTATATAGATGATAAATGGTAAATATCTTGTTGCTGGATTTGCTCAAAGTTGGATTGGCATTGTGTGACAGTAACCAAAGTGAAAACCGCATGGCAACAGTCACAGCTTGTCATTGTCAGAACCCGTTATTAATAGGATTTCGGTGGAGACAATCTCACAAATTCTCATCCAGAGCAGCAATCGTTAATGGGGGTTTTAGGAACACGTTGATAATTTCAGAGGTGGGCATTTTATTCCCTGAGCATAAATTTCTGTTTCTCCATGTGTAAAACTGTGAGAAATTTCCCTGAGATGATTAACTACTGCACGGGTTCCTGCAAAATATCAATAGCAAGAAAGCAGATCGCACAGTCGAGAACTCAGTGGCTCCAGAAAGCCATATCTCATTAAAATTATAAGAGCGTGCAGCCAGAAAGAACACAATTAGGAGAGTTTTGATTGGCTGACTTGCTAGCCTGGACATGCCAGCCAGTTCCATAGCGCGCAGGCTTAACGGACTGATTCACTGCTCCCCATTTCATTACTCCAAATCTCAATTTCCTCCGCTGATTCTCAAACGACTCCAAACATCAAGACCAAGCCAAAAAGGTTAACTATTTACAAGAAGACACAATCCACGTTAAATATTTCCAGCGCCGGTACTGATCTCAGGGGGGAGGAAATAGGCGTAACGTTATCACAGCACAACTTAGGACAATATAGGACATTACACCACCAGCAAATTCCTTATGGTTTACATTCCCTTTAATATGCCTATAGTATGCCTGTCCGCCCTGGGTTGTTTAATATAACACCCTAACATTAAGACCGCACTTTGTGGTAAAGGTGCATTTTCTGGAGCAGATTTTGCTGTGTTTTTTTGAGCCACAGTCCTGGATTTAGCATAGAAGATACGTATAAGAGCTTTCTTTATTCTAAAGACATTCTTGGCTTTGACTAAAAAAAAAAAAATTTAAAAAAAAAACGCAGTTTTCCCGGAACATGTGACGTCAGTCTTATACTTACTGATAGATGTATTCCCAACACATGTAATAAAGCAGGAGTAAACTAGTCTTCCCAGTCCATTCACAATAACGCCAAGGTGTTCTAACTTTACTAAAGAAATAGTCATGTGCCAGGGGCATCAGCTGAGAACATTGGACTCATCTCGGTCACGCTGGTGACTCGTGACCCTGCTTGTCACGGCGGTCATGGCCACAGACTCGCTTTGTGCTGCATTCTCCTACCCGCTGTTGTGCATACTCCCTGCCCTCCTGCTCTTGCCCCCTATGTTGGTAGGGATTATGCCAGTCTGGCCCTGATCATTTAAGAGAGCCTCACACAGTTCAGGACACATAAGCAAAGGATCTTAGCTGCTAGCTGCTGCCTATGGTATTGTTACTGATTTGTTCTACTGTGTTACTGACCCCAGCTTGTTCACCTGACTTTGCCCCCACTTGCTGATCTTCATATATCTCTACCTGTCCCGGACATTGGCCTATTTCTGACTAGCAAATCTCTGCTATCTGCCCTGACTTTCTACTTGTACTCTTACAATAAGTTCTGCCAGTCATCACCTTGGCCCGTTCTTGACTTTTCGCTTCCCTGACCCTTGGAGCTTCACACGGTTGACTCTTGGCCCTAGGCCAGTCATCACCTATACCACAAACAATCCAAGACTTGGTGGTCTCCCTACAGCGACGTCCAGATCCCTGTATAGAGGTTTTAATGACCAGAGAAGTCACTTAGACAACACCCTTAGCCAAAGCCAAACCTATTACATGACACAGTGGGTGAACAATCCATTGCCCTTAATCTCTCAGTAAGTGTTAAGCCTTTTTATTATACAACCCCATGGAGGACAGGCAAATAGCTCTATGTGGGACACTGAACTACCAATCCATTACACATCTGACAGTATCCCTTTAAGAAGAACATGTCTTCTTTCTCACCATGTCTGTTTTAACAAGTAATTGTAGTTCCTCATAAAATACCTATAAGGAAACATCTTTCCTTAGAACTCTGCATTGGTCTGCTCCTCTGTAATACCTCCTGGAAATGCTAGCATGTGTGACAAGATTTGGCACTGTGCATGACACAGTAATTCTATTTGCCATAAACACTTACTAAATGTGTTTGCACCAATATATTAGGCAAACACCACCATGTTGACCTTAATAAATGTGGGTCATTGTATGTACGTGGGAGTAGCTGTGACAAAAATACAGTATATCACATACATGATAAAGGTGCGAGTATGTAGTATTTATGGCAACACATGGAAATGCCATAGCGCCATGTTATGGAGCTGTAGAAACTCACTACTTCTGCAGGGCACCAAGTGTTTCCCAGTACTTTCTCGGGAACAGACATCCGCATCGGATTCTTCTTCATTTTCCACCTCCCGGCTTCCCGCAGCAGAATGCTGGCATCCCATTGTGGCTTTCCAGCAGCGGGGAGTCTCGATTATTTTTAGCGAATCGGGGCAGAACCTGCCACTGATTTTGGGGCGGATGCTGCCATGTGGACAGGGCCTTAGGCTCTTGTCAATGGGTCTCTTGGTAAAGGTTTTCTTTACGGTCAAGTCAAAGATTGTAGTTTCTGTTCACACAACCGTTCAGGTCCGATTGGAGATTAAAAAAAACAAAACAAAAAAAACACGGAAACCTTATCTGCTTAAAAAGCGATTCCCGGCGGAAACCTCCAGACCCCATAGTCTATAATGGGGTCTGCCGGATTTCTGCCCGAAATCGGCGGAGAGAAAAGTCCTGCTTGCAAGACTTTATCCCCATATTTTAAGCAGAATGGGGGCAGAATATACTGCAGCCTTATACTGTAAATGGCAACCACAATGTAGATGTGAACAGAGCCTTAGGGTCGTTCACACAGCGGAAAATGAAGAGGAATTCCTCTTCATTTTCTGGCCACTGCCTAAAAACGGCAGAATGCCAATGCTCAGCATTCATCACAGCTTTCTGTCACCGATTAGGCCCAGGTGACTGGGCCTAGTCTTAGAGTAGTCTCAAGCCGCAGACTCTGCGGTTGAATCAGATCTAGCAGGGTGCTTATTTTTTCAGTGTCCTGCTAGAAAACAATTGGAGGCGGAATCTGATTCAAGGTCAGAATCTGCCCCAAAATGCACACAGTCAAACACAGTCCAAAAATCTATACTGCCTACATTTCCCAGACTGAACGCAGTCCAGAAATCAGGACTCCTTGCATCCTAATGATCTATGATACTAGGAGTCTCTTGTAGCTTTACTGTCTAATACTATATACAGTACAGCTGCAGAGAGGTAGGGACTCCGAACATCATAGATCCCTATAGTGTGGGAAGTCCTGGGCTCCAAACCATATTCAGGCTGGGAAATACAAGCATAATATGGTACTGATTCTCCAGAACATATTTGCCCGTGCGCAGAGGGCCCTATACTTGAAGGCTGCAGGCAGAATACTTGGAAAACTGTAGACAAATGGAAAGTATTTTGTATTATAAAGTTACCCATGTTTTATGTTATAACTAAAAAGCTGTATTAAAACTGAGACAGACTTTCATTTTCCAAGTTGCTGAATGGATAGAACATGGAGTTTGACTTATTTCTCTAGATATGACAGGCAGTAATGATACAAGAGATGTGTGAACCTGGCCTAACTGCAGACGGTGCCATGGTGTGAGATAACACTGCCGACACCATCACTTCTCCCTGCAGCACGGCCAAGTGACGTCTTTAGTTATTTATTTTGCTTACTTATATAGCGCCATCATATTCCGCAGCACTTTATAGACATTGTGGTCATTGTCCCATATAGGGCTCACAATCTACATTTCCTATCAGTATGTCTTTGAAGTGTGGGATTCAAGGGATCTGCTAAATATACATTAAAAAAATAAAAAAATATATATGTGTGTGTGTGTATATATACATATACACTCACACACACACACACGTATACATACATAAATATATACATACAATATATCAACAAGTCTCAGACACAGTTTTATGACATCACAATGCCAGAGAACCTCCTTAGAACATTGCCATGGTAACAGCTTATGACATCATAAAGACTAGTGACATCACATGGTTACTTAGTCAGATGCACAGGTAGTCATCCTTGCATTCACTCACTACTGCCCGCTAGAGTTACACGTGAGTGCCCGCTGTATCTCACTGCAGTTGGATTTGGATTTTGTTTTCTGAAAATTTGCCAATCTCACAAAATGAAGGCAAACAAGAAAACAAAGCATTTGGAAAACGAAAACGACAAAATAAAAAGAAGTGAAGAAGATGGCCAGGAACAGCCAAAAACCGCTCAGGAACCTAGAGAAAGCACAGGTAGGAGGACATCATGTAATAACTATGAGACTGTGGGGCCCTTCTAGTCAAACTACACATTGGTTTTATCAAGTGCTCAGAAGACCTTATGACTGTCATATAATAATAATAATCTGTAAGTGAGTCCAAGTCCTTAGTTTGTCATCTTCTCTTACATTCTTAGAAACTATCCTATTTTCTTAATGGTATCTGTTCCATCAATCATTATGTATAATGGAGGCAGGTTCACCATCAGGGCCAGTACACTACTGTCAGGAGCTCAGGCACACAAGGGCCCAAACACCCCTGAGGTCTGACAAACACTCACAGCTTCCTCTTTTGGAGCTATAAAATTTTATTTGTAATACGGCAGAGTCATATGTAATAGACAAAGACGTGCAAACCAGTCCCCAACATGGCACAGAAGTGTAGATGTGCAAGTCCCAATTAGAAGTCAATTCTCTCTCCTCCATGGACCCAATAAATATCTGGTATAAACCTGAGAGGTGGCATAAATTTATATTATTCCCTTTTATTTCACAATCAGTGGTCATTGTGCTTGAAAAGTATCACGCTCGTCCTCATGTCCTCACCAAGTGACATAATAGGGGACATGGTGGACGCTGATGGATAGGACGCTGGTCATTGGCCTAAATGAGACTCATATATTTCTGAGGAAAGGCCTGAATGGAACTTCCATGTTTTACCATTGCTCTCTGCTGTGGAATAGTCTAGCTTTCAACCTTCATCTTGTCATTGATATATCTATATGTTTCCTCTAGGCACATTTTACAAGTCATCTAAAGAGAAGCAAGAGGATGACATCAAAGGAAATGGAGAAATCCAAACAGGAGAAGAACTGGATAAGACAGAAAAACCTAAGAAAGGAAAAATGAGGAAGTTCTTAGCCCGTCTACAGAAACCTTGGGCATGGATTGCCGAATTAAAATGGAGAGGCACATATATCCTCGTAGAAGACAGCTCTTGTGAACAACCAGGCCCCAGTCGTGTCAGCATGGTGGATGGCAGAGGTAGGAATCGTGTAACAACTAGGAATAGCTTCTTACATACAATATAAATTTATTTACATATAATTTAACAGAGTTAACCTGAAATTCTGCAATTGGTAAAATTACGGCAGAGCAATATCTTAGCACAGAAAACAAAAAATAGGAAAAGGCATTGCAAAAACAATGTTCAATGACTTTTCACTGTTTGTTGTCCTCTGTGATATGAGGTTATGCTGCAGCAGATTAAAGAATTGCAAAAGTTTAGGTTAAAGGATCTATTTAGATCCCTTTTTTTCATTACACTTCAGATGCTATCCGTTTTTTTTTTTTTTACAGATACAAAGTATGGTAAACTACATTTGTGTGTTCTTTAAAAAAGTAAAAACATGGATTGCAACTGATCCGTTTTTTTGTTATTTTTAACATTGATATCTATGCAAAAGACAGGTGTCTAACACACTATTGTATTATTGCAATAGTGACATCACTTTGTTCTTTCTTCAGCCGGAAGGTCCCCAGTACTCTATAGCTAGGGAGTGCTGTCGACCTTCCAGCCAAAGACAGAACAAACACCTATAAGGGTCACAGTGATCACCCTTGCCACCGGGCCCCTAAATCAGGGGGCCTCATAGGTCCCCTCACCACACTACTGTCTCCAAGTGTAGAAAACTGAATACTTACTTATTTTATTTGGAAAGCATGGATGTGGTGCCCGGCTGTGCACCTCTTATAATGATGTTCTGCTGGCCACGCTTGCGATACCATAGTGCAAGTGAGAGGGTAGCTGCCAGGACAATATAAGAGGGGCAGACCTGGGCACCACATCAGCACTTTGCAGGAAAAAGAGGCAAGTATGAAATTCATGAGTTGTGTGGCCTGGAGTGTATAAGATGTAATTTGACGTGGGGAGAAGTATTACCTGTGGTGTGAGAAATGAGACACGATTACATTTGGGGGGAGATCATTGGGACACTATTACCTAGGTGTATTACCAATATGTTAACATCAGCATTATGGCTGCCTTCAACGGGCTATACATGTAACTATATATGTAGCAATGTCAGTTAGCAATTCTGCGACTATACTTCTAATGGCCCTTGGAAGACAAAAATAAGGCAGATGTGGCCCTCGGCAAAAATAGTTGGACACCCCTGATGTAAATGGATGGCTATCAGTTTACGTCCATTTTTTGCATCCATTTAACGGATATATATATAAAAAAAAAAAAAAAAAAGTGAGAGCGCCTAACTCTGCTACATCTGTGTACACACTCACACATATATATATATATATATATATATATATATATATATATATCACATGTATACATACATAAATATATACATACAGTATATCAACATGTCTCAGGCAGTTTTATGACATCACAACACCAGAGAACCTCCTAAGTACATTGTCATGGTAACAGCTTATGACATCATAAAGACTAGTGGCATCACATGGTTACTTATTCAGATTCACGATATACATGATCTTGACTGTAGACAATATATAACACACACATGTAATATCCCAGACTCATATAGAGGTTTAGTTTGTTAAAAAACACATCTATTCAGTCTACCACTATAACATATAAAGTTATTTACTGTCATAATATGCAATGTCCAATTCCACTAACATTATATAAATCTATATTTTCTCTGAAAACAGACAATATGCCTTATGAAGGAAGGAAAAACGAACATGATGAGGGAGAACAAAACCGCATAAACACCAGTGAAAAGATGACAGAAGACTGTAGATCTGTCAAGAATTTCAACGCTGATGCTCTAAACACACTTGAGGAGCTCAGTAGATCTACATCTCAGAGCCGCACTTGCCACCAGGAGAAATCTAAAAAACCTGACATCTCCTTGGAAGAACCTGGCACCTCTGTGGAGTCATCACCTGGTACAGCGCCCCTATCATTGGACTCCTTTACATTCCACCGGACACTGGGTGCAGGAGGCTTCGGACAAGTCTACTTGGCAAAAGACATCATACGCAAAGATCCTGTTGCCATTAAAGTAGAGGATAAGAGAGATTTTACACAACTTGGATGCAGTTTTGTAGAACGCCATATCCTTCAACTCTCTCATGAAAATCCTTACATAATCCATGGCCTGGCAGCCTTCCACACGCTGAACTTTGTGTATTATGTGATGGAAGTGGCCACCGGAGGGGACCTGCTAGGTGTGAACATAAAGAACTTTCCTCTTGACACCGCCACTATCAAATTCATCACAGCAGAAGTGGTCTGTGGCACAGAGTTCCTGCATACAAAAGGCATTATTCATCGGGACCTTAAGCCAGAAAATATCCTTCTGACCAGAGATGGCCACATCAAAATAACAGATTTTGGCCTTGCTGTGACAGGCGTGTACAAGAGGACCAAAGAGGAGTGTCGAGGCACACCAGGATATGCAGCCCCAGAAATGGTGAAGGGCCAGGCACATGGGAGAGGAGTTGATTTCTTTGCTATTGGCGTGATCCTCTATAGACTTTTTATCTTTGCGCCTCCTTTTCCTGGAAAACATCCAAAAGAAATGGACAAGTCTGTCCTCTACCATACTCCAGTCTATCCAGAGATTCTAATTCCTGATGCAGTCACACAGAGCATCATAGAAGGACTCCTGTGTAAAGACCAGTTTAAGCGGCTGGGAGTCATAGAGGAGGTCAGAAAACACCCATTTTTCTCAGAGATCCATTGGGAAGATGTAGAAGCCAGGAGGATGGCACCACCAGCGATCCTGATGGCAGGTTCTGTTGACCCAAATGTTGAAGAAATTCTGGACTACGCTGAACCATTACACCACATCAAATCTAAATATCAGAAGATGTTCAATCAATTCAGCTTTGTGTGTCCTGAGTGGTCAAAGCAGTACCATCCTGTCATCCCCCAGACCAAGGATTGGATGGCCAAACTTTTCACCAAGAGGTCATCCAAAAAGTAAAAAAAAAAAAAAAAAAAAAAAGTCAAAAACAACATTGCTGGTGGATGACCAAAGCAAAAGCAAAATCCTTCCTTATCCCAGGCTCCTACTACCTCCATAACATACTCCACCGCGGCTTATGGATTCTTCATTCCTCTTGCTATACATCTAACCTACATTCCTAGAAGACTGATGTAATGTGCTGTGCAGCAGTCACCCAAATTTACTATTGTAAGTATAACACCCAGTCATATCCATAGTGTTACTACTGCTCAGTAGTAATATACACTCATATACACAGTACACAATATCATTATTATGGACAATTCATATCCTGTAGTATCCCCAGTTATAGCTCACAGATCCTCTATACTACACCACACAGGAGAGCAGACAGATCCTCTATCCTAGAGCAGTCCCTTATAACACGTGTGTGTAATCCCCTTACCAGTATATTCTATTGCCCCCAACCCCCACACCATTTATACAGTTGATATATGAAGAGCTCATTCTCAGACGTGTATTTGTCTTCTTACAGGAGATAACTGGCTGATGTCCTAGAACGCCCCTCTCTTCACGGATCTGCGACAAAGCAACCAAGCTTCCACCACTTAAAATCCATGTAGCAGCAACAATCCAGGGATTTATTCCGATCGCCATATTTGGGGTCAGGAAGGAATTTTTTTTTCCCTAAACTGAGGTCAACCCAAATATTAGTCCTCAGGGGGTATTTTTCGCCTTCCTCTGGATCAACATAGCAAAGAATTATGAGGTTGAAGACGAAGCATTTATTTCAGCCATACTTGCTATGTTTCCATCTGCACATACCTGCTACAAACGTGGTGGCAAAGACAAATATTACCGGACTTGACTAGAAGGAAGCGGCTGCTCCTTCTGGCACGGAAAATGGACCACGCAGAAGGTAGCGTCTTGCGCCTTCTCCCTCCGTCCATAGACCTCCAGAAGGATGCGGCTGCTCCTTCTCCCACCGAAAATGGACTGAGCAGAAGGTAGCGTCTTGCGCCTTCTCCCTCCGTCCATAGACCTCCAGAAGGAAGCGGCTGCTCCTTCTCCCACGAAAATGGACCGCACAGAAGGTAGCGTCTTGCGCCTTCTCCCTCAGTCCATAGACCTCCAGAAGGAAGCGGCTGCTCCTTCTCCCACCGAAAATGGACCGCGCAGAAGGTAGCGTCTTGCGCCTTCTCCCTCCGGCCATAGACCGCCAGAAGGTAGCGTCTTGCGCCTTCTCTCACCGAAAGTGGACCACGCAGAAGGTAGCGTCTTGCGCCTTCTCCCCCCGGCCACAGACCTCCAGAAGGTAGCGTCTTGCGCCTTCTCTCACCGAAAGTGGACCGCGCAGAAGGTAGCGTCCTGCGCCTTCTCCCCCCGGCCACAGAACTCCAGAAGGTAGCGTCTTGCGCCTTCTCTCACCGAAAGTGGACCGCGCAGAAGGTAGCGTCTTGCGCCTTCTCCCACCGGCCACAGACCCACAGAAGGTAGCGTCTTGCGCCTTCCACTGTTACTAATAAAAATATAATCACAATCACAAAGGAAGGCTTCAGTTCTTTCCATGTTTAGAACTTATTTATCACAATGAAACAAACTAATGTTAGTGCATGTAAACCTAGGAGGTTTAGGAGGAGCGGGCAGAATTCTGGCTGTATAATTTTGTATCTATACAGTGAGTTTGGTCATGTTGATAGAAGAAATCCTGACAGTATGAAATGGATATGGTAACAGTGCAAACAGTAGTATCAATAGCATAGCATTAGTAATGGTGCTGGTTGTGCCTCACGCACGATCAGCAAATCTGTATAGTTCTTGATAATTCCTCCTTTTCTTATATGCCTTCAATATTAGCTTTTCAAAGCTTTGAAAGCTAAAATCAGTCTAAGTAACAACCAATGGAGAGGTATTCTGAATACCAAACTGAGTAGGTATCCTCACTTTTGAACTTATACGGTATGTACTGTATATGCACTAAATAGTATTAGGAGAATTGTGCACAGAACATGCACGTTAATTCTCGGAAGAAGTTGTTACCCAGCTTTTCCAGGCTGCTGAATTCTAAAGTTTGCCTAGAGATATAATGATAAATCTCCATGTATACAGATTCCTTGTCAAAGTCCTAGGAAATCTGGTTTAATGACAACCCCATCAACATTGTTACCCAACTCTACCAGACTGCAGAATACCAGATCAGCCACATTATGAAGTAATGAATCCCCAACTCTCATATTCTAGAATAACTAGTCCGATTTCCCATCCAGGAGCCCGGAAAAGTTGGGTAAGAATGCCTGAGAAGCTGTAATTACAAATCCTCCATTTTGTAACAAACCTACGCAAATTTACCAGAGACCACGGAAACCTGGGTAACTAGGACTGCTGAATACTAGATCTACCCAAATAAATCCTCCTAGTTACTTCATAATTACCTTAAGTACCATAGCTTGTCAAAATTCCCATTCAGGGTGCTGGTAAAGCTGGTAAAACAGCAGATGGAACTTTAATAGAGGCTACTGAATATTAAACCTATCTTCGTAGATTACTTAAAGGTATTTGAGCAGTTCAGTGAGCTAAAAACAAGCAAAGCCCATGGAAACGTCTGACACATTCCTCTTCAGATAAATTTGCCCCCTGAGATCACACACACTCTGCCACGTATGGGTAACGTCTAATATGGAGCTCCGAATTTCCAAACCAGACAGCTCAAGCTTGGTGTGATATTATACTTGTGTGTTAGTTTAAAGGGATTCTATTATTTAAAAAAAAAAAACTATCCCTAACTAAAAAGCACATCGGAATAGCCTCTAGAAAGGCCACTCTTCTCCCACCCTTAACCTTCAGGTCCGCGCCGCCGTTCCTGAGCCCTGTCTTCTTTCTTCGCTATACAAACCAGTCTCCAGAAAGCACAGGGGGCGCTCAAAGCACCTGCCCGTCACAGGCTCCAGCACCGCCTCTCTCCTCCGCCCCGACGCGTCCCCTGCCCCTCACTCCTCCCCCCACATCTGAACTAGTCTGCACACAGCAGCGGCCATACCAGTACATCACATGGATCACCAACTACAAGGAACAGAGTAATAAGAGAAAATTCTCTTCACAGAGATCAGAAATTCATGGGTTAACCAACGTCAACTCCCCGTCTATTTTTATAAGGCCATGTTCAGATCACATTTGTGTCTTCACTCTGCACGTGACTCAGTTTATGTCACAGGTTTTCACCGCAGCTTACAACCTTTGCAAAGCTGTAAGCAGTGGGATTCCCACCATGATTATGTAGGGGAAACAATTGCAAAAAAATAACCCATTTGGGTAGTTTTTGAGGCAGCAGCATTCAGACAGGAGAAAATCAGCAATGAGTCGCCCTGTCTGGACATATCCTTAGGCCTCATTCACACAGCAGTATTCTGTTCAGTACTTTGCATTACAGTTTAAAAACCAAAATCAGGGTGTAAAAGACAGAAGACACACACAACTTTCCATTACACTCTCTCATTGTAGATTTCATAACTGGTTTTGGCATAAGAATACTGATGTAAAACACTGAGCACAATACTGCAATGTGAACATAATCTTAGGCTGAGGCCCCGTGTTGTGGAAAAGCAGCTTTTTTTTTTTTGTTGCAGATTTTGCTGCAGTTTTTCAAGCCATACCTAGTAGTTGCTACAAAGGGAATGGAAAATATATAGGAAGCTCTTATACTTCTCCCTTCTGCTCCAACCGCTCATGGCCTTGGCTCAAAAAACCACAGCAAAATCTGCAACAACAACAAAAAAAAAAACAACACTTTTCTGCAACGTGGGTCCTTAGCCTTAGTTCACACTGGTGTTTTGTGTTTAATATGAGATTATAAATCAATGGGTTGTATCCCAATCGGATCCTTACTATCAGTCTCTGATCCACACTATGTCAGTGTGAACAGAAACATCGGAAAACACTCAATATTGAAAATGACAAATACTACAATCATATAAGAAAAAGCACTTGTGCCCGGCCCTACTTGTAGAATGCGACTATAGCAGAAGTAGGATCATAATTCAACCTTCCTTGGCTGTCACAGAAGAAACACATTTATGAGTCAGGTATTATGTAGATTATGGCAAATGTTAACCCTTGAACTACATTTTACATTCGTATATATAATTATTTCACGTGTCAAAACTAGATACATTGTAATACTTCTTATGTACTGATCCTACGTAAAACCTGTAATATAGTCCAGAGCTGTATTCATAATTCTACTGAGCTCAAAGTTGAATTTTCTTGACACTGTCATGGCTAATCCCATCCACACATTGCAGAAAATAATCCGCAGCGGAAATGCGGTGACTTGAAAAACGCTTGTGTTTTTGTAAATCGCAGCATGTCAATTATACCTATGGAAACACTGGCTGTTTCGTATACGTATAATGCAAGCAGAAAGTCTGCAGGGAAAAACTCTGCGGACTTTGTGTGAAAAGTGCTGCGGGAAAAAACATTGTGCATTTCTGCTGCGGTTTTTCCCACAGCGCTTCTCGTTGCGGCTCGCTACCAGGGGCCTTGGCCTAAAGCAGCGGGGTTTTTTTCTGCTGCGTTTCTGCAATGTGGGGCCTTTGTTTAAAGGAGTATACTGGTAATTACAAGTTCTAACTCTCTGATACTTGGCCATCTCACCTCTGAGGCCTCCAAGATCACAAGAATGTGCCCTATATAAATAAAGCAGCAAGTCGCACATGCCTGCTGCCAATTCATTCATGTCTATGGAACTGCCTGAGATAACAGAGTACACAGCCGCTCAGTTATCTATAAGAGTCCCATGGGGTTGAATGGAGGGGCAGAACACATATGCAACATACTACATAGTTTATACTGTTCCCAGACCCCCACCAATCAGGTACTTAGGGGATAACTAGTTGTTACCGGAACTTCATTGTGATTAAAAGTTTCCTAAGCAGGGCTGTAGAGTCAGAGTTGGAAAAAAATTACTGACTTCAACTTAAAAATAAAATGATTACTTCTTGCTAATTATTTTATACAATTATTGGTACTGTATAATTCATTAGATGTACAGTTTGAATTCCTATGAAAGTAAATACGTAACAATCACTGGCTTTTAAATGAATTAAAGGGGTTATCCAACTTCCAAATATTATCTGTTCCCTTGTGCAGCCTTTGCTTGGCTTTATTTTACTTGCTGCTCCTTGTATCACTGTTATTTACATGCAGTGAATCTGTGGATAAACTACATTTCCCATGATGCATCTGCCTGTTCTCCCTCTCTGTGTTTGCTGCGCACAGTGAAAGGGAAGTGAGCTTGCAAATGAAACATCACAGCATCATGTGACCTCAGATGTGGGAGTGACTTATTACCTTTGATTTCATTGCATGGGAGAGTGGAGAAGGGAGCGGTACACAGAGAGGGAGAGCAGGCAGATGAATCATGGGAAATGTAGTTTGTCCATGTAAATAACAGTGATACAAGGATCAGCAAGTAAAATAAAGCCAAGCAAAGGCTGCACAAGGGAACTGTGAGTACTTAGTGCTGTGGATGTGTCTGTAGATATTTTTGGAAGCTGGATAACCCATTTAAAGGAGCTTTCCTGCTTATGACTGACAGCCATTTATGAAGGAGTCAGAGTCGGAGCTTTGGCCTACCAACTTCTAAGAGCAGGAAATGGTATACAATGATGTTGTCACATACATCATTCCTGCAGCCAATCACAGGTCAGGTACTGTACATACCATACATCACTGAGGCCCGCGATTGGCTGCAGTGGTCATGTAAATTATATACATGATATCATCAGTGCAGCACTGGGGTAGGAGAGACCGTCAGTACTAGAAACCGGATAACCCCTTCACCTGATGAGTATTGGGCTTTTTTTATGCCATTTCCTGCTCAACAATCCTGTACAACCCCTTTAAATTGTTCGGGGTGTGTCAATAACAATCTTGCTGACTGTTTCCAACAATGGCCAGCAGAGATATGAATGCAGCTCTGCACTATATTACAGATTGTAACTGAGCGTCCCTATAACACCGGTAATACAATGTATATAGAGATTTACTCTGTAAAGTCCACATCTAACTCTAATGATGGCCACAAGACTATGATAACACTAAAACCAATGGTCCAATAGCAGAATCACTACCACATAATGATAAAACGATTCATGTGTGGTACTACAAGTCCCAGCAAACCATGACAGGTTACTGTGGTCGCTGTGACTTCACCTGTGATGAATGTGCCGGTAGTTAGCACTGAGGGAGTGTTCAGGCAGGGATGATAGTCATGTCTATAGTGTGTGCTATGTCAGTGGCATGCACACAGGCTCTAGTGCACACACAGCGCGTTACCTGCTATCTGCGACACAAAGGCGTCTGTAACCAGAGACATTGCCAGGAATCCTCCGTTGCACATGCAAGGTTAAGGTCACAATAACAGGAAGTCAATCAACGCATGACTGCACGACCCGGGACTACTTCCTGCAATATCCAAGGTAACGGGGAAGTCATTGAATGTCACTCGTTTGCTACTAAATAAAGTTTATTAAAATGAAAAAAAAATAGCAACCTGATTGAGAACCGCGCTGTAGAGAAAGGCAAGATGGTCACGTGACTGAGCTGACTGACAAGAAATCGCGCAGGCCATCTTTGTTTTGGGCAGAGCGCTGTATTGCAGGGGATTAGTGCGGGGATGTAAGGGCAATTGTACCCAATATGCAGCGATCTCTGCAGTGATAGCCAAATGTAACGGACATTCTTATTAAAAAAAAAAAACATGAAAGATCTTGGACTTCTTCTGACCTGTATGATGATTTAGTTACCATTCACACTCACAAGAGCACCTCATGTTAGACCCCGTCCACCTCTTGCCTCTACCCTGCCTACTTTTTACATATGTGGCAGAATTGGCATTAACAAACTCAAAAATCTTGTTCAAACCAGCTCAAAACCCTATTTTATGAGACATGATGGCGGGAAAGCAGTGTACAAGGCTTAGTCAATTCTCGTAGTTCCCCCCCCCTTTTTTTTTTTTTATTCATGTTTTTATATGTGTTTTTTGTGACTTTTTCTTGTTTTCACATTTTTAAAATGCATTTTCTTTCGGGGTTTTTCGTGTCCTTTAGAGAAGCCCATGAGAAATCCCATAAAAAAAAAAAAAGAAAAGCTATACCATACTATACTATACTAACAAGCATGCTGCATTTTTATAAAAAGACATTTCACCCAAAAAAAAATTCACCAAGAATAAAACACATTGGGGGAATTCATTATTTCCTCTACACCAATTTTCTGGCGTGGAGAGACAATATTAAGGCACACATTTAGCACAAGGCCCTTTCTTGCACCAAAAATACGCCACAAGCCCTGATCCGCAGCTCGCACACCACATTGCGCAAATGTGGGCAGGAATGTCTCGTCTTAACGTATTCATTATAAGTCACACCAGTTTTCTGAGACGTTTGACTGATATATGAGTAGGCCACAGCCTCTTCATAGATCTTTCTTTCCCTCCGCCAGTCGGACTGTTTAGTACTATAAGCCAGTCTTAATAAATCTGCCCCATTGTTTGTAATGTGTTTTATATTTCACTAATGACTTTCAGTTGACATCTAGCGAAGACAGTGTTTTTCCCAAAAGTGCTATGTTTGATACCCCTTTAAAGAGAGTCTGTCAGAAGCAAAAATGTTACTAAACAAATCACAGTGACTGGCAGTGAGTATAAATATTGCTGCACACACATAAGGTTTTTTGTGATGAAAAAGAGACTTTTATTTGTACAAAAATCCATGATAGGAAAAGTATTTTCCAAATACTTATGAAAGCAATGCCATGCTAGGTAGTATAAGGTAGAGTGGAACTGTAGATCAAAGTTTTGCAACATTTCGGTCGAATGACTTTCATCCGGCTAGATCTATCCACTTGCAGTAAGGGTATAGAGGTGTGCAGCAATATTTATACTCTAAGACACGGGTTGGAGAATCCTTTTTGCTTAGCACCACCACAATTAATCAGGGTGTGCGGTACCAGCGACATTCTGTCTAGGGACATTCTGGCAGTGGTCATGGCACTGAACAGAAAACTATAGTTTTCTGAATCACCACTTCAATTGACTGTGAAACCACAGGTAACAGTGTGTTGGGGGTGGGGGGGGGGTTTCTTGGCCGGAATACATCAACGCTATTCCTCCCCTTTCCTCATCCCCCCTCCAAGCAACAATGACATCACCATGGCCTTTCCCCACCTCCTTTTGAGTCTGCAAGCTCCAATGTGAAAGGCGTGATGTACTGCACATGCACGCCTTCACTCTGCTACACCCGAAAGAGAAGAACCACAGTTTCATCTGATTTTCTGGCACCTCTCTATAGTATAGTGCAGTACTACATGCTCTGTACTTCTCCAGTATAGCCAGTATGAACTGCTCCTTTGGACACCAGGTGAGAGCACCTCCAACAAATCCAGCTCTTTACATCAAATAATAGGCATTAATTCCAGCACAATTGGAATTTTATCTCTAGCCACCACCATTTTGAAGAAATCAGTGCTGTTAGTTTTGGTGCCTGATATGCTATTTAGACTCTGCACTGCACTATCAGGAGGGCAGTGACAGGCAGGAGCAGGTAAATAATAATAATAGTCCTTTAATAGTCCCACAGTGGGGAAATTCAGTGTGTTACAGCAGCAAAGATAAGATAAGATAAGCAGATACAAATACAAATACAACATGTACAGGAATGTTCCAAGGTGAGAGGCATTACATTAATAGCAGACAGACAGATAGGACGTAGCGGGGGGGGGGGGGGATTTAACAGGCAGAGAGATATTTCAGTTCTCTGTATGTAATGATCTCCGCTTAGGTCGGTGTTGGTTGTACAGCCTAACCGCGGTGGGGAGGAAAGACTTCCGATAGCGCTCCTTCTCACACCTAGGGTGGAGCAGTCGGTCACTGACAGTACTGCCCAGCGCAATCACAGTCTCATGCATGGGATGGGAGTTATTCTCCCGCATGGAGCTCACCACGGAAAGGGGATGATTCTGAGCTCTGACACTGGCTGCCTCTGATTGGAGCTCTGAATCACGCCCCCCTGCCTGACACTGCCCTTCTGATATTGCAGAGCTTAAATAGCACATCAGGCACCAAAACTAACAGAACTTATTGTTCAGGAACAGTAGAGGTTAGAGAAAATTCCAACTGTTCTGGAATCAATGGAGCTGCGCCTATTAACAAATACTAAGAACTTGAATTGGTGGAGGTGGTGAAAGGATCTCTTTAAAGCAGATGCTGTTGTAGCCAGAGAATGTCCTTTGCTGTAGAAGAGACCATCATATAAGTATCACACCATTTTGAGCACTATAGGATTTACCCCATAAATCTAACTGATCAGGAACAAGCTTTCATAAGAATACTCACTCCTAGTAATTGGCCTGCTAAGGGTATGTTCACACGGAGTTTTTTGCAGGCAGAAAAAATCAGCTTCAGGAATTAGGAAATGGTTTTGGGACGCGTTTTTTGACCTGATGGGCGGTTTTTCAATGTGGATGTAGGATGTAGTTTACACCCCTTTTGGTGTGGGCCTAGGAACTCAGCTTCAAAAAACCACGTCGCGGTTTTGGACACGTTTTTTTGCAAAAACCGCGTCCAAAAACCGCGTTGTGGTTTTTCTGCCTCCCATTGAATTCCATTGGTTTTTCCAGGTGGAATCCGCCTGAAGATAGGTCATGTCTCTTTTGTTTTCCACTAGCGGAAAAAAAACGCTAGAGAAAAAAAAAAATGCTACTGACTCCCATAGAAATGAATGGAAGGCGTTTTTTCAGGCGGTTTTTGAGGCGGATTCCGCCTCAAAAACCACTGCCAAAAACTCCGTGTGAACACAGCCTAAAAGACACAAACAGCAACTGTGACACAACAGCGATGGTCCAGTCGTGCAGATCACTGCTGTTTTCTATTACACTATTAACAACTTATTGTTTACTGCTTGATAACAGTTGTGTAGCATAAAAGATGTTCATTTGTTGGCAGCACAGCATGCTGGGTAAAGAGGGATTTGCTGCCAATAATCTGTGAAACTGTATGAAAGGAAGAATCGCAGTAGCAACCATTCATCCACCATGCAGTTTTCATCAGCCAGTGTAAACGGTCTATGCAAACAACTGGTGCGTTATTTTGTTATTCTGCGCTTGTTCATGTTCACATTTATGTTGTTGTTTCTCTAACCATAGAAGGAAACTGCAACGTAGTCCTGGATTCTTAGCACTATAAACACAGCAGTGCCATATGCACCTGATTGACATATAATGGGATCCATCGATTGCTGTCACACAGAAGGAAGGAATCTGTGACAAAGGTTTCAAGTGAAGCTTTCAAAGCAGATGTGCACAAAGTCTTACTTTCCCAGTGTTTAGGCCATGTTCACATCAGTATCATGTCTTACATTTATAATGCTAGACACTGTGCTAGATTCATCGTACTACAAGTCCCATGAACATATAATAGGGTCTGTCGTGATTTCTATTGCTTTGACAGCACAAATAGCATGGCATGCGGCACTAGTCTTGCTGTGAAATGTGACAGAACTGCTGACAGAGAGCCTCAATGCTAGCACAAACATAACCTTACAGTTTCCATGTATCGCGAGCACAGTGAAGGGAGCTCTGAAAATAGCCAAGCCGGTTGGGACTCTTATTGTTAGAGACCTTGGTGCTCAAAACTATAGAAAGGCAGCAGCAATGGATACAGCTACATTCCTAGATTACTGATTGGAGAGTGTTATCTGGGCACTGTCGAACTGTATCATGTGTGCCCAGTATCCTAGTATGGCACACTATAAAAGAAAAAATTTGGGGGGGGGTAGAATAGAAGGTAATTCACAGAACCAACCCCAACCTAATGCCAGCCTTTATATATATATATATATATATATATATATATATATATATATATATATTACAATGTGAATTGTATCAGGTTTCATTCCCGAGTATACTAGTTTAGCTTTGTAGTTAGGTAGTTTGTATACTTTGGGATCTCGAGAAAAGAAAAGCCAGTGATTGCAGATATTTTTGGTATTTTGACTAGGTTATTATAGCTTTTGTTATCAACCTTGAATCATGGAAATGTAATGCATTTCTATATTATTTATCAATATTATTTCAAGGTGCAATATCCTCTTAACCTCCATTTTGCAATATTGCGTTCGCTGCCATCCCTGTGAGTCAATAACGCTCTCTTGGATGCCAGGTAGTCTATGAATAACTGTTTATCAAGTTTTCTCCAAGTGTGTCACTAAATATATTCCTGCCATGTTCTAGATTTCATGCATAATTCATCAGGAGCCAATGCAAGGCTATAACTGGTGGAAAAATGTGATTAGAAAAGGAAAAATTATAATAGTTATGATATAAGAAAAGGGGAGATTGACACTTTCTATTATAAAGTAATATCCCCAGCCCACCCTCCATGTGTGCAGTGCTTCACTGCTAAGAAGATGTCAGCAATGCATTTAATAGCATTATGAAGTAGTCTGCCATAGCCAAATGAAGGTATGAGCTTAGGTAAGTATGCTTTTCATCTTATAACATGACTAGATACAGTACGTCATGCTTTCTTAGTAAAGCTACAAATATTGCATATTACAAGACACAGACATTTCTGTTAGCCACTGCTTTGCATTATATCAGTCGCCCTTACAATGTTTTTGCAGAGAGTTCAATTGAAAGCACATTGCCGGTAGTAATATTTGGCCTATTTTTACATGTGCGGATATCCCTGACTGCTTTATTAACACTTTCGTTGTCAGGGGTTTTGGACATTTTGTCCAATTCAGGACAATTTTCACACTTTTGACATATACTAAATTTTTAAATTAAAAAATTAAAGGGGTGTTCCAGCTCCTTAAACACTGCAGAGTCTTAACATGACAAACAATGTATACTCACCTCTGCATTTGGCCGGGGATTTAATCGAAAGTCTCTATTTGGGTTCTTGGACTTTCTGCCTTCATGTGAGTGCATCAGCCAATCAGAGAATTACTGCTAAGGGTGGGTTCACACTTGCGCCGGCATGTCTGACTTTGTTTCCGACGAAAAAAACGGCTTCGCGGCACAGAGGGTGTAAGCGCACACCCGCGCATTGCTTTAAAAACCCATAGAAGTGAATGGGTTTTTAAGCAAAGCGTCGCAAACTTTTCCCTATCCAGTTTTCCGACAGGATTCGCGGATTCGCGGTGGACGGAGTGTCGGCACAAGTGTGAACCTACCCTAAACCACTGATTGGCTACAAGGTCAGAAACTCAAGGGACCCAAACAAAGATTCTCCGCTGAATCTCCATCCTACCAGAGACGTGAGTAGGGCTGTGTGGTCTAAGTCACAGTCAAGCTGTGAGAAAGTAGAGGAGTCAGAGTCAGTGCTTTGACCTACCAACTCAACATACCTGGAGGGAAGGATACAGTCTTTGTTATTTTAAGCCCCTGCAGGGGTTAAAAATACAGGCTAGAACACCCCCTTTAACCAGGGCTGTGGAATCAGAGTCAGGGATAGTTTTGGGTGGAGTCAAAGTCGGAAAAAAGTTATTGGGGCACATTTATTCACCTTTTTTGGGGGGTAAATTGCTCCATTTAGTGTTTTTGTTTTTTTCCCCCTGCGCATCATTTATGAAACATTTGCACCTATTTTTCCAGATGTGATGCTGACCTCACCCTCCCTTTTTTTTGTCGACAAAAAGGGGGCGTGGTCTAAATAGAGATCCTTTTTACGCTGTATTTATGACTTGCTTCTTTGTAAAAAGGGGCAAAAAAAGCACAAATGCCCTCCAGTACATGGACAGTGTAAAAGAACCCATCAGGTCAGAAAGCATTAAAAAAGGGCAAGGTGCACATAGCTTATAAAGACACATCTAAACTAACAAATGTGTACAGCATTTAACAAGGAGGTGCGCCTATATCATAAATAGGCAACACAGTAAAAAATATGGCCAAAAAAAGGGCAGATGATAAATAACCCATTGACTCCAGCTTCGACATAACATGATTAATTCTGTTTAATTCTGTTAAATTCATTACTTAGATGTATATCTTGTTGCATATTTACTTTTACATGAAGTCAATCACTAGTTTTTTTGTGAATTAGAGGATCTTTATTGCTTCTGTCTTACCATGTCTATCAGCCATTTATGAAGGAGTCAGAGTCAAGCTATGGGAAAATAGTAGAGTCAGAGTTGGTGCTTTGGCATACCACCTCTACAGCCCTACTTGTTACCCATATTTGTACATACGTGGGGAAGCACAGTGGCTCAGTGGTTAGTAGGGAAGACCTGGGTTCAAATCCATGGAGTTTGTATGTTCTCCCTGTAGTTGTATGGGTTTCCTCCCATGCTCCAAAAACATACTGATAGGGAATTTAGATTGTGAGTAATGACTATATTTGTAAAGCTGCAAAATATATTGATGCTTTATGCAATTTTGTACCATAGTATAAATTTTCATAAAAATTCTGATTTGTAGCTAAAAGTCTAACCCAAGCAGAAAATTATACACAAGAACATCTAATAATAAAACCTCAAGGTGTGCAGAGTTCATACAGTATGTACCACATGCTTATGTCTGCATTCACATGTGTTTCTAAAGTCACAGGAACTAAAAAGACTAAAAAATGTAGCTTTAAACTGGAAATTATAAAAAAAAAAAAAAAAAAAGTAACAACTTATAAAATACAGGAAGTAAACAACGTAACAAGCAAGTATACCTGCAAACCCAATGAGGGGTAATTTATCAAGCCCTGTACACCAGTTAAAAACTACCCCTCAGAACAGCACATAGATCCTGGTTCTAGATATTACCGAAATAATTTTATTTGGCTTTATTGATCAGTACATTTGAGAATTTGTGTAATCACATTGTTCTTCATTTTACTTCGTCTTTGCTGGCTCCAGGCTAACATGTTCAGCATAACTAATATTCCATTGTAGCATTTACCAACTATTCCCATTTATCATTTGGTTACCTTATGTTACATTTTTACAAATTATATTTCATTGATAGAAGGGAGATCTGAAGTAGCACAATCCTCCAATGTGATTGGCCAGTAGGTACAGTGGTGGAAATTTATTAAAGGGATTTTCTCACAAAAGACATTTATAGCATATCCACAAGATATACCCTAAATGTCTGGCAGATGCAAGCACCTAACTCTAAAATGAACACCCGCCCCAGGCTTCATTACCCAGCTCTCCCTCACCCAACCTTGGTGAAATTTAGACCATTAGCAATGGTTGGGTTTTATAATAAGAGCACATCTCTCTGAGCTGTGCTGTTTCTGTAATTCCCATAGAAGTGAATGGGAGTTACGGAAACAAGTAGCTCACTGTTGTTTGCTGTTTCTGTAACTCCCACTACCTTCTATGAGCATTACAGAAACATAGTAGCTCAAAGAACTTACTGTTTCTGTAAAACCAAACCATTCCTGACAGTCTGGATTTCACTGTCAGCAGGGATGGGATAAGAGAGAGCTGGGCAACGGAGCCTGGGGGAGTTCATTTTAGAGACAGTAAATGGACAAAGTGGTACATTTTGGCACATTTTTGGCACTCCATTAACAAGGTGGTGTTAGGAGAACTATCAGTCCCCTGTTCTCCTGGGCCCCCAGCGATTGGAAACTTATCCCCTGGCCTGTGGATAGGAAATAAGTGCCTGTAACAGGACAACCCCTTTAACTTTAATTGGACTAAGCCACAAACAGGTCATGTGATTATCAGGTCATTGGACTGTGATACAAAAGGAAATTCCAACTGATCTGATATAGATCAGCTGTCCTAGGGATATGTTATCAACAGTTAAGTCTCAGAAAACCTCTGTAAAGGAAGTTTGTCAGCACAAAATTGAGATATAAACTAATCACAGTACCTTGTAGGGCTGTCAGCACAGTTTACAATGATGTATTTCTTATTCAGGACCGCTGCTACATTCTTGTAAAAAATCGTCTTTTTATTCCCTATGCAAATGAGCTGAAAAGGGGCTTTAGAGGCGGGGATTTCCATCAATGGGCTTCACTATCTGCTGCAGCTAACTGCCGCTCAGCTTCACCCCCGCTAGTTGACTGACATCTCTCTCCTCTACCTCAGCACACAGTACTAACTGTACTGTGCATGTGAAGCCGGCTTCCTTCACTTCTGGGTGCAGTGTGTTATCATCAGACATTCACAGGGTGGAGCTGAGCAGCAGATAATGAAGCCCAGTGGTGGAAAGCCACGCCCCTAAAGCCCTTTTCTGCTAATTTGCAAAAGGATGATTTTATCAAGAATGGAGCAGCGGTCCTGAATAAGGAATACATAATTGTAAACTGTGCTGACAGCCCTACAAGGTACTGTGATTAGTTTATATCTCAATTTTGCGCTGACAGACTCCCTTTAATTGATGTATAATGACAAGCTCAGCACCTTATGAATACATTTTGTGTTTCAATCAGTTATCATTTGCAGGATCTCTGTTTGCTGCCTGTGGCTGAAAGTAGTATAGTTTACATCTAAATGCTAAAAAACCATGCCGACCTAATACTATTCATAGCTTTCGCAGCTTGGAGGCCAAGAAGACAGGCTGAGTGGAGACCGAACACCGGGGAAGCCCAGGAGGGCGACAGGAGCCTGGAGGGGTTTGCATCAACATTTTGGTTCCTGGGAGGTGCATGGCAGCAACTGTGAATCTCGAGCATTTTTTTGAATGTCTGCTGCAGATTTTTTACTGCAATTAGCTAGAATCCCATCCAGTTTGCAGGTAATGTAAAACGTAGTATTTTTTTGCATCTGTGTTTCTACCCAAGCCAAAACGCTGCAGTAGAAAAACTGCTTTTTTGTGGGAGATTTTGCTTTGTTTTTTGAGCCAAACTGAGAGTGGTTTGAAAAGGAAAGGGAAATATAAAGAGGGCACTTTTACTTTTCCCTTCTGCTAAATCCACTCTTGACTTTGACTCAAAAAAAAACTGCAGGAAAATCTGCATCAGAAAAGCAACACAGGGCCACAAAATGCCCTTAAATATGAGATCCAGATCCTGAAGCTGGGAAAGCTGTAGCCAGCTAGATGTTTTTGCTGCTGCTGCAGGGAAAATGGAGAATTATATGATGGCCATCATGCAGTCTGACCTGCGGCTTATTAGTGATCCTCTGCTCTGCTACATGGAGGTGACTGATCAACCCCTCTCTCTGACATCTATAGGCTCTGAAAGGACCTATGGACAGAGCTTGATTTCATGAGACAGCCCCTTTAAGGAAATCATTATGTCTTTGCTATCTTTAGATGCTGCCAAATTCCATCTAACCGGTATCATGCTGGCAAAACATGAAGGTCAAGTGTTATGTAGAACCGAGAAAAAGAAAAATTTCCATTCATAGTGCGATCCTGATGGGAATCATCATATTGAGGTTGAGCAACATGAAAGAAAATGTCTGTCATCAAGCTTTGAACATAAACGTACCAATGTGTATTCAGCTCTTTAGTCCTAACCTTGTTCTAATAAGACCTACATTGAGCTGGACCGTGATGTGAGATGTTATCTAGAGTATAATGACGTGGAGTGATTTATGGTCTGGAGCTTGATCTCTTGTATCTATAGTTTCAGAATCAAAGGTGTTGAATGTCAAGACTTTTCACCTTACATAATCCATCACTTATAATCTTTGTTTTATGATTTGATTTCATATAATGGCTAAATTCTAAATCTATCAGCTGCTTTCAATTCTAGAACAGTCTGCTAGATAAGATGACTAGGAGTGTTCACTCATATCTAGATAGGTAGATAGATAGATAGATAGATAGATAGATAGATAGATAGACAATTCACCTACAGTATGTATAGTATAAAATACTGAGTAGATAGTTTAGTTTCTATATCTGCAGGGTACATTTACTGTATAAGGCTGGAAAGCTTCCAGTACATATGTTAAAGTTTTTTTGGGGATTAAAATATTGAGAACCAATACTTAGTACACCCTGCACTCCCACCGATCATCTGTTTAAAGAGACCACAATGTTCAGACAAGCCTTAAGGCCTCTTCATTGCTTCCCAACCACAGCGCTGTACATCGGACAGTGTCAGTGCTCAGTATTGCAGGTCAGTCCCATTCTCTTGAATGGGACTGAGCTGCTAACTGGTCATGTGACCAATGAAAATTATATCACATGGCTTGTGACGCAGAAACTGTGCTCAGTGGAGCTCCTTTGTTGCTTCAGTCAGCTGGACCTCCAAAGACCTAATGTTGATGACTCTAAGGATAGGTCATCAATATTTTAGTTCTGGAAAACACCTTTAAACCCAATAAAGGGGTTAACCAGGTTAATAAAATATTGTTCATATAACAGGATTTTTCAATATAAAAAACTTACTAATATATATCATGTTAAAATTTACCTGATTTACATTCAGGTCACATGACCACATTTGTGACGTTTCGTTTGGAAATTCAGTGCCTCTCCCTGCAGACACTGAGACCTGCAAGCAAAATATTACAGCACCATGTGACCTGTTGGAGGATATCAGTCGGCAATGCCTCTGCACAGTTCACTTCTTGGAGCCGTGGCAATAGGTAAGAGTAAGAGGCAGTGTGTATACACTGCCTCTATGATGTTGGTGCATGAGGCTGCGGAAATAGGCGAGGGGGTGGAGCTAGAGACTGTAGATGAGAGGAGGAGGAGTAGAGACAGATGATGGGTAACTTCCAGCTGGTCATGTGGTACTGTGATGTTGAGTTTGTAGGCCTCAGTGCTCACAGGGAGGGGTACTGAGCTTGCAAATGAAACGTCACCAATGTGGTCACGTGACCTGAATGTAACTCAGGTAAATGGTGACAAATTTTAACATGATGTATATTAGTAAGTTTTTATAGTGAGGAATCCTTATATGAATATTTTAATAAACCGGATAACTGAAAGGGTGTTCATGTTCATGTTTGTTTCAGTGGTATTTCCTTTATTTTTAGTGCATAGAATAGATTGTCAGACTGCTATACCATGCAGAGGCAGTAAGTGAAAAGCATACATGGCACAATATGAGATGGGCACTTATGGGTGATGCATGCTGCTCACTGGCATCTGTAACGGCATGTGACCAAGGTTTTTACCAAGAAATTCTCCTCTAAGAAACCTCGGACACTGACCACTAATGCCAGATTCACATATAGCAGTTGCATCTCACCAGCTATGTCACATCTGAACCAGACTCCACTGATGACAATTTTATACATCGGTCCAACGTGCAGCTAATGCACTGGCAGAAAACAATGCGATCAGTTGTGGCATCAGTTTCATTCTGGCGTTTCCATGCCACTCTGGAGGAAAATTGACAGACATACATACAGACGTGAACAAAATTGTTGGTACCCCTCATTTAATGAAAGAAAAACCCACAATGGTCACAGAAATAACTTGAATCTGACAAAACTGGAATTTGCCAAACTACGTGTTGACAAGCCCCAAAGCTTCTGCGAGAATGTCCTATGGACAGATGAGACAAAAATCTAAATTTTTTGGCAAAAAAAATCTATGTTCAGAGATGGAAAAATGAAGCATATCTTGAAAAGAACACTGTCCCTACTGCGAAACATGGAGGAGGCTCTCTTATGTTCTGGGGCTGCTTTGCTGCATCTGGCACAGGGTGTCTTGAATCTGTGCAGGGTACAATGAAATCTCAAGATTATCAAGGGATTCTAGAGAGAAATGCGCTGCCCAGTGTCAGAAAGCTTGGTCTCGGTCGCAGGTCATGGGTCTTGCAACAGGATAATGACCCAAAACACACAGCTAAAAACACCCAAGAATGGCTAAGAGGAAAACATTGGATTATTCTGAAGTGGCCTTCTATGAGCCCTGACCTAAATCCTATTGAGCATCTTTGGAAGGAGCTGAAACATGCCGTCTGGAAAAGGCACCCTTCAAACCCAAGACAACTGGAGCAGTTTGCTCATGAGGAGTGGCCAAAATACCTGTTGAGAGGTGCAGAAGTCTCATTGACAGTTACAGGAATCGTTTGATTGCAGGGATTGCCTCAAAAGGTTGCGCAACAAAATATTAAGTTAAGGGAACCATCATTTCTGTCCAGGCCTGTTTCATGAGTTTTCTTTTTTTAAAAATTCTGTTGAAGCATGGTTGGAAAGCAATGTCTGACTTTCATTTGTTCATTTTCATAGAATTTTTATATATTATTACTTTTGTCAGATTCAAGTTATTTCTGTGACCATTGTGGGTTTTTCTTTCATTAAATGAGGGATACTAACAATTTCGTTCATGTGTGTATGTGAAACCAGCCTAACACAATGGCTATATACTGCTTATTTTCTGAGTTCATGCAAAAATAGAAATGTGTCTTTTTTGTTATTGAAAATATGAAATATAAAATTTGTATAAAGATTACGTAATATTCCTCTATTCTAATAAGGAAATAACTGGTAAATTTGACACAACATTTCATGGCCTGAGTGTCTACAGATCCTCCTATACTGACCGGTCCACCTGTGAATGTTATTGATCTGTACCAAGTGCTAAATTCCAGCTATAACTACTGGGATGTCTATAAAGGGGACACTGCATTTTGGACTTTAGTGATCATATGATGGAATTGCACAAATAAATAACAAAAAATATTCACTTTACAAGTATGAGCCATCCAGTCTGCAGAACTGAGTATTAGCAGAATTCATACTGTTGTTTTTTCTCATTCCATTACAGACAGAAGCTGTCACAGGTCCATAAGCAGATCATAACAGACAGTGCCTCATATGAGTTGTGGCTGTACCTTGTACTGCAGCTCAACTCTATTCACTCCAGTACCAGGCAATTGCTACATTGTATGGATGTTGTTTTTCTGAATAAACAATAAAAGGACACTGGGGCAGATTTATCAATAATGTCGAACTTTGCACTGTCTAAAACACTGAATCCTGTCATAGTTTTAGACATATTTAGAAATCTGTGGTATGGAGCATCAGAAATCTGTCTTACTTTCCAAAATTCTGTCTCACTTTCCAATGCACCAAAATTCTGGCTCATTTTCCAATGTGCCAAAAAAATCTGTCTCCATTGCGCCGTTTAAAAAAATCTGTCTCCATTGCTCGTGCGCCAAAATTCTGTCTCAGTTGAATCTTCAACTAAGTTTACACTATTTTAAACTTGGTCTACTTTGTGCAAGAAAATCTGCACATTTTTAAGCCACATGGATTCTGGGGCACATTTTTCATAAGTGTCGAGCCTGTCATATTTTTCTGCTCTTTCTGGTGCACACTCTTCATAAATATGTCGTAAATGCGGTGCACCATAATTGTTGGTATAAATGTAGACAGAAAAGTGTTGGACTTCTATTGATAAATATGCCCTATTGTGCTCTTCATTCTTCTAATTGTGGGGTCCTGGGGGTTGAACCTCTACCTGTACTACATTGGCTGCCTATTTGTACATCGACTGTACAGTATATAATATAGACTTCAGGTTAAGTATTCTGTAAAGAACATCTATTCTTTCTACAGGTCTAAGGTGCTTAAATAATGATCAATGTATCACCAAATTCTTAAACAATACTTTGTATCCATACATTTACAACAAAGAGAAGACAAGGGCAAATCCTGCAACAAGACAGTTTTGGAATGTGAAATCCATACATTCTAATGAGCATTACTAATACCTGAATGTTGAATGAACACATTTAAGTGTATCAATATACCCAATGTCCATTCAATTATTAATAACTCTAGTCATGAGAAGCATTATTCTAGTCTCGGGGGACTCCTGGTTAGGATGCGGAGAGAGCGAAGCATATTTTGGCTATAGACAACGGTGGTTAATTATTTCATCTTCTGCAAAGCTAGAGACTTTTTAGGAGCTGCCACTTGTATAGCTTGAGGGTAACATCTAAAAGGTGAAATGAATTTTTATTTTCAGATTTGTTTTTTTGTTTTTTAAATGAAGGGTAACTATTGAGGTGAGAATTAAGGTTAGATAAAGAACTCAATAACTAAAACAGAGACATACACTAGAAGAACATAGGGGGAGATTTATCAAAAAAATGAGCCAGAATTCTGTCGTAATTTGCGCCATAAAACTTTCTTACATGCTGTGTGCCACATTTATCACGTGTTCTAGACTTGTACAGAAAAGGGGTGTGGCTTTGTGAGAAAAGGGCATGGCCTAAGTGACCTATCTCTAGAACTGATCAGCCCATCTCTGATGTCTTCATCCAACCTCATCTACTATCCCACCTGACATCTTGGATTTGATGGTCGGGTTTACAGAAATAGCCAGGCTCACCAATTTATGCGGTTTCCGTGACAATTATAGAAGTGAATGGAAGTTATAAGAACAGTGTAGAACAGTGAACTACACTTTTTATCCATCTCACAAATTACAGAAATAGCATAGCTTACTGTTTTATGGTGTTCCTGTAAATCCCATTCATAGGAACACCATAGAGCAGAAATAGCATAGCTCAGTCAGTTTGCCTGTTTCGGCAAACAAGTATTGACAGACTGGATTTGGCTTTCAGATTCATATAATATTCTAAGGATATGCCATTAATGTCTTTCATGGTACAACCCCTTAAATATTGCACAAGGAGATGTCACAGCAAATGCTTATAAAACTCTAGTATCATGGCTAAGGAATAATATACAGTCATTTCACAGTACATGGATCATATTCATTGCCATAACATAACTTCTATAAAAAGTGTGGTCTATGAACATAAAACATCTTACCTAGATGATGCTTTGTTTTTTCTCTTTGTGATCCAGTCGTAGGTTTGTCTTTAAAAAAAAATAATCAAAAGCTGCAGTGTGAACCTGGTCTAATCCAAGACTTGGTGCTCTCACACATGGCTAAGCTGGTACTACTCTGTACTAATACTATTTCCATCTAGTAAAAAAGTTTGCAGAGGGAAGTTGATATGGTCCTCTCTTTTCCTGTTCTCAATACATTGTGATAATCTCTTTGAACTCCACTGTTGTCCAGGCAATTTCACTTTTCACCTACTCCTACTACATTGACAGCTAGCTTTGTTATCTTATGCCTCCCAAGGCGGTCATTACATCAATCCTGTGTTGTTCCACCCACACTTACACGTATTACATTATATTAGTGCATACAATACCCATTCATCACATGACGTTTACTTTGTAAAATCCTACTTAACATTTTTTCCGTTATTCCCCCTGGCTAGGTATTGTGGTTATTCACTTGGCCTAGATGAATTCCCTCAATGAAATTCTTATTGTATACTTACTGTCAAGCAGTTGGCCACAGATGAATCTGAAAAGATGCTGTGAGCGCAATCTGCTCTAAGTATTGCCGTATTGAAGTCCAAATTCATAGAGTTGATGTATGAGCTAGCACAGAGAGACACACACATACACTACACATACACATACATACATTAGGATCTGCTAATCAGATCCTGAGGACTTTTATGGAGATTTCACCTCATTCCCCATGGATATGTTATACCATTTACATACCTATCGGTCTAATACACTCAGAGGGATGCCTTCACTGTCATGTTTATCAGTGTGTCCAACCAGCCTTACAACTTGCAAACCCACTATCTTGGGTTTGGACCTCTTTCTAGCAAGTTTCTTTACAAGCCATATTATAAACTTTATAGTGAAATAGATGCAAAAACACAGCAATAATATTTGAAATATTCCCTGCAATATCCCCATAAACCATCCACCTAATCCCTTAAACCAATTGGCAGGATTTAAGAACGAAAAGGTATCTGACCACCAACTGTCATGTGTCTTCTGATGTTCTTTGATCCATTTTTCTCTAAGTTCTTTGACCTTATCAATTCCTGCCCGCACTTGAAGATTCCCTTCAGAGTTGATATAGTGACAACAGGAAGGTCCAATAATCTGACAAATTCCCCCTGTGCTGCTGTGAGATAGTCAAGGACTATGGTGTGTTGATTGCTGACTATTATGAGTTGTCCTTGTATCATATTAGTGGCATTCAACAGCCCTAGAATGGTGTATATCTGCTCATCTAGATAATCGGTGGATTCTACTAACTTGTCCCAAGTTTGCATAACCATGGGATACAAGAGTATCGTACTGATGATTCTGTTGCTTATACCCATTGAAACCACATGGGGTCGCCCATCTTTCCTAGGGTGATTGTCTGCTGTACGCTTGTACAAAGTATGACGGGGTATTATCTCAGGTTTCACATGTTCATGGACAATTATGAAGGTGGCTGGTGTCAGTCTAGCTAGAGTACAAGTCCCCTCTCCCCCTGGGGGTAGCAACTTGTATGCCTGATGACCACATACTAGATGTACATCCTTGGGCAATATGCATGCTCTCCGAAGCTGAACTAGGCAATACAGTAGAGGTAGCTAAAGAGTCGCTGCATGGGGGGCTTTGCACACCACTTATCCCCTGTCTCTATGTCTCTTTGGGGTCCGGTGCTCTGTATCAGACACCCCTGACTATCCTTAACTAGTCCCCGTTCTATTGAGGAATTGTGCTCTGGACAACCCTTTATTCCCTCTGTGAACCATCTGTCACTATCTTGTAAGAGGGCATGAATCTTTTTCTTAAAAATGAAATCCACTTTACCTGACCTTACACTAGAGGTGCTTGGCAGACTAAGGCTAGTATTAAGCTCTTCTGTGGGAATGATACTGGCATAATATGGGACTTTGGATTTATGTTCAAATTTTCCTTTTTCCAATCATACCACTTGCTTGGTCTACCTGTCAGGTTTAGCTGTAACCATGGGAGGGTCACCCAACCTGCTATGGGAATTGGAACAAAGTGATTATTACTGATGTTCATTCCCTTATAAGTCACTGGACTCCACAAAATATTCTGAAAACAGGAATCATTAAGAGAAAAAAAAACTCATCTAGGTCAAGAGGGAGTGCTAGATAAAACATAGTCTTTGCAGAACCAGGGCTGTGAGTACAGATCCAACAATCCCTGGGTTCTTCCTACTCATCCTAGTTAACAGTTAACACCTGATGGTGTTTAATCAATTTATTGTCCCATTCTTCTTTTAGAACAAGCTCACTGGTTGTGTCACCAGGGCTAGGATCACCAGTAGGTACCAGATCCTTTCAGTCCTCTTCCGGGCAGGTCAACTTTTTACAGTGACTAGCGTGGTTCCTTTCCTTCTAACTTGACTGAAGAGGATGTTGTCAGAAGCACTTGGAAAGGACCATCAAACCGTGGATCAAGGCTCTCACGTGTCTCTTTACCACCACCCAGTCTCCTGGCTTTAGGGAATGTGTTCCCAGTACACGGTTTGGATCTAGAAGAGAACTGTCCAGGGAAGTGAGTGCCATTATCACTTTCGATGGTCTCGGGGATCCCATATCTGCACACTACTTCTTTAAGTAGTTTATCTGTAGTTGCTTTAGCGGTGGCTTTCTGTACCGGAAATGCCTCAGGCCATCCTGAAAAGAGATCAACACGCACAAGCACGTACTCATACCTTCCCACCTTTGGTAACTGTATATAGTCAACCTGCAATCTCTGAAACGGGTACAAGGGCTTTGGGGTGTGTTTCTGAGGAACCTTTACTTTTTGGCCCACATCGTGCCTAGCACATGTCATGCAGGCTTGCACATATCTGGCTGCAGTTGTGCTTAAACCTGGAGCTACCCATCATTGCCCACCAGGTCACACATAGCTGTTTTTGAGTGGTGCACTTGAGAATGAGCTGCTTGCGCCATCATTGGGAACAATGCTCTTGGTAAACATACTCTCTTACCATGACCATCAGGCCTTGTTCATCTTCTTTTGCACTTTGCTGCTCCCAAGTCTTCTTTTCTTCTGGACCGGCTTGGTCCTGCAATGTTTTTAGAACCTGAAAGAGAGCTGAGAAGCTTGCTCTGGTATGTTAACCACCAGTGCTGAGGCATGTTCCCTAGGCTTTTCTGCAGCTAGTTTGGCGGCAGCATCCGCCCTTGCATTATCTCTACTCTCTTTTGTATCAGCCTTGGTGGCAGCATGATCTCCATCAGCTCCTGAATAGCCTGGAAATCCTTTATAAGCATACCATTAGAACTAAGGTAAGCTCTTACTCTCCAGATCGAACCATAGTCTTATTCTATATCAAAGGCATAGCGGGCTTACCCTCAGCTATTTTACACCGTTTCAGTGAGTGCTTTCAGTTCAGCTTCTTGAGCTGAGACCTGTGGGGGTAATGGTTCTGCTTGGTTACCTCATGTTCACTGGCATATCTGGTATAGAATTTGCCATCCTTCCCAAATCGAGAGCCATCTACAAAAGAACTCAAAATCAGAGTTAGCAATAGATTCATCATTTACATGACCAAATCCTACAGTTTCTTGCTGCATCAGTTATATACAGTTCATCAGAAAATACACGTGTGTACAGGTTGTTTCACTGTTGTCCTTCCTCTTCCCCCTCGAATCTATTGGTAACAGGGTATAGGGATGGAGTGTCGTGCAGCGTGCAAGGGTGACATTAGGAGGCATAAGTAAGGCACACTATAATCTGAGTTGTCTAGCCATTGAAATGTGCTTAGGCTGGGCCTGGGACAATATGCCATGTACATCATGAGGAGTAAGTACTGTGATAGGGAAATCCAATACGATTTCTGCACCTTTCTCCAGGGACAATTGGACTGCAGCTACTGCCTTAACACAAGAAGGTGCTCCTCTGGACACTGGGTCTAATCTAGCAGAATAGTAAACTATTGGTCTTTGTTGGTGTCCATGAGTCTGAGTAAGCACTGCTGTTGCGTGTCCCGACATTTCTGTACAGTAAAGAGAAAAAAAGTCTCGTCATAATTAGGAAGGCCTAAAACTTGTGTAAATAAGTGCCAACTTGATGGAGTGGAAGTTTTCCACTGCCTGTTCTGGTTTAGTGATGCAGTCACAGAGATGTTGCATTAACAGGGATGCATTACAGATCCACTGTCTGCAGTAGGACACAAGGCCTAAGAATGTCGTAAGTTGTGCCACACCATTCTGGGGTTTGAGCTCCTGTATGACCTGAAGTCTATCAGGGGTCAGATGTCCTTGTAAAATGCAATGACCTAAAAAAACTTTAGTAAGACAGAACTGCAATTTGGACTTAGATGCTTTACATCCATTTTTCTGCTAAAAAGCACAACCGAGATACTGATGCTTGTACATATCTCCTAGGAGGGGCAGCATAAAAGCAGGTCATCCACATACTGGAGTACTACCACGCTCTGCAGTATACGGGGTGGGGAGAATGCTGCGCCCCTTATGGTAGCACTGTCCAGGCATATTGTTTACCCTTCAAGGTAAATGCAATGTGACCATTACTGGGGGTACTGGCAATTTGCCTATATCTGTTTTTCCTTTTGCCAGAGGTAATGGGGCAAACAACCTAGATGTTCCTTTACACTAACTACCTCTGCATTGTTTTGCTTTGTCAGGAAAACCAGGGAGTGTAGGGAACATAAGGTGTCTTCTGACATTATTGGTGACAGTGAGACCGTCCCATCTGGCTCATACACAATGTGAGCCATTAGGGCTTGTAAAACGTCTGATCCCACCAAGTTAATTGAGACAGACTCACTGACAAGGAATCTAGTGGTTATCATAAGTTATCTCATAGGGAAAGAGTGAAGAAATCAGGCGATACCTTTTAGAGGCTAACTGAGTATATTTATAAGTAAGCTTTCAGGAGTACTAGCTCCCTTCATCAGACATGGTGTTATACAAGAACTGCTAATTTTCAGTTCTTGTATAACACCATGTCTGATGAAGGGAGCTAGTACTCCTGAAAGCTTACTTATAAATATACTCAGTTAGCCTCTAAAAGGTATCGCCTGATTTCTTCACTCTTCCACTACTTTCAATGGCTAACACGGTACAACATTATACTACTATCTCATAGGGAAAAACATTGTCAGCGTGCAAAACAGATTTGTTAGCTCCAGTATCCACTAAAAATTCTCAAGTTCTCCCCTCAGGCAATTGTAGGGAGATCATAGGGGCTGGCCTTAGTTTATCAGGTACTGATATTAAATGCACGCTTACTGGAGTACCTATTTCCTATTGATGGTTATTGTCAGAATCCTTCTGTCTGTCTTTGGGTCTCCCATCTTGGAACTTTGCAGTTCCAGGCAAAATGTCTGGATTCAACACATTCCAACATTTAAGCACATGCTATAGGCAATAAACATTCAGACATCTTCAAAGACAATGACATTCCTTCCTGTGTCTAATAAGTTCAACCCCCACCTCATTAGCATACACATAGTTGGATTTTATCTCTCCTTCCATCTTTTAAATTGTCAGCTCATTCAGACTATCCAGAACAAGTAAAACTAGTCTTGAGCTCCTACACACTCCACAATTACAAACAATTCAATGACTTTAATAAATACACAAAATATCCTGCAATCAGTGAAGCAGGCAGAAGAAATGGGAGAGCTTATAATATGATTTCAAAGTCAATTTATATTGTGGCCACTAGATCTCCCAATCCATCTTACCAAGCAACATCTGTATAACTAGTCAGACAGCTAGTCAAATCCTAAGTAGATACAGGATTTCTAGACAATATACATGACTCTATCATACAATTTCTTGCAAATCATAGCATTCATTCCGTCACACTCATAAATTCCTTCAAATGTGCATTATAAACAAAAAGACATTACAAAACAGATATGCAAGTTGCTTCTAATTCACTGACACAATACTCTAGATTAGGCTTTCTATTGTTTATTTACTGAATTTCCCCATTGTGGGACTATTAAAGGACTATTATTATTTAAGGGGGATGGACTACAAAAGCAACAGTTGCTACCTCACCAGTCTGAGGAATCTTTAAACAATATCCAAACAGACTTTATTGCACCAAGCTCAACTTCCTCTGAAACCTTCATCCATATTTTGCATTGTTCAACTAACTTATTATCTTTCAACCATCCACGCTGTTCTTCTGAAAGTTTCTGCCACATTTCAACATCTAAACATCCTGTCTTTGGCATACCAGCCTTTTTAAACATTTTCTGGCACCCCTTCACTGCATTAGCACCCTCTGTTGCTCTCACAATCTCTATAGCTGGAATTCCTCTATTCTTAGGATCAGCCTCACACCTCCCAGGAAAATTCCCCATGATTTGCCTAATCTTCTGTGACGAACCTCAAAAGGGTACAAACAACGGAACCGGTATCCCTCGGGCGCCCAGCGCCTAACGACACACTTCTTATACGCAAACCTCCAAAAAGGATATCTCTCGGGCACCCAGCACTTAATTAAGGCAACGTCTTGCTTTAAAACCTCAAAAGGATATCTCTCGGCACCAAAAAAGTGTTAACTACATACAAGGAACTCATACAGTAACCCCAGGCTACTACTTTCTCCTCTACCTTGAGGAGAAAGGGCAATGGGCTAATCTTTCCTGGCTAATCTTTCCTTAATAACTTTCCACAGGGTCCAACACATAAACAAACCAAATGGGATGTATACCAAAAACACAGCAGAAAATTTCTACATTAGTTATTCTTCAAATACGGATACTTCATAAACAGGGTTCTTAAAAAGACCAGTGGATTTACTTTTCTTACAACTCACCTGGCATCCAGAGAGGGCACATAAGACAAGGAGGAGTGGAAAGTGGAGACAGTAAGAATAAAGCTTCTTACCCTGCAGCTGCTTTTGAACCAGTTTCCAAATTCTCCTTGTCCCATTGTCCTTTCGGTCTGTTTTGTCCGGATGTGTAGTAATTTACCTCAGGCCCACCCGGGGACGCCAATTTCTGTGAGCGCAATCCGCTCTAAGTATCGCCGTATTGAAGTCCAAATTCATAGAGTTGATGTATGAGCTAGCACAGAGAGACACACACATACACAGCTATTGTGTATATAGTGGGTTCTGCTTTAATGGAGGGAAAAAGGTATGTACTGTATAAATACACTGTAGACAAAGAACATGTCGGGTTACTGTAATTAGCATAACATGATTGGTGGCAAAGTTGTAAAATAGTTCTGGCACATGGCTATTGGATAAGAGACAAAAGAGGGGCCGCATCCCTTTAAGCCATCTGGTGGGGGATGAGCTCTCTAAACAAAGGAGGAATGTAAAATGGCTACAGGCATGGTCCCACATGGCCCTGGAATCCAAAATGGAGGATACAATAGCTGAGTCATCCTCTACAATGCTTTGCTGGATGTATAATGATTTACCAACTAGGAATTGTTCATGAGGTATGTATGCAGAGTACAGGGCAAACTACCAAATTATAAGATTGTTATTGTTGCAATTATTTTTATTATTATTATTTGCTCTGGACCCCATAAAAACACATTTTATAGCTAAGGGCCGGTTCACATCTGCGTTCGGTTTCCGTTCTGGGAGTCCGCTTGGGAACCCCCCCCTCCGAACGGAAACCTATACGCATATAAAAGTGGTTTACCTAAGGAAACCTGCGGACCCCATAGATTATAATGGGGTCCGTGCGGTTTCCGCATGGTTTCCGCAGCACTTTTCTGTCCACTTGCTTCATGTAGAAACCTAGCGGAAACCACACAGACCCCATTGTAGTCTATGGGGTCCGCAGGTTTCCTTAAATAAACCGCTTTTCTATGCGTATAGGTTTCCATTCGGGGGGGGGGTTCCCAAGCGGACTCTCCGAACGGAAACCGAACGCAGATGTGAACCGGCCCTTATTGAGCTTTGTTATTTGCATTAAAGGGGTTTCCCACTTACCAGCCATTGACATTTATTGAAAGCCTCAGATTGTGCTCCCTTTCACTCAAGTACATAAAATGTGTAGCAAACTATACAAAAAATATAAAAGGATGCAGTCTATCACAGACCCTCTCCAAAAGGTGTCCCAGAAAACATCTCTCCTACCCTCTGACCCAGAAGATCCTGCAGGGGTTGGAAATCAATAGCCAATCCTCATGAGAGCTTAGCCCATCTAGCTCCTATCTTACACCTGGGCTGCCACCTAGTCCACCAAGGATCCACAGTTGTGATAGCACCTCCTATGAAGAGAGGTGTCATGACTGCAGGAGGTGAGGATCCTGATGCCCACCCCTCTTAGACCTCAGGAAGGACCTCCCATAATGTCCTGAAAAGTCCTTTTGACAAGTGATGTGAACACACAGTGAACTTAAAAAATAAATAGGTAAAAATGTGTGCTGTGTCATAAAAGCCTGGACACTTGACCAAATCTACCAAAAACCCTAACTGTTCATCTAACTATAAAAGCCTGATTTCAGTGTATGCCCTATTAACAGTGTATGGGACTGATGGAGATAGCTGAACACAGGGCTGCTTTAACCATGGGGCAAACAATTCACTTGCACCAGGCCATAGTGGGGGGCCCCTTGGGATGGGGGAATAGTCCAGCATTTTGAGCACTGTCTGCTCCCTGATTCACCTTTTGGCCCCTGCCTCTTGCTCCCAGCATCTTGTTAACAGTAGACATGATGTCGTGACATCATTTACGCACCTCTGGGAGCAGAGACAGAAGGAAAACTGGAAAAGGTGAATATTAGGCTTTATTTTATTTTTTTAATTTTGTTTGAACTTTTGTATTGTAGGCACCAGAGGAACATGAAATTGTAGGGTCAACTGGAGGGGGACATGAAACTGTGGGGGCAACTGGAAGGGGACATTATTCTGTGGGCGCACCAGAAGAGGGACATTATACTGTGAGGACAACTGGAGGGGACATTATAATATAATGTCTGAGGGGCCATGGGAGGGGCAGGTTAATGAGTGATAGGCCACTGAGGGACATTATATTGTATAGGGCCATTAAGGCGGCATTATGATGCGTTAGGCCACTAAGGAAAATTATAATATGTGGGGGCCACTGAGGGGCATTACATTGTACGGGGACATTAAGGAGGCATTATACTGTGTAGGGGTCGCTGGGGGGCATTGTGTTTTTGAGCAGGTCAAGTAAGTATGTGAAGTGGTGGTGATGGGGGGCCACTTAGGAAACTATACACTGGGCACACCAATGTGTTAAAACTGTTCAGAGAATTTGGGGTTTGAGACCCCCATTCTAGTGATCACAGGGGTTCCAGTAATCATTCAGTTATCGTTAGACTAACGATAACTAATGTTAAAGGGCCTGCTTTATTACTCACATTTTAAGGATGCTTTCACACACTTTCAAAGCTGTTTCTTATGCAGTTTATGAAAAGCCTATAAACAAGCCTATTGAACACCTTTAGCCTTTAAGTCTTCACTGAGGTTTCCAGTGCACTTCATGCTAGAAAAAAAAAGTTGTCATTACTCAATTAGGTGCAGGAGATAGTGTGTGAGTGGGGAAAGTTCAGCACAATTGAAAGTCCAGCAAAATTTGGCCATCCAGTGTTCATGAGTGCAAGGATGAGCCAAAAAATTACTGGAATATTGAGTAAAAAAAGAACTTTTAGGATTAAGTAACAAGTGTTATGTTTGGAAAAAGTCCAAAATATCTTTTGAACATACAGAGAATAAAGCACAGAGGTAGCACTAATGTATTTCCCATCTGTTTTCTATCACAAAACTAGGATAGTTTCCCATCATCTGTGGAACTGTGAATTCTGGATTCTATGTTGAAATTCTGCAGCAGAATGTTCATCTGTCCATGGTTATCCAGAGTCTTCCCAGGGCAGTAGTAAATAAAACTTGATATGGATTCATCCCACCTCTGAATAATGTATACACTGCCTAGGAAATGCTAGATAGGGTATATCGGTGGAATCGGTCTGGGCACTGATGGTCGGTGTGGGAAGTCCCTAGTTACTCGAGGTGGTGAAAGCAGGAACTAACCTTAAAGGGAGTCTGTCACCAAAACAGTCCCTATTAAACTATACACATGTCAGATAGCCAGGGTTCATGTGAATAAACCGTATTTACTGCTTCCCAATTGGTGAATTCATTGCTGAGCTTTTTTCCTGATATGCTAATAAGCTGTTTGGTGCAATGAGAGAATCACCATTATTCTTATCACTCCAAAGAGCTACCTCCTGGCTATGACTGACCAGGCCAGGCAGTGTATGTTTCCATCATAGCAGGTTCTGGACTAGGTGCTGGAAAGCATAGCTCTTTGGTGCAGGAGGTAAAAATATAATATGTCAGCTAAAGACGCACAGATCAGGAAGCAGAAAAGTGTCTTATTCACATGAACCCCCACTATCAGACTGTGCTTACTTATAGTGCAGTAGGGACGGCATTAGTGACAAACTCCCATTAAAAGGGTTGACCCAGCACAGGAACAGAGGGGCGGGTGCTGGTATGTATGAATGCATTTTATTTTCTGTCCCTCCTTTGTTGCATGCATTTAACTTTATGATCCCAGACAACCCTTTTAAGGCTAAGGCCCCACGTTGCGGAAACACAGCTTTTTTTGTTGCAGTGTTTTGAGCCAAAGCCAGGAATGGATTGAGCAGAAAGGAGAAGTTTAAGAACTTCTTGTATATTTCCTATTCTTTGTGTAGCCATTCTTGGCTTTGGCTCAAAAAGCCGCAGCAAAATCTGCAACAAAAAAAGCTGCGTTTCTGCAACGTGGGGACTTACACACAATTTCTACCAAAGTTTGAAGGAAGTAGAAGAATTGCATTATTTTATCCATCATGAAGTCAAAGTTCAGACAGATCTAATATAAATGTTGTGGCAATACCTGAAGTGGGTTATTCACCCAAGAAAGACAGCTAACCTTCATGAATTGAAGCTGTTCTTTAACCAACCTGAAACATCAGCTTTTCTGAAAATATTATGGCTGCAATCGATAGTATTTTACCCATCTGTAAACTGAAAGAAGTGGTTCTTAAACTGTAAATTTCAGCCGACAATCTGTCACGAAAATACCGTGAATGTCCATTCACAATGCCTAAAGAAGATTGGCTGTGTTAGATATTTTCAACTGGTCATTGGGGCACATTATGGCTGTCCAAAATCTAACGTATATGGCCAGCTTTACACTGGAAACCAACCAGGACAACATCTGCTTTAGGCTGAGGCCACAAGTTTCAGAAAAGCTTCATTTTTTTGTTGCAGAATTTGTTGTTGTTTTTTAGCCAAATCCAAGAGTGGCTTCAAAAGCAATGGGCAATATAAATGGAACCCTTTTACTTCTCCCTTCTGCTAAATCCACCCTTGGTTTGGCTCAATAGACTGCAGCAAAAATTGCCACTTTTCCACAGTGTGTGACCTCAACCTCAGTGTTTCCCAACCAGGCTTCCCTGGAACCCTTGGGTTGCTTGAGCCCTGATAAGAGGTTTCTCAGAACTCAACAGCAAGAAGACCTAATACGTTTAGAAATGGAAGGCAAACTGAATTGAGCAGTTAGAAGATGCTTTGCAAATCAGTAACAATATCTGAGCTAAATGATAGCACTTCTTTGTGACAGGAATGGGTTCCCCTGCATAAGGCTGGGAATCAGTGATATAGATCTTGTATGTTTTCTTGGGTTCTTCTGCTAAGTATTCAAGTCTCTCCTCCACACATGGCTGAGATATTACAGATTTTCAGTGCAGATTCCATTCCAAAGTGAAACTCCACAACAAACGTACAGTTACAAGTTAAGTGGCAAACTTTAAGACTATGTCCAATTTGTCACAGATTTCTTACACATTTCACTCATTATATTGTCAGGGATATAATATACAGCAAATTCATCATTAAAACCTGCATATTAAGTTATGGAAAAATGTGAGAAAAGCAAAATATGTTACTGCTTTTGAAAGCTTAAAATAAGACATGTACTAATTATCACTATTTATTATACTGTTATTTATATATAGAAATAAATGTATGTAATTATTTGCTTGCCAACATTAATAAAATATAATATTAAATATGCACTTGTTTCATCTTTTTTATTAAAGTGAATATACCTTATGCAAGGATGGATAAATAGATAGATAGATAAGAAAAGAAAATTTTAAAGCAGCATAGACAATAATAAAGTCCAAACAGAGGGTGGCAATACCTCCAACTAAGTTAATAAAGAAATATGGCAGCACTCCTTTAAGATGCAAAACTAATGATTTTTAATCCAGTGCTTGGATTAAAAATCAGTAGTTTTGCATCTTAAAGGAGTGCTGCCATTTTTTCTTTAGGTAGATAGATAGAAATATAGATGATTCCCTATATTTAGTATCATCTATCTTCCCTATCATAAATATAGAACAAAGATAGATAGATAGATAGATAGCTAGATAGATAGACAGATCATTTTTCCGACATATGGTATGATAGATATTACATAGATATACACTGATAAGTATTACATAGATAGATAGATAGATAGATAGATAGATAGATATGGCACATATAGATAGAAATATAGATGATTTCAATATACCTAATATTATAAATATAGGACAAATAGAGATAGATATTACATAAATAGACTAATAAATATTACATTAATAAATATTAGATAATATTCCTATATAGAATAATAGATACAGAGTATATAGTATATATAAAGTAAATGTTTCTCTCTATATAATGCAAAATAATATATATTCACTCACAATAAATATGCATTATTTGGGATCGTCTATGGGGAATAAATATATATAGATATATATATAGATGTTTATTGATCGTCTGCTTCTGTTTATGGACTGTTCAGAGCTGTTCACACTTGTATCTCAGCATCTCAGGTATCATCTTCACTTGCCCCCTGCGAACTTTGTGTGACCCTGGCGTCCTGCAAGGACTGTGGGTGGGAAGATGCCATCCTGTTGTCACACAGTGTCAGAGATAGGGTGGACTCGGCTTTCTACAGAAATAAACATTTAAATGGCAAATTGTACACTGAAACTTCCTTTGCCAAATACACTTTTGTCTCTTGACACATTTGATCTCCACAAAGGACACCTGAGATGACATTTACAAGTAGACAGCCTCTTTTCTCTGACACAGGGCACTCTAAAGTTTCACAAAACCTGTATACATTGCTACACTTTGTGTCCCCATACAGCAAGACGTCTTGTTTCCTTAATGTGTCCTATTTTGGAGAGAGAGGATTTTGATGCTTATCAAAGAAAGAGACATTGCAATATCAAAGGCCACCAGGGGAAACCTGGGGTCATGACTGGGGTGACTCCTTTTGATGTCACACACCACTCAGAAAATCTGTTGTTGTAGTCAACTGGTCATTTACATGAGATTGCCAAAGGCAGATGGTGAGACGTAAAGATATTAAACTAAAGATAGTGTAATACAGATATAAAATATTAAGCAAAGTGGTCAAAGCCCCAAAATGGTTATATGTCCACAAACCTAACTCTTAGTATACTATATATACTGTAAATATATGCAGCTCTGAACTAGGAGTACTTGTCGGAGTATCAGAATGAAATGCTGGATGTCGGATTAAAGGGATTTTCCTTTATCTCTTTTTATCACACACTGGCTATATATATGTTGTATTTACCCACTATATAATGTATATTACAAGGGTTACACTATGCATTGCATATATCACACTATAAGATAGATATTTTGGATCCCTCTCTGACACCTCTGGTGACCCCCTGAACTTGTTGACACGTGTGTCTTTGATTTGATCAGGCTTTTGTCATTCACACTTGGAAAGTGAGAATTTGTCATTCTCCCAGTCAGATCCCCGTTTGAAGTGGATCAGTCTTTTTATATGCAAGGGGATGAATCTAAAAGAACAACCAACCTTACACATACACTTTTGGATTACAAAGTAGACAGTGTTCATGTTCCCAGGCTCCCCTCCTGGTCACCTTTTCATCCCCTCATTGACCACACAAGTACATAAAGGGGTACACTTCTCTAAACTGTACCCCTAAATCTATCCCAAGTATTCTCACGATGACACAAGAGATCACATCCTGCTTATTTATAATTATTCCAACTTTATTTTGTATTAAAATATATATTTATATACAACAAATACAATTTTATAAATTCAGCCCTATGGCCAAATACCTGAAGTCCCCAAAGTCCCTGCCCTTGTTTCTTAAGAATTGCATATAATCATTCAGGCACGGGGAAAAGCCATTTCACAAGTAATAGTGCAAATTTAAATAATAGTAAGAAGGTAGTTGTGTAAATAGTCGGTCTTTGGTCAGAGGCTGCATAGATTCCAGTACATTAGGATAGTACAGGGGTGCATACATGGCATGACCCCCAATAGTAAACATAGTGTAAACAAAGTTCATCGGCAATAATAATCGTTTTGTCGCATGCGATATGTTCTGCATATACTGCACTGGGCATAGTATAGAATGGAGTCACCATTATTATATGTACAACTATATGATAAATAATGCCATTCATGTTGCAAAAGTCTCTAGTGAATAGTCCTGATTTTTAACCCTGAGTTCCTCTAGGATGAGACCTCTCTAGGAGGCGAAGGGGGTTCTGTCTTATGGAGGGACTTCTGCTTAAGATCTACACAGCCATTAGAAGCAGGTCCTGAAGATGTGGGGCTGGGCAAACCCCCTTCCCTTTCCCTTTTCTTCTGTTTCATCCTTCGATTTTGAAACCAGATCTTGACCTGAGTGTCGTTTAGTTGAAGAGAGTTTGCTATTTCTATGCGCCTGGCTCTGGTCAGATACTTGTTAAAATGGAATTCTTTTTCCAGTTCTGTTAGTTGTTTGGTTGTGAAATTTGTCCTCATCGTGCTGGAAGAACTGACCACTCCACACTCTGAAGGCATTGCTGCAAATCCAATGACACAAATGGTTACAATTTGTTTCACTTTGACAGAAAAGACGGAAATATTTATGTTTCTTGTTATTAGTGTGAACACAACTGATACAATATTGTAAACATAGGATTGTAGCAAATTGTATTCACCTGTATGCATTCATAAGTGTGATAGTGGAATGTCTAGGAAGACAATAGTTAGATATATATGCTATATATGCATGGGCAGATAGACAGATAGATAGACAGACAGACAGACAGACAGACAGACAGTAGATAGATAGATAGATAGATAGATAGATAGATAGATAGATAGATAGATAAATCATATAGATAGATAGACAAGACATATAGATATTAGATAGACAGATAGATAGATAGATAGATAGATAGATAGATAGAACATATAGATATTAGATAGATAGAACATATAGATATTAGATAGATAGACAAGACATATAGATATTAGATAGATATATAGATAGATAGAATAAATATAGATATTTGATTGATTGATTGATTGATAGATAGATAGATAGATAGATAGGATATATAGATATTAGATGATTGATAGATAGATAGATAGATAGATAGATAGATATTTGATAGATAAATTGAGCATATAGATATTAGATAGATAGACAAGACGTATAGATATTAGATAGATAGATAGATAGATAGACAGACAAGAAATATAGATATTAGATAGACAGAACATATAGATATTTGATAGATAGATAGATAGATAGATAGATAGATAGATAGATATGACATGGACAGATAGATAAAAGATGGATTTCCCTATATAGTAAAAATATTAGATTTTTATATATAGCATGAAATATAGGATGTATAGATATACAATTTCATTATATGTAGTAAAAAAAAAGTATTGGATGGATAGAAATTAGGTAAATAGATATGATATACTGTAGATAATAGACAGATAGATAGATGATTTCCCTATATAGCACAAAATATTGAATGTTTCTGTATGGTATAGTATGAAATAAAGGATAGATAAATAGGTAGATGATTTCCCTATATAATATAAATTATTGGAGGTTTCCATTTAAATAGTATGAAATAATGGATAGATAGTCTATATAGGGTAGAAAATATTGGATAGATAAACTTACATTTCTTTGGAGCATTTCGTTTAACTTTCATCCAGTCAAAGGTGTTTAGAGCTGCCTGGGTCTCAGATATTGGAGAATTTGGTTTAGGATAAGAACCAGGAGAAGGCGAGAAGTTCTGAAAGTTTCCCGAATATATGTCTAGTGGTTCCTTACGTGGAGCCATATGATTGTCTTCTGCAAGGGTTTTGTAAGTCAGCTGCCCATTGAGAAGGAAAGGTCCATTTCCTGGATAGACAGAGCTGGTGTACTGTATATTACCTCCTGTATCCTCCATCGGATGAGTAGATCCATAGTTATAGTCATATTCAGAGCTGACAGGTAGATAGTTATAATCTGCAGGTGCAGCTGTCTCATAGGGAACATCGAGGCTGCATGGGGCATAAAGTGCTGGAGCCTGGTGTGGAGGCTGATGAGAAGATGTCGGGTGGACACCAAGTGATAAATTCCCCAAGTACTGATTGTCAGGACCATGTCCAGGGTACGACTGTAAAGGAGCATTTCTTTGGTCACCTCTGCAAAATTTTGATGAGAAAGCTACAACATCCCCATTATAATCCAAGTATGAATTCATTTCAGTCAAAGTCCTTGATGGAGCAGTTATAAGTCCTTAGGTGGTGACCTCACTGAGCACTTGGAGCTTCACCTGATCTTCTCTTCTGGACTGGTCTCATTGCTGAGGAAGTAAATATTGCCCTGTGTGGAGAGGTGGTCACAAGCTGCCTGTCATCCAATCAGAAGCCTAGCATGCCTGGGGTCCAGGTGGAGCTCACAGCTGGTAGTGCACTGGCTGGACTTTTAAACTTTCCAAATGAAAGAGCTCAAATGACCAGACGTCTATGGCTCCTCTTCCAGAGATCAGAGTCCCCTCCTTCATCAGATCTATAGGTTTCCCTCTTCATCAAGCCTGCCCATACCTCCAGATCCCCTCTGTCACCATCAGCTCCCTTCACCAGATCCTCTCTCTCACCACCAGCTCCATTCAGCAGGTCTCCTCCAGCATGCGTCCCCTTACCAGAGAGCTCCAGCACTGTAGAAGGTAGAAGGTAAACTCCCTGCTCTCCCTGACAGCACCTCTGCCTGTGATGAAGAGCATGATAAGACTGTAGTTCTGGAGAATTTCTGTGCTGATCAATACCCTGAAAACTCTTATGAAACGTATTTGACGGTCGATCTTACACTTTACATTATTAATTATATTTCATTATTTGCAGACAGATGCATTTGTAATAAGTCCCAGGCATCAGCAAGTCCTCAGAAGAAGCAGCACACACTATGGATTGAGCTGTGTGCATAAAGTGCAATGTTGTGCTTCTGCTTTCAAGGAACTATATTTAATAGGATGATGATGATGATTGTGGGAGTTAAATGCTTTGCTCCCATCTCCCTTTTTAGCAGTGACTACAGCTAATGGATGTGGTGTAGGGTTCAGGATGCTAATGGCTCTTCTGCTGTCCCCTGGTAATACTAGAAGTCTCCCTGTAAGGTAGAAACATTGAGCTGTGGGAGGAGGACACTGGAGAGCAGTCAGGGATCTCTGGATCTTAGGCTTTATAGAGAACAATAAAACAATGTGATTACAATGCACTGGAGACAAGAACTTCCCTTATGTCATTATACTCAGTGCCTGACCCTGCATTAAATCACACATGGGCTGGATAATGTATCTTCCCTGTGCTGATATCACGCTACTGCAGAAGACCAGAGCTGCAGAAATACATCTTTACCTGCATTTTCTCTTATAATAGTACTTGTGGAAGTGGTTTGGGGCTGTTGCAGGTGGGTTTTATGGCATCTCCACTGGCAAGTTGTGCAGTGCAAAGACCTTTCATATCATTTATTTGCATAGCACCAACATATTGGACAACACTTTACTTTTGAGAGGATACCCCTTTAGATAAAATCAGACCTTACATAGTAGCAAACAGATTAACAATAGGCATCATAGTCCTGCTCACAAGAACTTACAATCTATGAGGAAATTGGTGTGATGCAAAAAGTGAAAAGTGCTTTTTACAGTGAAGTGCATTAGGGTGCAAGGAGTGTGGGGCTTACTATTGAATGAAGTATTCAGGATCTAAGGAATAATGTAGAAGATGCAGGAAAAGTCAGATTAGGGAATGTTTGTGTTCAAGTGTTTATGATTGTGTCAGAAAAGTTGTGTTGTGTTTCCATTGGTTTGTGCATATACAGAGGGTACTAGATATGTATGTTTATGTATAAGAGGTTGTGTATGTAAACTGTTGCTGTATTTGTAGTAACATGTATTTATGTGTATGTAACTATGCATGTGTGTATGTATATATGCACTGTATGTGAGTGTATATGGATGTATTTATGCATGTAGTATATGTAAGTATATAGATGTCATTACAATCATTAAAACGGCCATTACTACTGTCCTTAATCACATCTAAGCCTGTAATTTATGATGGATTGTAACAGGTTAAGTGCAAATAAAATAGACTTTTGATGGTGAGTGCCATAGCTGTTCTTATTCTTTTGATATATATATATATATATATATACAGTCATATGAAAAAGTTTGGGCACCCCTATTAATCTTAATCATTTTTAGTTCTAAATATTTGGGTGTTTGCAACAGCCATTTCAATTTGATATATCTAATAACTGATGGATACAGTAATATTTCAGGATTGAAATGAGGTTTATTGTACTAACAGAAAATGTGCAATATGCATTAAACCAAAATTTGACCGGTGCAAAAATTTGGGTACCCTTATCATTTTATTGATTTGAATACTCCTAACTACTTTTTACTGACTTACTGAAGCACAAAATTGGTTTTGTAACCTCACTGAGCTTTGAACTTCATAGCCAGGTGTATCCAATCATGAGAAAAGGTATTTAAGGTGGCCAATTGCAAGTTGTTCTCCTATTTGAATCTCCTCTGAAGAGTGGCATCATGGGCTCCTCAAAACAACTCTCAAATGATCTGAAAACAAAGATTGTTCAACATAGTTGTTCAGGGGAAGGATACAAAAAGTTGTCTGAGATTTAACCTGTCAGTTTCCACTGTGAGGAACATAGTAAGGAAATGGAAGACCACAGGGACAGTTCTTGTTAAGCCCAGAAGTGGCAGGCCAAGAAAAATATCAGAAAGGCAGAGAAGAAGAATGGTGAGAACAGTCAAGGACAATCCACAGACCACCTCCAAAGAGCTGCAGCATCATCTTGCTGCAGATGGTGTCACTGTGCATCGGTCAACAATACAGCACACTTTGCACAAGGAGAAGCTGTATGGGAGAGTGATGCGAAAGAAGCCGTTTCTGAAAGCACGCCACAAACAGAGTCGCCTGAGGTATGCAAAAGCACATTTGGACAAGCCAGCTTCATTTTGGAAGAAGGTCCTGTGGACTGATGAAACAAAGATTGAGTTGTTTGGTCATACAAAAAGGCGTTATGCATGGCGTCAAAAAAACACAGCATTCCAAGAAAAACACTTGCTACCCACTGTAAAATTTGGTGGAGGTTCCATCATGCGTTGGGGCTGTGTGGCCAATGCCGGCACCGGGAATCTTGTTAAAGTTGAGGGTCGCATGGATTCAACTCAGTATCAGCAGATTCTTGAGAATAATGTACAAGAATCAGTGACGAATTTGAAGTTACGCCGGGGATGGATATTTCAGCAAGACAATGATCCAAAACACAGCTCCAAATCTACTCAGGCATTCATGCAGAGGAACAATTACAATGTTCTGGAATGGCTATCCCAGTCCCCAGACCTGAATATCATTGAACATCTGTGGGATCATTTGAAGCGGGCTGTCCATGCTCGGCAACCATCAAACTTAACTGAACTGGAATTGTTTTGTAAAGAGGAATGGTCAAAAATACCTTCATCCAGGATCCAGGAACTGATTAAAAGCTACAGGAAGCGACTAGAGGCTGTTATTTTTGCAAAAGGAGGATCTACTAAATATTAATGTCACTTTTCTGTTGAGGTGCCCATACTTTTGCATCGGTCAAATTTTGGTTTAATGCATATTGCACATTTTCTGTTAGTACAATAAACCTCATTTCAATCCTGAAATATTACTGTGTCCATCAGTTATTAGATATATCAAATTGAAATGGCTGTTGCAAACACCCAAATATTTAGAACTTAAAACTGATTAAGATTAATAGGGGTGCCCAAACTTTTTCATATGACTGTATATATATATATATATATATATATATATATGTATAAGGCTAGGTATATGTGGTAGTCTGCAAATATCCAACTGTCCAAATATTATGATGATGCCATATAAAGATAGGTGTTGATAACATACCAACATTAGCTTTGTAAAGAACTTATGACATATGCCAAGCCTTCCAATCTATTTAGTAAAGTGAAGCTGATAACTGATCCCATAGTTACTTATGTGGTTAGTTTTGTGTCCTGTGATATGTCTCAGTGAGCTGGACAGGGAAACATTGCTATGGAAGCTCCGTTGTGTCTACCTATGGCATAAAACAACTGACTGGACACAACTCAGCTCATCTGAGACCTCCTTCACATGACCATAGTTTTGATCCGCAAATGCAGACAAAGTATGGACACATGCATTTCTATGGGCCCAAACACATAGCTGTAGTTTTTGCAGCTGTGTGTCCAGGCCGTAGTGAAGAACCGCAAAATGTGGATCAAGGAGTAGCACATGTTACTATGTATTTCTCCTGTATGCTAACAGCCAATATGTTGAAAACCTTTGGTTTACTGGCATAGCAGACATGTGCCACTCATAACTGCAGTTTAAAAACTGCATGCAGTTCTTCAGTAAAAAAGTATTGTGCTAACACAGCCCTAGGCCCCTTGCAGATGACTGTTGTCATTCATTTCTGTCGGGCCACGCACATGATCGTGTATTATATGGATTAGTCCGGGCCACAAAACTCAGGGAAGGTCCTATTCCTGTCTGGTTTTGCTGCCATGCTTCCACTGCTCCTAAACATTGAATGAATGGGGCCATAGAAGCATGGCTGGTGCATGGGCAGCACACGGATGACATACTTCAGGCCAGCAGGCAGCACACGGTCAAATGCAGTTAGCCATAGTTTGCACTGCCTTACTATTAGTAAATCTGGGCCAATGGCTGTCAGGGACCAACATGGTATCTGTACTGGAAAGGTGGTTGTTTAACAGGTGAGTAATGGTTATTATTTTATTTTGTAACATTTCCTGCAGCTCTTTTAATTTATCTGACTCTCAGACAACCTCCTTATAAGAGCCTGACAACAGAAGACCATTGATTACTTTGCTGACAACCTAAAACTACCCTGGTCACACACAGTGATAGAGCCTGTCTGGTAACGCAAATAATTATCAAAGCAGACTGTTTTTAATAATGTAATACTAAATAACCCCTTTAATTTCAGTCAATTGTAGCAATTATCCTCAAGTGAAACAATTGGAGCAGGTTCCTTACATGCTGTGATAACTGGAAGTAATCTAAACCATCACCCAAAACATTGTGTTGTATAAATTCACCCATTGGGACGAGGAAAATATTGCTGAAATAATTCAGTCATTACATTTCCTAACTTTCGAAAACTTATAAAATGCAGTCTTTTATTGTCTATTACTTAGTAGTCTCCAAAGTAAAATAATCATTATCTCTCAGTTCTTATTATATCAGTGATACAATGTTATATTAGTTCCATTTACTATAATAAGCAGCCTGTGTCCAGGACCTATAATCCATTGTGCTAATTCATAGTCAGGACTGTGGAGTCGGAGTCAGAGTTTATGTAGTTGGGGACAGTTTCGGGTGGAGCTGGAGTCAGAAAAAATTAATCAACTCAACTTCAGCTTTCATTTTCAAATGTTAAAGGGGAATTCCAGTTATTTCAGGTTTCCACTATCAAAAGGATGGGGGGTAACTTGTTGATCGGGGACTGGGACCCCCACTGATCATGAGAATAGTGATCCCATTTGTCTTTATGAATGGAGATGCAGGTTGAGCATGGACGCTTCCCTCCATTTATTTGATAACCAAAGTACATTGCTTGTCTATCTATGGACGTCCCATAGAAATGAATGGAGCAGCTGCTCACCTACAAGAGGCAGGAATTAAACCTCTTTATTTAGTGATCACTTGGGGTTCAGCTGTCAGATCCTATGGCTAGAGAATATGTTGCCCTCATGGATGTCAATAGTCAATTTATAGTATACAGTACTATACTATATTACTATGTTGCACATTACCTGTCTGTTATTGGCTCATCCTATTTGTCCCTGTGCATCTGATTCTGTATAGAAAGACATAGAAGGAGTTTTTATTACAGATTATGTACGGAAAAATGTATGAGATGTTTCATGTTTTGTTATGCTGTATTATGATGACGTATTCCTTCTTGGGCAGACCATGTAAAGGTATACAGAACTGGGACTATACAACTCTTTTGGTGTCCAAAGCATACCCAAAAGTTCAGCTTGATCCCTGTTGGATGGGGAATCATTAAATGATTAAACAATCAGTCCTCACTTACTCAAGTATATATATGTTTGCTTTGCAGAAATTATATTCATCACTTAGGTACTAGGCAGCTGCCTCTTACACCTACCCCTTATGACACATACCCTTCATCCTACCCCTGATGTGGAGTATTTGTGGGTGTCTTATTTACACCCAAATGCAGCCTTCAAGAGTCAATGCATTTAACTTTGCCATCTTCCTGAGCCTAAAGGCTGTTTATTTCTATACTGATGACTGAATGGGATTCCTATATATGCAATGGGACTGACACAATTCTGAGAACATAAATTTTTAACATGCTAGAATTCATTTTGTTACTAATGAAAACAGAAAATTACCTTTTTGGTTCAATTATATGCAATAATCACTCAAAATGGATTGGTTCACATGAAAAAGCTAGGCATACACATTAGATGAATGCTGACCAAACTAACTAATGGCACCAACCTATAGTGGAAGATATTAGGAGAAACGAAGGCTCAGGCATGTTGAATTTCAATATGCCCTATTCTTTTGTTCTCAGGAGAGATGTCTGACAGCAGCTTACTCCTCTCTCCCTCCTAAGAATCCATGCACACATGAGTCAGTTAAATGTATGTTTACCTGACAGCTTAAAGGGTTTTTCTGGGCAAAAATTATTGATGACCTATCCTAAAGATAGGTCACTAATATCAGATCAGTGGGGTCTAACACCTAGCACCCCTATCAATCAACATTTCTTAGCAACTGATACACCAAGAATGGAGCAGGAAGCAGACAGCTCTGTTCTCCGTATAGTGGCTGATCTCTGTGTAGTGGTGAAGTTACTGCAGCTTAGGTCCCATTCAAATGAATGGAAGCTGATCTGCAATACCTGATCTGGCCACCATACAGAAAACGGAGCTGTCTGCTTCCTGCTTCATTATTGCTGGGTTAGGGACAAGAATCTCTCACTCATTGCCTCCCACTAAGCCAGCCAATTCACTTTGCTCTGTACTGATGAAGGACAACAATCCGGAAACATCGCTGTATGCAGATAAGTGAAATTGGCTTGGCTAAAATCCCTTTTGCTGTCTCAAGGCTCGGTGAGTCAAAAGCAAATTGAGGATTTGTTACATCCAATAGAGGGCGCATGAACTCCCCAGCTCCTTTCCCATAATGCCTTGTGATATCATTATTGCTGATTAGTTTGTGAGAATAGCTGATCGGTGGGGGTTTAGGTATAGATCAACAATATTTTTAGCCCAGAAAACCTCTTTTATACTAAGACCCTGCTGGCTCTTCATTAAGTAATGTGTGATAAACAGAAAGGAAGGGAAAAGGAATCTGAGACCATTATATTGTCCTATACTGACCCACACAGTTTCCAAATATATAGATGTAGCAGGGCTGAATTTGTACTTTCTATGTTCCCTTTATGTACCCTAATAGCTCACGGAGCCAGCGTGACTAGCTTTACCTTTAGCTATGGAAACGTATATTTAAAACCAACATATTACCCTCTTTTCTGTTCCCCACAGGGTCTTGCATTTTACAAAAGTCATCTTCTTCACTTGAGACACTTACCAAATGTAGTTTTGGGTACAAGTTGGAGGAAAAGATATAAGAAGGAGAGTCCAAGGAGCCCTTTGGACTGTATGAGGTCCACATTCTCTAAACAGCAGCCCTGCCTAACACATTTCATGTTATGTTGAGTTGTGACAAACTCAGCCTTGCTACATATGTATAAATGATCGCACATCAATTCCCTGCAATGAATTATTCAGCTTCCTCTCTAAATACATTGTTATTCTTATTGTGCCAATGTACAATAACATTTAAGTAACAAAGAGGTAGGGTCAGCTTATAACATATCCCCAGAGACTACTGAGCTCTGTTATTTTTGACTGCAGTAAGTATTTTGTGTGGCTAATGTATCCCACTCCTCAGCATTGTAATAGTTTATTGTACTAGGACAGCTTTCTGGCAGGAGAAGTCAGTGTATTCATTCTGAAGCTAATTGTTTACATATCACATGAAATCTCACATTACACATTGTATCAAGACTTTAGTATCATTGTTATTATGTTTTTTCTAAATGTATTGTTTTATATAAATACATATATATACTGTACCTGCAATCTTTTATTTTTCAATCATGTAGGTTTTTCATGAAAGTTTAACTGAAAATGTAATAAAGTTCATTGCCATACATAACAGGGGAAGAGGTTTTATCCTGGGGGTTACAGAAGCATTACCAATCACTGACATCAAACGGACAGAAATAGGACCCGTCTTGAGTTTTTCTCCTAGTTAATACAGGGGACCATGAAACTGCATGATCATGTGTATGGAGTCCTAGAAATGAATGGGTCAGTTTGCTGTGAAAAACATGGCTAGCACACTGATAGTGCACATAGTCATGTGTATGAGGACTTAAAGAGGTTTTCCAGGCAAAAAATCTTTTTTTTTAAAAAAGGTCTTTTAGTGCAATAGTCCCGGCACTGTGCTGTAGCCAATAGTCCTCCGGCCTCCCATGCCTGTACAATAGAGATGTAGTGCCGGCTACAGTGCAATGCGGGACTCCAGCTCTATTGCGCACACGCTAGCAGACATCAAAGAAGAGGAGGAGCTGTCCCCACAGAAGGAAGTCTGGACAGGAAGACCGGCAAGTATGATGGGGTGGGGTAAGGGTAGTATTGGTGACGTTCTGGATAATCAGAAAAATGTGCCTGAGGATATGGGTAAATATACGTTTTTGCTAAAGTAAGTAATATAGAAAGTAGGAGGAGGGAGGATGTTTAGATTAATGTAGAAATTGCATTTTGTCCCAGACAACCCCTCTAAGGTCATTTGTCTCCACAAGTAGTCTTGGATCAGCCTTTTGGGGTTGTTGAACACCTCAGTTAGCACTTCAGTGAAATGACATCATATACTGATATAGAACATGTTTTATAACAATATATATACATATAGAAATTGGTGCTGTTTATTTTCAATAAGCACCAGGAGTGGATCATAAAGCAAGGGTAAGTAAAACAAAAATACACACATACATATGTATATTAATGACCGAACATGGAAAGGACATTATTACTTTACAGCAATATCAACATATGCAGCATCTCTCTATACAGTGGCATCATCTTGTATTATTTCAGAGTTTATTTCATATCACTGTGGGCATTATGCCTATACGGTGACATCACTGTGTGTACGGTGATGTCACTGGGCACATAATCCCTGTACTGCGACTTCATTGGACATATAATCCAGGTGCTGTGACATCACTGGCACATTACCCCTCTACTGTGACAATATTTGGTATTATGATTGTACTGTGACATCACTGGGCACAATATTCTTCCAAAGTGATGCCACTGGGCCCTTCAACTCTGCACTGTGACTTCACTGGGCACACTGCAGCATCTCCACATAATGGTGTCATATTCTGCACTATGTCTATGCTGTAATATCAATAGTGCCTTAAAATTACATCTTTTTGTGCATTATATCTTTACTACAGTATAATATCATTGCATGCATTATGCCTATACACTCTGTGCATTATGTTTGTACTAACTTTTTTTTTCTGTAGCCCCCACCGTTCCCAAACAATCAGTGCAGTTTTGGTGCCTGATATGCTACTAAGGTTCTCTAATGTCAAGGGCAGTGTCAGGAAAGGGGTGTGAGTCAGATCTCTAATCAGAGTCAGACGGTGTCAGAGCTCAGAATCTCACCCTTGCCTGACACCTCCCTCCTCACAGTACAGAGCCTAAAAAGCACATCAGGCACCAAAACTAACACCACTTATTACTTGGAAATGGTGGAGAAAGAAAAAAAATTCCAACTGTTTTGGAATCAGTGGAGCATTGACTAGTAAATGTTGCAAAGATCTGGACTTAGTGGAGGTGGTGAAAGGTCATCTTTAAGGGGCCATTGCAGCTGCACGGTCTGCCTCTCTAGTATGCTGGAGAGTGTTCTACTTATTTTCTTTGTGTCTTCATTCTACAAATCAAATGAATACTGTGTCCCATCTAAAATATCCTCTTAAGGGTGTATCAGTGTAGAATAGCCAAGCATCTTTTTTACTTACAGGATCACGTCACAATGCACAATATTCTGCAAACTGATATGACATCTTGGGGCCACAAGTGGAGTCGAGATCCAGCTGTCATCCTGGTGCTTTATAGTCTTTGTCTACTTTGGCTTAGCATTCTCTCCAGCTCACCAGTAGAGGTCCCCAGTGAAAGTGACCAGTGCAATATGTCACAGCTGAAAGTGACCTAAATCCCACAGCTCTACAACCTCATGAGCAAACATCTGTAGCCATGTACAGTGCCAAAATACAGCCTGGAAGGATCAAGTGACTACTGCAAGACTTATACAGCATATATCTACCTAGGAAGCCTTAAACATGCTAATGGTCCCAGATCCTCTTACCACATCATGATATTGTTATATATTGATGAATTGCATCCATCACATTTCAGAATAGTTTCAGGTTAAACTGGCAAAATATTTAGTGAGAACCAGTCACCACTTTTCACTCCATGAAATAAACATGGAGTAAATATACAATATATTTCAGGAACTGGATATCTGAGCGGAAAAAAATGCTGAAAAATAAGAATGCTTTCAAAAAAGTGTTAATAGATTATTTTGTCAATTACCAAAATGAAGTGAAAGAACAAAAGAAAAATCTAAATCCCATCAATATTTGGTGTGACCTATGCCCTTTGGAGGAGGAGTCCTGAAAGTGACAATATGGCCGCCACAGATCCCTGATCTCAATATCATTCAGTCTGTCTGGTATGACATGAAGAGACAGAAGGATTGGAGCAAGCCTACATCCACAGAAGATCTGTGCTTATCTCTCCAAGATGGTGGGAACAACCTGCCGAGTTCTTTCAAAAACTTTGTGCAAGTGCACCGAGAAGAATTGATGGAAGGCAAAGGTCACACCAAATATTGATGGGATTTAGATTTCTCTTTTCTTTGTTCACTTCATTTTGTTAATTGAAAAACTATTAACATTTCTACTTCTGAAAGCATTTTTACTTTGCAGCAGTCTTTCCACGCTTGCCTAAAACTTTTACACAGTGCTATAGCTGTCTCTCACTTATATGATTGCAATATCATTGCTATTTGTGTATGATTCAAGTCCTCCAGTCCTAGTTAATGTAACATACATGGATAGATGCCTCACACTTGTAACACATCTGGCGGTTCTTGGCTTCCCTCTGTGATGGTTGCGCAGCTGGAGTCCGAGGCTTCGATCTTCTGGATAGGAAGTATCAGGTCATCACAAGGAGAATTTCCACTCCGTGTGCAATGTCAAGTACTTCTCAGCTGAATTACTCAGTGTTTCCCCAGCACTCAGCTTGATTCTCAGCCTGATCATCATATTGAGGTGACATCTCGGCTCATGTACAACCTACTATATACAAAGCTGACCTCAGACTTCTGAGCAGAAAATAACTGGTGCAGTCTTCAGTTTGTAGAGAGCTTTGCATTAACGTTGGTTATTATTCCCGTCACATTTCTCTCATCCTCATTTCTTATTTTTATGACCCTTTTTCTAATTTACTTTGCTGCAATTTTCATTGCTTTTAACCACAATTTTAAATGAAACTTCTAGAAATATTATCAGAACTGTTAACCCAAATATCTCCTCGTATCATGTAATGTGGAACATAAAGTTGTTTAATAGGATTATGGCTGCAACTAATTAAAAGTCTTAAAATGGATGAGAATTGCAAACTAGAGGCGAGAAGGGCGCCCCCTCTGAAGCGTGACATGTCTGCAGTGTATTATGTCATCTGGAGATGTTCCTTTAACACTGTCATCAGCCGCTGATGTCATACTAACACTGCAGGCAAAAGTACTATTAGGTACAGACAGGGGCGTAGTTTTAGGGGGAGAAGAGGTAGCAGTCACTACTGGCCCCTGTAACCTGAGGGGCCCAAAAGGTCTCTTTTCCACATAAAATATACCACTATTCTAAATGACACAAGGCAGGCAGGGGCCCCATTACGGATTTTGCATCGGGGCCCTAGAGTTTCTAGTTACACCTAGGTGCAAAGGTACAAAATCTGTAACAGCCCCTTCACCTACCTTAACTTGACACTGATAACTTGCTGCAGTGTGATATCTTATCACTTAAAAACTATTGAAAAGTCATTGAAAAGATTGAGTTATGGTTCTTTACCACAATGTAGTTAACACATGGACAGGGCTGTGGAGTCAGATTTGTGGCCAGTGTTGGGTAGAGTCGGAGCTGGGAAAAAAAAGTTACTGACACTGACTCCTAGCTTCAAAATAAAATGATTTGTTATTTTTACTTATATTATAGAATTATTGATATTGTATAATTAATTCCATGTATCGTTTGTTACATATTTACTTTCATAGGAATTCCATCACTGGGTTTTATGTAAATTAGAGGAGCTTTGCAGTTTCTGTCTGTCCATGGCTGTCAGCCATTTATAAAGGAGTCGGAGTTGGAGTTGGGCTGTGGAAAATAGAGGAGTCAGAGTTGGTGGTTTGGGGACTGACTCCACAGCCCTGCACATAGGTATACTTTGCTACATCTGTACATATCAGTTCTAATAGTATGATTGCTACCTCTGCACCTCCTATAGCTACACCCCGGTTTGTTAACCCTATAACAATAAAATACGTTGACAAATATTGGTATGCATCATAATTTCTATATGTTCTGATTCCTCCATCTTCCCTTCTGTCAATGACCATGTGATGATAGCCATATACTTACCTTTTTCACCCCCTGTCTGTATTCTTTTAAGGTATATGCATGTAGTTTGGGAACCCCCCTGTTAGGCAGAGCATAGAGGAGCTATGTATTATGGCTCTTACTCTGAAGGACCGCAGCATGACTATGTATTATATGTATTTCTATAGGGAAATAAAAAGCAGAAAATATGGAGCTCTGATCAAGTAGTGTGTTCCATCTGTAAGCATTTGCATAGACCTTATCCTGTTTACAGGCACGTCAAAACTCATATATTATATGTGCCTAGGATAGGTATAACTCGAATGTAGATGTGGATCATGGTCACGTCAGCTACTATCCATCCTTGTTCCAAGTGACTACTTTGTAACCTCGGGACAAGCAAGCAGAAGATGGACAAAGTCCAGCTGAAAACACTGGAGGATCCCTGGTGATCGGAGTGCACTGGATGACTAGACTTGTAGTTGGTGAATTATTCAGCTACTATTCAGTATTGACCAGTTACTAACTTGGTCGATCAATGCACTCCGGTCACTCTGTCAGTGTATTCATAAATTTCTTAGAGAAATAGCAGAAAACAAGTTTTGTGAAGAATATACGTTTTTACTAAAATAGAAAGGCCAGGTCTCTCTCAAGGACCTCTAAAGAGGTCCTCTTTATAGGGGTTTTCTGGGACTTATATATTGATGTTCTATGCTTAGTCCAACAACAACGAAATCCCATTCAAGTATATGGGGATGAGCTTCTATACCAAGCACAACCCCTATGATATGTCTGGCACTGTGCCTGGAATTGAGTAAAGAGACTGCAGCACTCACCAATGCTGTAGCCTATTCAATCAGCTGATCCGTGGGGGTTCCAAGAGTTGGACCCTACCTGATCATATATTGATGACCCATTGTAAGGATAGCTCATCAATATATATGTCCGGGAAAACACCTTTAAGAGGGAAATTTTTTTTTCTAGAGAACACTATGGATCTGAGTTAAAGGAGTTGTTCAGTTTGATCAAATAAATGTTATTGATGTACAATGAAATATTATACAATTTGCCAATATACTTTCTGTATCAGTTTCTTCTGGTTTTCTAGATCTCTGCTTGCTGTTACAGTCACAGCACAGTAACACAGAGTTGTGTGCCTGTGTGTCCATCACATGACCATGGACTGTATATCACATGACCACAGACTTATTCTATTCCACTGGAATTATACAATGAATGACAGCAAGCAGAGATCTAGAAAACTGTGAGCAATTGATACAGAAAATATATTAGAAAATTCTACAAACAATAACTCTTATTTACTGATACTGGACAAACCCTTTTAATAACACATTGCATGATGTAGATTATAAAGTACATATCTATCATGATATGGAATGATACAATAGTTTGTGTCTCGCTATATTTCTCTTAGTACATGGTATATACGCAGCAGTCCGCTCCTCTTATTACTTTGTGACATGGATAACTAATTACCAACCTCATGATCTTTAATAAATGAAATATCTGTGTTGTCCATGGAGTATTGAAATGAAATCTCACCAGTCCTGGTCTCTTCTGCTGTGGTTCCTGGACGAATCCCAGCTGGCCTGGGCCTGCTCTGGAGTAGGAGGGACTGATGTAGAGAATAGAGAGAACATGGCATGATTGATGGTGGCTTAATAGAACCCCACTGATCCCTGGCAGGACTGCAGCAGTTACTTCAGCTGCTAATTTATTGATAGTGTATATGTATTTGGTGGGTAACCTGTACGGCTCTGCTATCAGTGACCTGCAGTCATCAAAAGCATCTGAGCAGAGTCACTGGCTTAAAGGGGAAGTGTCCAGAAATGAAATACAAACCTGTGGTGAGGATAACAGCCTTAGCACCAGAACTGTTCACTTTTTACTTTATGTTTAGGTTTGTGGGATCTATCTCGACTTTGTTACCAGCATTAGGTCAGATGTGGTATTCTGTTTCCTTAAGAAGACTGCCTTTGCAGACTCACAGACCATTGATGCTGTTCTAAGAATTCAGGGAAAAGAATATTCAAAGTTCTTCTTATTGGAAAACATATTTGCTTATTATTTTACTAGAATTAGCTATGTAATAAAGATATTGCACTGAAGATTCAGTCCCTCACAGCGGATCTTTGGGATTAGAGGTTGGGGTACAGTTACAATCAGCTGTACTATATGAAGGAATCAGTAGCAGATCTTTAGTTCCTCTACAGCACCCCCACAGGTAAAATCAAGCATTACACAATTAAATTGAAAGACTGCTTAGGTCTATTTCAGATTCCATACTACAGCTGCATTTTAGGGTCCATATTACACAACAACAACTAACACCTCCCCCTATGGTTCTACTAAACCATACTTAGATCACCATAGATTTACATAGGTCTTATAGGAAGGATTCATTATAAGCAGTCTTATCTGTATTTGTCTTCATGGAAAAATACATTCATAAACATATAAGGACATATTCAGTCCATATAGGCATCTCTTGACTTACTATCATTCACACTAACAATGCCACAGCACTGATAGCTCATAATCAAAGAGTTTTTCAATTCTTTTATGATCCCTCGTTGTCTAAAAACACCAAAATTTAAAGGGATTTTCTGGGATAAAAATATTAATGACCTATCCTAAGGATAGGTCATCAATATCAAATTAGTGGTGGTCTGACACCCAGTACCCTACACCGATCAAGTGTTCTAAGTAGCTGATACACAGAGAATGGAGCAGGAAGCAGACAGCTCTGTTCTTTTTCTAGTGGCCAGACCAAGTACTGCATTCACTTGAATGGGAGCTCAGCTGCAGTTACCTAATTCTGCCACTACACAGAGAACAGAGCTGTCTGCTTCCTGCTCTATTCTCTGTGTATCAGAATTAAAGGGGTGACAGGTCTGTGTCCCCATAGATATGATATTAGTGATCTATTTTTAGGATAGATCAGCAATATTTTAGCCCAGAAAACCCCTTTAAAGTGCAAACTGTATATAACAAAAGACTAAAAGATAAAATAGTCTCTAAATGAAATAATGTATTGATTTATTTTATTCTCTTTCTTTTTACACATGTCTAAAAGAATACAAAGGGAAGAATCACATTTCACAATCAATTTGATGAATTCAGTCAGAATACACTATGCTAAATCCATTGGAACCAGATCCAAACTGATCTAGAAAAACCAATGTAAGCTAGTATCATTTCATGTATCAGTGTCCAATAAGTTGTGCGCGAAATACATCCAATAAAATAATCCAATAAAAAGACGCTAAAGTAAATTCACCATAAAGGTGCCCATGCACATAATGTGAATGTCAACCAAACTCTTGACCAACTAATGTGCATGGTGGGTTCTTGACTCCCACCCTACAATAGAAGTCATGGGAAGGAAGCATTGGATATGTTATGTTTCAACATGTCTGATCGATTCGTCCTCCACAGGAAGCCTCCACCAGAGATGTCTTTCTTGTCTCTCCCTGCTGGGAACACATGCATGCTCAGCCAAATGTGCAGTTACACACATCAGGAGGAATAGCTATCTAAAATGTATGGTCAGCTTTAGCTATGGAACCATTTAGCAAGCAGTTAGGCATTTTAGAATTTCATGTGTTCCCTCCACTTCAGCGATACTTGTGTAATTGCCAGGCGAAACAAACACAGTCTCACAAAAGTTTACAACCGAGTGTCTTTGTATCCGTGGATAATTCAGGACTGTTAATGGGAACAATTGAGATAATTCCCCTGAAAATTGTATATATCCTGAATGGGCAGCATCAATCACAAGGGGTATATTTGTAGTACACCCGAGTAAGAAAACCTTCCTAACATTAAAACCCACAGTGTTTCCTTCCATGTGCTTATATTGTTTTGTCTGGTTAGTAGAAATCATTACATAGTATAAAGTAAATTCTTCATGTAATTGGTTAATGATGTGCTACATACTGGTGAGATATAGAGAGGAGCTGGGAGAAGTCATGTGTCAGGACTGTCATCTATACAAACTATTCCTGCTCTGTATTCTTATGTGACATGTACAAAGTGAAGCATATGATATTACCAAGTACAACGGCAATAGGTTTAGCCTATAGTTAATGTGCAGAATTATTGTATGGAAAGAAATGTTGCATCGCAGACATTACAGACATATTGCTAGGACATGCCACTAATGTCCGGCCAGCAGGTGTCTGTCCACTGCTAGAACAAGTGTCAGCCACATTAGGAAAGCAATGTGCGTCTTTGTCTCCTATCGGCTCAGGTGGCCACATGGTTGGCCAGTAGCTATAATCGGCCAACAACGTAGTCCACAAAGCTGAGGGAACCTCACAGAAGATGGAGTCATAGCAGAATAGTCTTAGACCAAGTGGTACAGTGCTTTCGTACAGTAGCTGCCACCTTATCCTTGCAACTGGCCAAGGTACCAGCGGATAGACCCTTAATGAAAGTTGGTGCCATATTCTACGACCAATATCTATGACTGGACAACCCTTATGCTATTCCAAAACACTACTGAAATGGATCATTCCAAAAAAGGATAGTGGGGGGAATTTATTAAGACTGGTGTTTCCTATGCCAGTCTTGATAAAGACCCCGACTTGTGCAAGGTGGACCTCAACTATGAAGAGGCTCCATCTTTTTAATAAATCAGGCACAAGTCCATGCAATGAATTGGAAATCTACAACATTCAGGAAACGGCATAGATTTTCTGTATAAGGCAAAGGCCCCACCTACCAGCCGTAGCCAAAAAATGCAGCATAAAAGACTGTGGTGGAAACGCAAAACACCTTTTATTCCGCAACATTTTCACAGAAAGTCCGCAGAGTTTTCCTCTGCGGACTTTCTGCCTCTATTATACCTATACGGAAAACGCCAGCATTTCCATACGTATAATTGACACACTGCAGATTTTTTTCTGCAATGTGTGGATTGGATTAGCCAGAATCCCATCCACTTTGCAGATAATGTAAAACACTCCGTTTTTTTACCGCAGCATTTCAGCCGCAGCCAAAGCACTGCGTTTTCGCAATGTGGGGCCCCAGCCTGACTCATGCCTGCTTTCTGGCGATAGTTATAATAAATATGTCAGCCCGCCCCGCTCAGCCCACTTTTGCAAAAATTGGCAAGCAAGTGGCAGAACAGGGATGTGGTGTATCTTTGTCTCAATAAAATATTCACCACATTAACACTCATTTATACAGAAAACTGGTGTAGATTGGTTGATAAATTCTCCCCATTGTATTCAGAAATATGGCTTTTTACAGGTAACACTCTTCTATGCACTTATGCCAGTTTATGAGTTGGAACACACAGATACATGAACCCAGATGACTTCAGATATCTCATCTATATGCTGCAAGCAAACATGATCACCGGAGAGATGGGTGCTGCCTGTGTGCGCCCCAGGGCATCCAGAGTTGCTAATTTATAGCAATACCTGTAATCTTTAGCCCAGGTGCTGAAAAATGATTGATTGCTTTTGCACGTCAAGATGTTCTGCAGGGGATGAGGTCCCAGTTGATCACTGACTGTTCACAATCTGCCAGGGGCCTCTGTTGGTTTCTGTTGCTATTTCCAGGAATAAAAAAGTGATTGTAATTTGTATCTCTCCACTTCCTGCTAAATCAATATACATATACATTAATGTTAGGGTAAAATAAATGATTGTTGCCCTGATGTGCGGCTTAGTGATTAAGAAGCAATTACTACAATTATAACATGCCTTTAATTGAGTACCAATTATGCTAAAATTTTGTGAAACGGAGAGCAATGGCCTCACTCATGTTTCACTCTGAATATGACACACAATAAATGTGAAGACAATGCAGTTAAGAACATGCGGCATATTTATCATCATATTAAAGGAATTTACTCATCTCGACATATATGGCATATTCACACATAGGCTGTGCCCTAAAGGTCCACTTTTTGTAAGAACAGGGATCCCCTGACCCATACCCCAGCATATCCCAAGCTACAGATTGAATGCAGAAGTAGCCATGCGCATGCTCGTGGCTTTCTCTAGTCTTGAGTCTATGGAAGTTACAGAATGATAAGAGAGTGCAGCCACCCGTCAGCTCAGTGTCATATGACAGCTAACTTACCTGGTGGAATGGAAAATCATGAGATCATACATGTCTGAGATGGAAAAAGTCAGGAAAGGACTGACTGTTGTTATAAGGGTGCTCCAGACTATACAGCATACTGCTATTATAGGGGGTAGTTCAGACTTCACATCCAAACTGCTATTTTGGGGGAAGGTCCAAACTACACAGCCATAATTTTGGACCAGTGGAAGATGCAGACTACATAACTACACTGCTTTTGTTGGGGGAGGTCCAGACTACTTGGCCAGACTACTGTTACAGATGGTGATCCATACTTCATAGGCCACTATAGGGCATGCTCCAGACCACCCAGCCAAACTGTGTTCTAGTGGGTGGTCCAGATGACATAGGCTGTAATATGGTATGTCCAGCATATATATAGAGCCAGCCTGCTGATATAAAAGAAATTCCTGACTGCTCAGCCCAACTGTATTGTAGGGGACATTACAGACTGCACCATCCGACTATAGTTATAGGGAATGTTCCAGGCTGCACAGTCAAACTATTGTTACAAGTAGTGGCAGGGGTAGTCATCACCTTAACAGCATCTTATTACTGTCTATTAGCTTGTGGATAAATGCCTAAGCTAATGAACATCGTGGTTACTATTACTGTTGGATTGTAAGAGACATAGGGGATACATTATGTTAAGATACTGGAAAACTAGGGACCCATAACTGTTCTTGCATAAGGGCCCTCAGCTGTCTGTCCCTAAAGTGGTGGTCCAGACCGCTGTTACAGGGTATGCTCCAAACCATACAGCTAGCCTGTATTTATAGGGGGCAGATCAGACTACGCAGCCAGGCTGCTGTTATAGGGTATGCTCCAAATTAACTATACATCCAGCCTGTATTTATAGGGACCAGTCCAGACTACTCAGTCAGACTGCTCTTAAAAGGGGTGCTCCAAACTACTCTCCTTTTTTTATTTCTTTAGAGACTGGGTTGTCTGGATGTTGCGAGTGTTGCATTCTTACCATTTGTGTGACATTGAAGTCAGACATGAAAGAAAGGATCCTTTAATGGATCCAAATAGTTTCACTGGGATACAAACAGATGCATCTCTGTATCACATCAAAAAAATGTAACTTTTCTTTTTTCTTTTCTTCCCTCCCATTTCCATTCTTTCCGCCTACTCTACTTCTTCGGTATCCATGTAACCTTGCCGACTGGGTACGTCCTGGGGATCCCTGGGTGGTTCCGGTCTGCATTGTTTAGTTTGTATTCTTATGTTTGTATTTTTGTATCATTGGTCTGTTTTGGACTATGTTGTAGTATCATAAAATATAATAAAAATTTGAATTGAAAAAAATGTAACTTTTTCCCAAGATCCAAAAAACTTAGAATTTGCCTCTCTGCACCGACCGTATGTTTTATTGTCTCATGGGGTTTTTTCATAGATCTAGAATTGCTTGTTTTTTTATTATTTTTGTGCAGCTGATCGAAATTGACTGCCAAGTCATAAACTCTTACATTATATGATATCTATCTACATTAGTTTTCCATTTGAAATGCAGACTCAAAGCTAATGTGAATATGAGCTGTCTAGCTAGTTTGGATCAAGTCTACAAAAAGATTTATAAAAACAATACTCCTAAAAACCACCAAAAACAACACTAGTGTGAACATGCAGCAAAGCTAGCCATTGCCTTAAAGATAGTCATGAATGATCCAAACTATTTTACGGCTAAGACCACATGCTGCAGAAACACAGCCAAAAAATCTGTTGTGTTTTACAGTAGCAGTAAAGTAAATGGGATTTTGTGTAAGCCGTACACTGTGGGGGATGGGGCAGACACGTTTTTGGAAAATGCAGCGTGTTAATTTTACGTGCGGAAATGCAACATTTTTTCAATAGCCTTATATGGGGCGGAGAAGATAAAAATAAAAAGCGCAGCAGAAAAGAAGTGAAAAACACAATGGTTTTGCTGCTTTTTTTTTCCGCTGCGTTTTTTTCTGCAGAGTTTTTAGCTGCTTTTCCACAACTTGGGGCCTTAGCCTATGATTGTCAGTGATAACCTTGTCTACTTCTGACTGTTTCACTGATTCGATTGTCCTATATTTTATATACTTAAAGAGGATCTTTCACGTCCTCATGTATATGTGGTTTTATATACTGCTAGAAAGCCAACAGCGCGCTTACTTCAGCGTTCTGTCGGCTTTCCCGTTATGTGCCCCGGGGCTGGAGCTACCGGTGGTCGTAGTTCCACTGTTCACTCGTCCATAGCGCTGTACTGTCAGAGGGGGCGTTCCTTACCGCCCAGTGATGATGCTGAGCTGTGAGGAATGGCCCCCCTGACGAACTCTTCCATAGCCTTGTATAGTCAGGGGGCGTTCCTTATCGCCCCGCTTTCTAGTGAGATATAATACTGCCGGGGCCAGAGGACGTGAAAGGTCCTCTTTAAGTATATAAAATATAGGTCAGATTCTCCCCCATGAAAATTTAAAAAAAAAACAAAAAAAACTCTACTAAGGCTGAGGCCCCACATTGCGGAAACTCAGTTTTTTTTTTGTTGCAAATTTTTTAAGTCAAAGCCAAGAGTGGATTGAGCAGAAGGGAGAAGTATAAGAACTTCCTATATATTTCCCATTTTCCTTTTGGTGCCACTCCTGGCTTTGGCTCAAAAAAACACAGCAAAATCTGCAACAAAAAAACACTGTGTTTCTGCAATGTGGGACCTCAGCCTAAGGCTAAGGCCCCACATAGCGGGCCGCAGCAAAAAGCGCTGCGGGAAAAAATGCGGCAGCAACGCATTCCGTTTTTTTCCAGCAGTGCTTTTCTGAAAAAGTCCACAGAGGAAACCACTACAGACTGTCAGTGAAAACCGCTGCGGGAGAAACCACATCGTGCTTTTTTCTGCAACATTTTTCACAAAAAGTCTGCAGAGTTTTCCTCTGCGGACTTTCTGCTTCCATTATACCTATAGGGAAACAGCCAGCGTTTCCGTAGGTATAATTGACATGCTGCGATTTTCAAAACTGCAACGCTTTGGAAATCGCAGTGTGTCCACTACACATATTTTTCCACAATGTTTGAATGAATCCAATTCTCCTCGCAGTAACTGGAAATTGCAGCGTTTTTTTTCCCCACATTTCTGTTTACGTGACATGGGGCTCTGGCCTAAAAGTACTTGAAATTCATGGTGGTTTTTTTTTTTACAAGCATTTAAAAACTTATAAGGCTTAGGCCCCACATAGCGGGCTGCAGCAAAAAAGCATTGCGGAAAAAACAGCGGCGACAACACATCATGGTTTTTCCTGCAGAACTTTTCACAGAAAGCCTGCAGAGTTTGCCTTTCTGCTTCCATTATACCTATAGGGGAACCACCAGCATTTCTGTACTGTAGGTATAATTGACATGCTGTGATTTCCAAAACTGCAAAGGTGACTGTAAAACGCTGCGGTTTATACCACATGGGGCCCCTGGTCTAAGACTGATTGTTTGTGTAAAGCAAGTCATAGAATTATCATTGAGCTATATATTACATTGTAGCCAGCACAATGGATAAACCTGATATGGTATAACTTGGAGGAAACTTCTGTCTCTTGCTAAACTAAACAACATCCTATAATGTTTGTGTGGGAACAAATCCGAACTGGGGATTGGATTGGCACCGCAGACCCCATAAACTGCTAATAATAGAGTAGACAGGAGAAGTGGGGATCACTCACTTTATTTACAATGTTGGACACCAAATGAGTCTTCATGGAGATAGCTCTCATGTGGGTGATTTATAGCCCAACTTGTAATTTATAACCATTAGTTTAATTGCTAGGAGCACTTTTACTTACCTGGGCGAGGCCTTCTAATAAATATACAAGGCACTTCATTTATAATCCTGCTCCAAAGCCTTCTTGTCTTCAATTCATTCTTCTCATTCCAGTCACTGGCAGCAGAGTTCTGTGAATTCTCTGAATACCCGCTACATATTCTATAGTTCTCGTCTCAGCCATGTGCTGTAAATCAGGGAGAGAAGCTTATCTGTAGCCAGAGCACTGCTCGCCCTATTGGTTCAGTGCTGGCAAAGATTCCCTAAATCATATCTAATGCCTTACTACTGCTGTGCAAATCATCTCTTATTATATAGATGGATCCCCACATAGCATGGTGCAGACCTATAATGTGGTCTGGTTCAGTGTCTGATGGTACTTAGCACTATGGAAGTAGTAGATGATTTTTGATTGCTGTACTTAACACAGTTTGGTCCTTACATTGTAATAAGTAAGGGAATGGAATTTTTATATATATATATATATATATATATATATATATATATATATATATTAGTACTTATTTATTTATTTATGCACATATTAATATTGCAGATAGTCCATATTTTTGACCCAAGTTCCCCTGTCCCTCTTTGTTCCATTAGGCTAAGGCTGAGGCCACACATCGCAGAAACACAGCATTTTTGGCTACTGCGGAAATGCAGAGAAAAAAAAAATGATACCAGCAAAGGGAATGAGATTTTGGTTAATTTTGTCCACACATTGCAGAAAAAAAGAATATCAGAAATGTTAATTTAAGCTGTGGAATGGTGATCATTTACCCTACAGACTTAATAGGGGAAGGAAAAAAGCTGAGAAAATCGCAAACAAAAACTCAATGAAAAACACTACAGAAAAAGATGCAATGCATGTTTTTATCTGCCGCATCTTTTAGCTGCGTTTCGCTACATGTGGTCTTTGCCTAAATGTCTCTTTTTTATATTAGAAATGAATGTGTATTAATAAACTTAACTATATTGTTCCAGAAACTATCTATCTGGCTCCTGACTGTATACGTACCCCAACATGTGACATTTTCTATGTCATAATTTAGTGCATTTCAGACTCTAAAACGTCTGTATTCAGATATTGTGTGTGCTAATTATTTTAATTAAAACCTATTTATGTATATAGATATGCAAACAAATGTTAAACTTTCATCCAGTATATTAGAAATGTCCCTCTTTGACAGTATATAACAGTATATAACACACCTTTTTGAGATAGATAGATAGATAGATAGATAGATAGATAGAATGCTGTATAGATTATTATGATATGAATGGATAAATAGATAGATAGATGAATGGATAGATAGATAGATAGATAGATAGATAATTGATAGATAGTAGATAGATAGAAAAATAGATAGACAGATAGATGATAGATAGATAGATAGATGATAGATAGAATGCTGTATAGACTATTATGGGATGGATGGATGGATAAATAGATAGATAGATAGATAGATAGATAGATAGATAGATAGATAGATAGATAGATAGATAGACATTATCACCTAACATTGTCTAACATATCTGATATGATATCAATCTATGCAATCTATATACTGTGTGGCTATGCACTATGAATATTATCTAGTTTAATACCTATACATTAACTATAATTATATGCATGTGTTTGTGTGTATTTGAACACTATTTTATATATATATATATATATATAGATATATAGATAGATAGATAGATAGATAGATAGATAGATAGATAGATAGATAGAGAGAGCTAGTTTTATATATATATATATATATATATATATATATATTTCCATTGTGTTTGTGTGTAGGTGTGTGTAAACTGAAGCCACTTGCATCCTTTGTGGTGATACATTGTTACAGTTCCATAGTTTGCTACTCTGTATCGCTATCCATAGTGTAACGTAAATAAATACTGTAAATACATCCAACAAAACAATTAAACAATTGCAATCTCAATTTGCTGCATAGAAACGGCAGACTATGAAGTGTTCCAGTTCCTGACAATGTTCAGGCCTGAGATCAGATTGGTGATTCCTAAATTCGATTTCATCGCTAGAATCTCTCCCATTTCCAGGAATGAAATCATTGCTGATCAGCTTCCTCCACAGCACTGAAGAGCTCCTTGTGCTAAGTGAGGGATGAGCTATTGTCCTCTGGACTGCAATACCCATCTCATGAAAGGAGGGGGGCTGGATGCTATAGGAATATAATGGAACCCCTTACACAAGCATTCACTCAAAATGGCGACCAGGGCGGTGTGCTCTGCTCCCAGCAATAAGATGCAAGTGAACAGAGGTTGCTGCAAACATCTGTGCCCTGGTAATGAAGAACATACACATCACTGGGGCAAACAGCAGGACATTGCATTTATTCCTGATACTATATCTTTCCTAAAAAGAAAAATCTCTCCAGTGAATCTTAGATGTGAGAATCCATAGACTTCCCCCTGCACACAATAGATGGTGGGGGTCTATTTATCATTGTTTGGCCTGGAATGGTTAATCCTGAGGTTTCCTGAACAGCCCAATAAAATAAATCAATGTTTTCTTTTTCTTTTCTTAACCCAGTTTCAATTGATTATGTTGAGAAGCACTTACAGTCCTAAGGAGCTGCAATGCAGAATGGCTGGTGTTATAGGCCATTAAATACTGAGCAGGAGGTGTACATGTATCTAGTATGTAAATACTAACTAGATGTAATGGCAAGGGGTGTAAGGAAACCGCAAAATAGGGGTACAGCTATGTACACTGGAGTCTATGGTAATGAGGGTGTGTGTGGTTAAGGTATAGCAGCAGTACAAGGCATGATTAATGGTAAAGTGGCTATTTAATCCTGTTTGTTGACTGTCATACATTGTAGGTACGGTCATTTGTGGTTGGGATGCTATAGTTAATCAATTGACTGCTAGGGAGGGTTCCTCTCCCACACACAGCATTGTTTGCCCTTGTAGTGTGTAGGATGTTATTGCACCCAGTACATGGAGAGATGCTGAGATGAGGGAACATGGAGCTTTCACATAGCTGGGATCAGCAGAGCCTCTCACTTATTTAACCACTTCATGGCTGCAAGGGCCAGGAGTGAGAGCTGCTCCCTCTGGCAGGAAAAGGAGTTTTAATTAACTGCAAAAATGAGGACACAATGTTGCCTTCTCCCTGGCACATGGGTTGTTGCTGCTGCATACACTTAACCTATTTTCTCTGTGCACATTTACATTTCTAGGTTTTAGGTGTTTTCTTGCAGATTTCTATAGAAACCATTTTAGTTGAGAGATTCTGTAGTCCGAGGCCTTCTATAGATGGCTCCTTGTGGCCACTAAGTTGCATTTTACATAAAAGGAATGAGGAGAATAATGATGCGGAGACAGATAGATAACGCTGTATAAATTATTATGGTATGGATAGATACATAGATAGATAGATAGATAGATAGATAGATAGATAGATAGAACGCTTTATAGATCATTATAAGATAGATAGATAGATAGATAGATAGATAGATAGATAGATAGATACATAGATAAATATAGAACGCTGTATAAATTATTATGGTATGGATAGATACATAGATAGATAGATAGATAGATAGATAGATAGATAGAACGCTTTATAGATCATTATAAGATAGATAGATAGATAACTAGATAGGAATATAGATAGAAGGAATGGAAGATAGATAGATAGATAGATAGATAGATAGATAGATAGATAGATAGATAGATAGATAGATAGAATACAAAACTGTATGGATTATTATGATATGCATAGATAGACGATTGGTCGATCGATCGATCGATCGATGGATAGAGCTCTATCTATCTATGAACAGCCCTATGGAAAACTAGATAGATAGATAGATAGATAGATAGATAGATAGATAGATAGATAGATAGAAATAGTCAATAAAACCAGACAACTCGATCATGTTTATAATAACCTACTGAAAATATATCTGCTTCATATTATCTTTCCCCATCATATAACGTCCCATAAAAAAAAAAAAAGAAAACATACTAATACGATACCTCAATGAGTTTTGCCGAATGACCAACTCAAACCCGACAACCCGACTATGTTTAGAGGAATAGTCTACTGAAAAAATATTTGTCTTATTTTCCTTTACGCATCTATGAGTCATATAAAGTCCTATGAAAAACCTAGAAAGCATATAATAATGTGATATCCCCATGAGTTTTGCCAAATGACCAATTCAGCTCTGCCACATCTTTACCGCTGACTTTGTACGACTTCTAAAGGGAATCTATTAGACCAACTATGAATCATTATAATAAAAAAAAGAAATAAAAAAAGAAATAAAAAAAAAAATATATATATATATATATATATATATATATATATTAGAAACAGAGAGTTCTTGTTTGTTATTTATTTGTTATTACAACGCACTGACAATGCATTAATCCATTGTCGGGTGTTGTAGGCTTCTCTGGTAAATAATGGGTTAAGAAGATTTCCTAAATGGTAGTAACAATAATAACAGCAACGATAATAACGACAATAATAAGAATAAGAATAACGATAATAATAATAATAATAATAATAATAATAATAATAATAATAATAAAAGACAGTAGATTCGCAGTCAGAATTGTAAATGGATTTTATTGGGACAATAACTGTACAGTGTCATGATCATTGCTGTGCTCTCCCTGCAGTTTGGACTCCTTGGCTCTGGCGGGTTCATTTCCCCTTGGTTTTTCGAGTACTGTCAGTCTGTGTTTTCCTTATTTGCAGAACATCGAGGGTCAGATCTTTCCTAGGAGGAGGGAATGTGATCTCTTGTCACAGCTCAGGAGTAGGAGTTGTGTTCTCCAAACAAACAGGAATGCGTAGGAAGAAGATCACTCTGAGTACAAAATGATGAATCCTAATAATAACTGCGGGCTCCTCATTCATCTCCACATCAGCCAATGTCCATAAATAAAATAAATCCTTTCTATCATTAATAATAATATTATTATTTATTAACCCTACTATGGGCCATACCCTGTAAACCAATTGCCATTGTGTGAAAGCCCTTTAAACGTTGGAAAAAAACAAAAAAACCAATGGGCTCCCATCATAATTTTTTTCTTATTTTTTTTTATGGTGATTGTCATTTTTTCTTATTTTTTTTTAATTATTTATTTTTTTTTCTAAAATTGTTAATGCCTTGAATTTCAAATGTACATCTAAATATACAAAGAATTACAATGAAAGCCACAAAAACAATGAACCAAGCAGAGAACAGGTTATTGCAAACACTTGGGGGATGGAAAATCACAGGACAGAAAATATCAGAGATGGTATTAGGTGCATTGGTAGTAAAAAGCATGGTCCTATACTGCAGCTTGTGTCGGGCAAAATTCTGCCACCTCCTTGTCTATTGAAACAAATACACTACAATTCAGATATAGTTTATCCTAAATACTGCTGGAATGGAACTAGACAAATAATAACAATAATATAAAAAAATAATAATAATAATAATAACTTTTCCAAATGTCAGATGCCCATTGTGATTCACTACATTGTATTTGCTGCCTTTAATTAACCCTTTACATAAACTAGACACACCAGCCACAGTCACTACTGATCATCGGGGACTAAACCTCTCACCTAAAGAGTGGAAATAATCTTGTAGCCACAATGGACTTAAATCATTCTTCCAAGTTTTTTTTTTTTTAGAGTAAAAATTCCACATATTCACATAAATACATTAAGACAAGGATAAATAATTCATGGTACAAAAAGAAAGTTGTGTTGAGTCTAAAATAATAATAATAAATAGGTGTCACATAGCTGAATGCAATTCCAACATCACTAAATAATTCATAAATAAAAATCTCATATGCAAGTCACTTCCCCTTCATTACAATTTGGTACAAAAAAAAAAGAAAAAAAAAAGAAAAGTAAGAAAAAAAAATTGCATGACACTGGCTAATGCTAATCTAGACTTACCTTCAAGTACATCATTAATAGTCTATATTGTGCCTTGCTTTGCAGTTTATTGCACTGTCATGCTTAGAATACTTATAAGGTTCCTTGTCATGGACATAGAGCTGCTTCATGATAAGACATTCCTTATAGCAGTTGGCACTCATAATAAGGATCCTAACAATGTCCTTGCAGAAAAATTGAGGTAATTAAAAGAAGAACAGTTATCTTCCTTCCTTCCTTCCTTCTCTCTCTCTCTTCATCCCACGTGTGGTAGTTACAAATGTGTTAGCTTGGGCGCTTCTGGCATCCTTCCCTGAGTCGTATGATGAGAAGTTAGGTCTGTATATGTAGGATGTGGGTCACAAGGTCCATGGTGATGGCTGCCTGGAATCTGTGCAGCACAGCTGTAGTCCACACTGGCAGATGATGGGTGAGAGAGGTGACCCACATTAAACATAGGACCAGAAGCTGGCATGGAATCCACAAAGTTCCCTCCAACGTAAACAGGGCTACCCTGCAAATTGGGATTGGCAAAGCCACTGTTGCTCTGCATGGGGTGGTGCTCATACTCTGCACCAGGGTACCTTTTCTGCTGGGGTAGGCAGCTGCTCAGGGGGGCTGTGTAAGCTGCCAGGCCATACATGTTTTGCTGGGATTTGGCAAAGGATGTTGGAGATGGAGCATCATAGCTAAGGCTATTCACAGTGGGCAGCTGACTGGAGTATCCTACATGGCTGGAGCCACTGAGTGGGGGGCTGCGGTCTGGAGACTGTCCTGCTGGAGAGTGCATGATCCCTTTAGCTTTCTGGTCCTTCTTGTATTTCATCCTGCGGTTCTGGAACCAGATCTTGATCTGGCGTTCGGTCAGGTTCAGTAGATTAGCCATCTCCACCCTGCGGGGGCGACACAGGTACCGGTTAAAGTGGAACTCCTTCTCCAGCTCCACCAGTTGCGCACTGGTATAGGCTGTGCGCACTCTCTTGGATGAGGGACCAGTCGGGCTCTTCTCCTCACAGTTGTCTCCTGGGTTCAGAATCAGAACACAAAATACATTAATACCCAGTGAATAAAACAATCATTTCACTGACATCAGCAAACGCAGCACAACACAAAGCCACACACAGCAACAAACCCTGCACCCAGGATGCTCCATTGTACACCCAGCATTGTGCCTGCTGCACAGCACTCCTTCTGGAAGGGTTAATAGTTAACCATATGCAACCAGCAGCCATGTATTTCATTCATTTACTACATTTACATGTGCACAAAATGTGATTTTTAATTTATATTGGGGATAATATTCCATATTTTGCATATTAAAATAAAATGTAACATACTGGGTAGATCTAGATTTACCAATAATACAAAACTATTCTGGAGCAAAATAATTGCTGCATCTTAATCTTTGATACTTTCACAGATGTGAAGAACATTACATTTTTGTCCAGTCTTCTCACAGCAAAATTTGGCTTAAGAATGCTAAAGGAATAGATAGATGGATAGATAGATGGATAGTTGTGACATGGGATGGATGGATGGATAGATAGATAGATAGATAGATAGATAGATAGATAGATAGATAGATGGATGAATGGATACATAAATAAATAAATAAATAGATAGTTGTGACATGGGATGGATAGATAGATAGATAGATAGATAGATAGATAGATAGATAGATAGATAGATAGATAGATAGATAGATAGTTGTAACATGGGATGGATGGTTGGATAGATAGATAGATAGATAGATAGATAGATAGATAGATAGATAGATAGATAGATAGATAGATAGATAGTTGTAACATGGGATGGATGGTTGGATGGATAGATAGATAGATAGATAGATAGATAGATAGATAGATAGATAGATAGATAAGACAGATATACTATAATAAATTAAACTAATAACATATGTAAATATTTTACATTACATATACATTATGTGCACATTTGACACCCTGTCCCCCATGCTCCCTAATTTTTTGGTTTCACCTCAATATATTCCTCTACCTATGAACCCCCCACCCTTATTCATATTCATTATTCATATTCATGCTATAATGACTTGTTGTCTTGGGCTCTACACTATGTGGCCTTTACATTCTTTCGCTTTCTGTGGAAATCATTGATACTTCCATTTAGATTGCTATTTTGTTTTTCTACATATTCTATCTGTATACAGTATGACCCTAACCATATTACACTATTAATGGAATACAATTATAATGTGTTGGTTCTATAAATCTGGTGTATAGATTTAGTTGTGTATCTACATCCACTCATATATAGATGGTCATCCATAGCTTCCATGAGATACTGGCCATTACTCTTATATACCTGGAGGGGTGCTGCTGGTATTCTTCTGCTTGGCATTTTGTCTTGATTCCTTCATCCAAGGAAATATTTGCTTGGTCATAGTAGCTTGGGAGGAATTGGATGAGCCAGAGGATTTGCTCTTTTTTTGTGTTGAGGTATTACCCTGGCTAGGAGAGGAGGGAGGCAGAGATGGAGCCTGGTGAGTTTGGTCATTCATATTGGTGGTCTGGCTGGCATTCTGGTTAGAAGATGTCCTCATGCAGCTGCCACTAATGTCACTAGTTTTATGGTTTGGGGGCCTGATAGCAGATGGTTGGATGGAACAAGCTGAACCAGGATAATCATTCTCTAGAGCAGATTGGGAGTAAGGTTGATGACTGGAGCCATAACTGTATGACTCAGGCTTAGCATAGGTGTAACCCCCAAAAAGTCCAGAGTTTTCATAGTAGGCTGTCTTCTGCATCCTGCTGTCTCTCAGTGATAGGGACTCTGCACCCTTATCAATAAGCATTGACCTCCTCTGTGTAATCTCCTCAGTCTAAACCCTAAGAAGAAGAAAGAAGAAATTCCATAAAACAAATCCAAGCATATAGTCATATAGTCATTCATTCACAGCACTGCCCACTGTGCTTGGATGGGTTTCCATTTTTTTTCTACTGTATATATTTTTTACCAGGATCTCTTCTAATAATATACCATTAGCACCTATATAACTTAAACTCAGTCACAACTTGAACCATCTCAGCTGGCTATATAATGCTCCCTAATATCTATAGGAAGGCCTCTCTGGTACTTCTATAGGGCCTGTGTTTGTTATTCGCTTTGTATTTTGGTCTCTATTATATGTATGTGAATTATAACATGTGTCATACGTGTATATTATGGCATGTCTTACATAATGATAGTACACATTATATGTGTTTAAATTACAACATGTAATATACAGGTCTAAATTACAGCATGTACTATATGGGTGTGAATTATAGGATATATTATATGGTTGTCTAATATAGTATATATTGTACATGTGGAAATTATAACACATAATATATGGGCTTATCATTGCATATGTCATATATGCTTATGTGTATTACAGTATATATTACATGTCTGGGCATTAACCCATGTATCATATGTGTGTATTATATGTGTGTGATGGCATGCACTAGAAATAAATATATCAATGGGTCTATTATATATGTATATCATATCATGTATTACATAAATGTGTATTATATGTGTGTAATGTCGTATACAGTATATATGCATGTATTGTGTATGTATTATAGCATGCATTATATGAGTATAGCATATAGTATAGCACTGTATTCTAGTATGTATTATATGTGTGCATATTATATATATTGTATATGTGTGTTGTATAGCATGCATTGCATATGTGTGTCTATTAAAGCATGCTTTTGATGTGTGTATATATTATTCAATATGTGCTGCTTTGTTATAGTGTGTATTGTATATGTGTCTATTATAGCATACAGTGTGTGTGTGTGTTATAGCATGTGTTATACAATATGTGTGGGTTTGTTACACCCACCATATATTGTATATGTGTCTATTATAGCATGCAGTATTTCACATTCCCAATAGGCAGCTTTATTTGTGGCTTAGGAAGCATTGCATGTACACACATTATAGTGGATGAAATGAATTTGCTTGGGGTATTAATATTTGTCTCAGCTTCTTTCAGCAACTCTTAACCCTCTTCTCAGCAGTGTGATCAAACACATATCACTTTCCAGATTGAGAATATGTTTTGCAATATTCCTCTGTGCCCAGGCTTGACTTGCCTTAGAAAATTTGGATAAAGATTAACTTGTCCCTGCTCCCTCCAGCTTGGGTGAGCTGTATATAACTTGATGGATTGAACTACATTCAGAACCTGAAAAACTAGCAGAGAAAACCCCTCTATGTCCATTGTAAGCAAAGGCCTTGTGACTGCCCAGTTAAAATATAACTACTTCTATTCAACATCTTTCTGTTTGATCCATTTGGGGGGAAGAAAATGCTATGTCAGCTTTTGTGAAATTTAATTATTTGATGTCTTTTATAAAAAGATTTGAGCTAAACTGTGTGTGTTGTGTATTTTCACTGCAAGGTACAGGCAGCCTGCATGTTGTGACAGTAATTGTTTTAATAGTAGCACCATTGCCAATATCCAGAAGATTTATTATCTTGTCCATATTAGCATAACGATTGAAGGAAAATGGAAAGCAATTATACAAACAGTATAGTTTAATCACATCACACTGTAAAGCATAATGCAAGGTCCCCTTTACATTATTACTAAGTTACTTCTAGACAATACTGAGTCTAATTTACCTTTTATTTAGTGACTGTTTCAATAGTACCAGGCCAGTCCTCTACTTGTCACAGGCTTAATTCTAATTTTTTACCTCTAAAATTAAGGCTGAAATTTATTATTTGCTATTCTAATTTATGTCCCATCTGATGTACAATAAATACAATAAACTGGTAAGTTATATTCTGATTATCTCAATGGATTTATGTCTATTTACAGCAATATTTATTAAGTCAATGTAAACTTTATATGACTTGATCTGCATAATCTAAGTGTAATATTGGGATGAATTATTAATGAGTACATATATCCACTATGTTAAGATATTGTGATATAACTGAAAGTGAACTTTATTAGTAAGCCATATGATCTGAGTGCAATGTGTTGCTATCAACTAGGCACAGCTTCCTGCTATAATGTCTACACAACACAAACAATACATGGATTCTTCCATAGAATCATATTTAGTAAGAGACTGGGCAAGAGGCTTATTCTTGTTCAGAAAGATCCAACTGTTACTGAACTCTGCTTGAACCTAAATAAGGAGCAATGTGCAATAAATCACTTGGACAATGGGCAAATGCTTTGTGCTTCTTCTTTACCACCACAAGCAAAATACAGATTAAAAAGCAGAAGCCTATTGTATACATATATATATCAATGAAATCAACATCCAGATCTAATCTCAACCATACAACGAATCTATATCCATATTCTGTATGAGCTGATATATATAATCATGGCACAGAGGGGCCTTTCAAATGTGAGACATCACTATCCCTCTCTTGTGCCTTGCAGCACCATAGTGGGAGAATAATTTTTTTTATTATTATTTAAACCTTCAAAGAGGGGTTCTAGTTTCCCCCCTTTTACTATAACTTGAAATAAATATAAAATATAGCAAAGACTAAATTTTTCCTCCAATACAATAGTCCAAAGTAACAATGTGATGTATGGGAAATATTGGATATTAAATATGAGATTTATTCAGTATAAGTAGCAGGAGTCTTTTGATTATTAAACAGGCTGAGTCCACACAGAGCATATCAATGCACCTGTCATTGGGGTTTGGAGAGAAATTTATGACTGCTAGTGTTTTACTAAGGGGGGGAAAAGATCCCGAGAAGTTTCACAAATGTAAAACAGGCCAAGCGTAGGAGGAAGACAGAAAAGAATCCCCTACTCCGCAAATTTTTCCTTTTTAAAGGCCTGTAGAGCAGAATTATAAAAGCTGCCCTGAGCCCTGTGTGTAGCTAGACTCTGCCAGCACTTTACCAGGACACGCACAAAGTTGTCACCCTTTCCTGGATTGCACTAAAAAATATTAATACAAATGGATAAAATAAGGAAAAAAATACTTGGATTAAACTTCTGGCCTCATAATGGAGTCTGACATCTTGAGCCTCATGGATCTGATGGGATACAATGCCCAAATAGAGTGGAAGGATATCATGAAATCACCGACAGAATATTTGATGATTTCTTTGGGAAATATTTGCTTCCTGTGGAATTTAGACCATTGTTTTTATATCTTCTAATTTCGAACATTCTGAGCTGAAATATACAATACCCGGGGATGTTTCTGTGATTATCTATGTTATTGCGACTTTTATTGCTATTTTATTTTGGAGATTGTAAAATAAGAAAATTGCTCAGATTATTTTTAGACTGCTTAGACAACTACAAATGTTGCATTAAAGGGAATGAAGGATCTTATTGCAGAAGATCTCTTATTATTCCCCGATTATCCCTATGATCTTTTGCTGATATACCGACATATACATGCATTGTATTGGAGAGCGCTATTGCAGCTCCACCGCTGTGTAGCCTGCAGGGCGCCGCTATAGTAGCATCATTATATCAGATTATACATCATTTATATCCCGTCGTAATTGTAGTCGGGACTTACCTTGTTGTCCTAGGCTCAAGTCTTGTATCTGACTTTTTTTAGATGGCGCCCTGTCTTCTTATTCCTGCCAATCTCACATAGGCAGCTGCAAAATATTAGAATATGCAATGCATTATATAATGTGATATATATACAGGGTAGTTTATGACTTTAGTTACTTTTCGTTCATTCAGAGACTAAATGTTTGTAAATATGAATAAAACACAATTAGGAAATAGAATATAAATGAATAACTTTTTATTTGCTTAAATATATAGGGAGCAAACTTTGCTGTGCATAGTGGAGGATATATTGGTCACAGAATTATAGATGCCAGATGACTGGTCTATGTAACCGTGTAGGGTTTAGTTTAGGAAATGTATCTTTTCCTTAATGTGTTGACTAAGTAGCTTTAAGGATTCCACACAAAGACAAGCTAGGCCACATAAGAGACAAATTCAGCTACCATAAGCCATTCCAATGACCTTTGGCTTGTATAGTAATAACTCACCACTTAATGAACAACCAAGTGAGCAGTGAGCAGTAGCTTCTAGCAGAATAGTGCTAACAACTTTCCTGCAAATCCTCATTATCTCAGCTCAGACACCCCATGAAACCAGGTAAAATGACTGTACAGGAGTGCGGCTTGTATATGAGGATTAGTCAAGAACTGGGAACTGTGTAGGGTCCCCGGTAGGAGGCCAGTCCCAAAACAGCAGCTATTCCCAATGCAGGTGGGCGGAGGTCAATGTTCATTTTTTTTTTTATGATGGTTGTTTATTGTAACCAAATGTATTCCTAGAAGCAAATTCAACGGTAGCCTTTCATCATCTGTTGCTGCTTCATTCCCAGCCTCCTAGATTTACATTTCTGTATGCTTAAAGTGTGTAGACAGAAACATAATACTGCTCAATGGAGCCGCGATTTAATTGTACGATTCCAATTGTATAAAGATCCTGGCGATTGCCCGAAAAAAAAGAGTAAACAAGTGTTCAAGATGGAAGGCAGTTCATTATTTTGTATATTAATAGCGTGATGTGGGTGTAGGTTCAGCAAAATTAAATGAAAAGGCTCTGCCCCAATGTGAATTAGCTGGCCTGGCTGCAGGGCAAACAATGGCACAGAAATGGCCACTGGCTTGTGTAAAAATGTTGGATTTGTCCACCCACGCTTCTTGGTGTTAATACAGATGAAATTTGGGTCGCTAAGGCCTTTATTTAATTAAAAAAAATTGGGTTAATTCTAAGAAATGTTAGTTTTACAAACATATGATATAATTTGCGAGCCTGTACTGTATATATATATATATATATATATATATATATATATATATATAAAATTCTGTTATTTATCTATCCGCATATTATATGCAGACCCGACTATAAAAACAATATACAGAAAGAAACACAATATAGAAAATACTAACATAATGTAATAGTATATAAGGCAGTATTATAAATATATATATATATATATATATATATATATATATATATATATTCAGTAGATATGTAGAGTAGAGATATGCAGATAGCTATACGTATGTCTAAATATATGCATACAAGACTACTGAACATCTTCAACTTTGCAGAGGCTCCTGTAAATCTGTAAAAGCTTACTTTAATGACCATATTACAAATTATTCCCTATGTTATTAATAACAATTAATTACAATGCAAAAAAATAAATACAAAACTCCAAATGTATCGCTATATTCCTGCATTGTTTAGGAAACCCTCCACCTATAGAAATGACATTACCATTACATTGACTGTAAATATACATAAATCAGTCTGTCTCTTGCAAGCCCAATAGCCCAAGACACTTTGTTAATGTGGTGTTCAATCTTCCTTTGACAGTGGCAAAAAGGCAAATTTATTTCAATGTATTTCAAAGTATCTTACCTTAAATATAATATAATGTGCTATGTGTGACTATATGTATGTTGTGCTGTGATATTGTAACACCTAAGTGTAGGGAATGTGTAACATGAAAGTCCTTATTGGCAATCCTGTGCACATTCCCTATACCTGGATTAATCATGATAAAATGCTTATTTGTGCTTTTCTGTCAAAGTCCCCTATACCTGAAAAAATGCTGAAAACACAATAAATCTGAGCACCAGTAAAGCTTGATAAAAGGCTCCATACAAAGGCTGTGGATTGTCATGCAAGATCTTACCTGTGTATCAATTTATCATAACCCTGGGCTCCTCCAGTCTCTATGGCTGGTTGTTGGATGGAGCTAAGATGTATCCTTCACCCTTTGTGTGTGTGGAAGATTCTGTCCTAACCCTGATCTTGCGGATTTGCAGACATTTCCACCTACAGTAGCAGCACAGCACAGTATTCCCATAGAGAGGCAATGGGCTAGCACTCACCTACCAATTACAGTCAGGGCAATGAACTTCTCTCATAGTGTTTGAAATCAAACAACTTGGCCAAATGAATAGAAAGTCTCCATTGTAAGGGGCTTTAATGAGGAACCATTTCTAGTTTGGTGGTGTTGCTTATGTCCCCTTATAATCGCTCCAAGTACAGGCTCTGCCTTAAGATTTAAACCTATTTGTTCACGTGATCTCTATACTAAACCCTGCAGCTATGGCTTTGTATATAAGCTATATATTACCAGCCCAATCCCAATCTGCCTTCATCTCTCACCTCTTCTGATGCCAATATATACAATAGGACATGCCACATCTCGGTACAGGGGATGCAGGGATGTGCCAACTTTGCCAACCAAATCACTGCACACATTTTCAGACCCCCTGTCCATAATGATGATCAATATTTACCCCAATTTAGCAACCAAAACTAACAATTGTTACAATGGACCTCTACAATGGATTCATCTGCGACCTGGTCTCATCAGATAATCCTATATTCTTAAATCATATAGGATCGAGGACCTCTTGACTGATTCTGATTTACATCTCATGTAATGTATAATAAAATCAACTTGGTGACTGTGTTGTGTCTTTGTTGCCTATGAGGAGTATATAATAAGAATAATGTTCCACGACGACGACGCCGACGACAGATACAAAGCAAAACTCGTCAATATGATCCTGTTTGGTAAATACAATATTTTGCAAACGAAGTGAACATTAAAAAATGGGTATATGGAGTTATAAAGAGCAACAATAAGAATAACAACATTGTATCAGGGGTGCTGACAGTAAAGCCGCATAGGCTACAGAGGCTACAACAACAGTAGCTTCCAGCCGAATGTAAAAGGACCCAAAATAAAGTGCTGTTTTCTCCTGCCCGATGGTGAGAATGTAACTTTACACAATCCAATTCAAGCAGAAGATCCACAGCAAATGAACCGCAGCATAATGTGCACAGGGCAATAAAACTGCAAGATTTACACCCCTCAGCCGCCCCCAACAGCCTAGAACCCTTTACTTACTATGATTTATAACAACAACTTGGCCCATTGTCAACTGATAAAACCTCCATGGCTACAGCTAGGAAATAAATGTTATTATTACAAGCGCTGACATTTTGTATCCTGAGACCTAAGATATAGTCTGAATTGTGTCCATTCATTTATACATTTAATAAAGTGTCCTAAATGGTTTAAAATGTTTTATACTATTTTACATGCCCATGATGAATAATATCAACCATTGAAATGCCTAATATTTTTAGTGATTGTATAAATTATTAACAAATGAGCAAAAGTCAAATACAAGGAAATATGAATGAATGATTTACTATACAATAAAATAATAATACTACTACTACTACTACTACTACTAATAATAATAATAATAATAATAATAATAAAATAAAACTGTTGTCGGATCGGCAATACAACACAAATAAAATATACAAATCAAGACATTTTCTGCTTTATAAAGTGCAATGTGTCCCATTTCTCAGCTATATATGTGAATAGCCGGTGTTATTTAATGTGAGGAATGTTGGGAATCAGGAAAGATATCTATTCTGCTGTCTATCCTTCTCTAGTGGGATCCACAGCCAGATCAGTAAATATCCATTTACTATTATAGATTGCACCAAATGGTGGGAATAAATGGCGGTGTCCAGCAGAAAATGATCCACTTTAAGTGTAATAGTAATGACTATGGCGGACACTTGGAAATCATTATGTGCTGTAACGTTTGCCTTGGGTAACATTTCAGCTTTCTCCTCAATTCTATTATTATGACGCAAGATAAAATTTACGACCCAGGCATGAAAAGAAGTTCAGGGCCCCTTTCTCAGTGTCTTAAGAAAAGGCAGCAGATGCCCTGACAGTTCAGTATTGTTCCCAGGAAGACTCAAGGCTTGCACTAAATCTGAGCCCTCATACAAATCTAAAGTAAATCCATTCAATTCCCTTTACTGCCCTGGCTTTCCCCAAAGCAGGACTCATGGAGCAGTTGCATACATCATCCTAATTTTCTTATAAACCCTAAGCATTGTGAAACAAAGGTCACTACATCTCCTGACTACTGCAAGGAACAGGCAAAGGCTACTATTTATCAAACCTATGATGACAGCCAAGTTGTGTTATTAGAGAGGAAGAAACAAAATAATAGTCATAAAAATAATAATTGTCATAATAATAATGATAATAATAATAATGATAATAATAATAACAGAGACATACCCACCAGCAGCACAGATCTCCTCTCCTCAGCTATATGACAGAGACAGTGCAGAGTATACAGTCTGCTCTCTTTGTATATAATATTCTTGGGATCTCTTCAGTTTTCAAGTCTGATAGAGTCCTTTGCTTGGCAAATTAATGACGACGCTGTGTTTCTTAAGGGACGTGCTGAATTAATTATTTGCTGGATCACGTGGGTCAGGAGTTGAAGAAACCTATTCTTGGCATCTTGCATCCACTTTGATATTGAACATGTAAGGAACATTTCTAGAGCCCCCTGTGCTGCTGATGCTGATGCCTCCTCTATGTTTACTAGTAAATCAATGCAGAAGCCTCTTGGTGGAAGATGGCAGGGAAGATGTGAGACTCTGCATTCAGGGATTCTTCCTGATTTACTGTACTGTACAGTGGGAGCTGTTTGCTATTGACTCAGCCTTCCCTTCATTCTTTTCCATAACGACTAGTGGTGATATAATACACACTATTTTATTGATGTATTGTTAGTAGCAGAGGAGGAGCCATTAGACAGCACACAGCCACAGCCACTTCATACACACAGACATACACTATATATATATATATATCTATATATATATATTAGGATCTAACATTGTCTAATGTGATACATGGTATTAGTCTATGCACTGTGATGCTATGCACTATGGACGTAATCTAGTTTAATATAATATACATATAATCTAGTTCAAGTAAGTATATATATATATATATATATATATATATATATATATATATATATATATATATATATATATATATATATATATACACACACATACGTTGAATACACACTCTTTGAGCATTGTGTAACTGTATTTGATATATTTATATTGTATATTATATTATATTTTTGTATTGGAGTGGATTTGGAGTGACCAAAAGTATAAACCATGACATATATATATATATATATATATATATATATATATATATACACACACATATGGATATATATATATATATATATATATATATATATATATATATATAGTATACATTTGGTCACTCCATCTTCACCTCACTTCATGGCTTTTTAAGGTCATTATACCTTCATATTTCACCAGGAGGAGATAATATGAGATCACTGGGTCTATCTATTGGTAATATAGTGCAGGTGTGAGAGTGATATGTAGTTACATTCAACCACAGTATATAAAGACAGATGAGACATATTTCACATTCTTTTATTTATTCAATGTCACACAAAGAAAACACAAATTAACTGCAAGCAACACATTTTGGGTACCAATAACCTGGTTGTCCATGATATATATATATATATATATATATATATGATCATGGTGTATGTGTGTGCATTGCTGGTACACATACTTGTGTATTGAGCGTACATATGTCATATGTACATACAGAGGAGAGCCTGCCCAGCCCATGTGTTTTGTATGATACCCCTTCCCCCCTTTTTCGTATGTATCATCACAGGCGAATTTGAACTAGTCGAATCTTTATATATTATATATTATGGCAGAGGATTTTTTTAGAATCTGCACGAAATCTAGCAAGGTTTTTGTCTTGGATATTTGCACTATTCAAAAATAAAGAAAGATTATTTGTATAGAAAACATGAACATGTGTTCTGAAATATGACCTTCCTTCTCTCAGTTATATATATATATATATATATATATATATATATGTGTGTGTAAAGGATAAACAGATAGAGAAAAAGACAGACAGATAGATAGGATAGATAGATAAATGGATTGATAGATAGATAGATAGATACTATAAATGGATGAATAGATAGATGATAGATAGATAGATAGATGTTGCAGAGAGTTGCATTGATTCTGATATTGCTTCTGTATACCTGATGCACCCCTTTTATCAGGGTTAAACATGTACAAAGAAGTCCTTTATAGACAGTAAATCTAAAAGACTCCTATGTCCGAAGTAGGGAGTTAAGGTCCAAGAGGTCAAGGGTTTAGAGGTCAGATCTCCCGGCTGAAATACAACTAATCGCATAGAAAATTTGTCCTCAGGATGAACCTGTGGTTTTTTGGCTGAGCAGAACTTTAGTAAAAAAAATACCTTTTCACCCTCTCTACATGAAGCTGCTTCTCCCCTGTATGATCTGTCATAGGGACAATGATGCTCCTATAATCCATGGATGAGACATCTCTAATATTATCTCTAGCTATCAGCTGCCTGAAAACTCAGATCTGCAGCTCAGGAGCAAACAAAGAATTCCCCCATATCTTCCTGTCAGTGTTTTACAGATGTAACAGCAAATACTATATGACCCAGATAAGGATTCCTTCCATAGCCTGTGTACAATTAGTTTCCTGTCTTGTGCCTCTATTTATATGCTATGTATACAGCTACTGGTTGTAACTCAGAAGACTATAAATGTCACAAAACGCTGCTATCAAATCTGCAAAATTTCTCCTGCGATTCCCCGTTACATTCAACAAAAAAACTGACAAATCCAAACATGTGTAAATGTTATTTTTTAATAAAAGAATTTCTTTAAAAAAATCCGCTACTTATGAACAATGAGGAAAATATTCTGCCTCTACCGCATTTTTTTTTCCTGCTGCTACTTGTAAAGGTGAATACCTGAATAAAATCTAAATTCTTCCCACATTTGCTGAATATTTACACTTAAAATCGCTACCTGGAAAAAAATGATAGCATAAAATACATTGAATTTTCATATTTTAAGGATACATATTTTACAATGGACAAACCTGAACTTTTCTACCTTAAGGAAGACTCAATCTACAATATGAATCATAGAAGACTTTTTATTTATTGTAAGTTTATATTGCTACAGAAAATAATACAAATGAAACAGAATAGGCTACATGTAACTGTACAGGTTACTATGACCTTTTATTTTTTTCCTGTGGATTTTTTTCCCATAAAAATATCACATTTATCAAATTTCTCTTATTTATTTAAAACCCAAAATTCCATTTTGTCTACAAACTAAAATGCTATTTAATAATTCCCTTCGATCAGGTATCTCCTTCTAAACCCAACCATAAATATATAGAATAGACAGAGCCAGCGTCCTCCCTCCATACTATACATGAGAACAATTCTCCTTTGTGTATATTTGGCATTGTGGATGTATTATTATTATTATGATTATTTTCCTTGTGTTTTATGACATCAGTTTCCCTTTAAATAAATACGTGAATACACTTTACAAATAAAATAACCCGTTTATTTCATAATAATAATTTTTTCCTGTAATTTTGGTATCGTGTGATTTATAATACTGGCAGTAACAAAGAAGAAACAACGAAATCATGGCAGAGCTTTCCCATATGGTCCCCACATTTATGTTTTATCTCTCCCATTTCCTTGTTAACCCAATACTGCCCTGTGCTATCAGACAGAACATACAGACAGATTTACCTAGACATATTTCCATAGATCTCATTGTAGGATCCTCTTGGTGTGGACAACAAAAAGAAAGAAACATGTCCTCACAGTTTATGATGTCCAGAATTTTCTATTCTTGGTAGGTGTGAGCATTCTAGTCCTCGTATAGGTTTACATTGCTGCACATAGGAAGTCCTGGCAATATTTTATGTCATAACAGCTCAAAAAAATAACAATAAAAAGTTAAAATAAAAAAATAATAATCTGCATTTCTTCCTATAAAGAGGTGAGGTCAGTCTGATGCTCCTTGGTAAGAGTTTGTATGTGCTGGGAAGAAGCAGCTGAAGATCTCCCCTTTGTATTGGGTAACTTGTGGTCTTTCTTCCATTTCATCCTCCTGTTCTGGAACCAGATTTTGATCTGGCGCTCAGAGAGGCACAGACTGTGTGCGATCTCTATCCTGCGACGTCTGGTCAGATACCTGTTAAAATGAAATTCTTTCTCCAGTTCCAGAACTTGCTGCCTGGTATATGCAGTCCTGGAGCGCTTGGGTTCTCCTCCCGTGTAATTTGGGTTGACTGAAACAAAGCAACGAAAATATACTTCATGAAATCTAATGCATCTCTGATCGACGTCTAATCAGCCTATAAACCACCAGACAAGGCTACATTGTATAATATATAAACATATAGAGAAAATGCTATACTATATATATAAATACATAGCTGCAGACAATTCTATATATTTATAGGTGTATCTATATGTGCATTCTATATGTATCTAGAACTACTTTGCTTAAGGCATGCACACACTTTGAGGATGGAGTTTGCTCCTCAGAAGAAACAACAAAGCCACATGGCCTATTCCCTCAACCATAAAAATTTATGATGAGTGTAATAGCTTCCTAGGCTTAAATGGCCATAAATAATATTTTCAGCAGCTTGGTCCTAGCCTCGTTTCCTAGAATTCTACACTGAAGGAGGAAGAAGTTGCTCCTTACCTGAGTTGACATGGACTTTCTTCATCCAGGGGTACACTATTGCAGGCTGCTTGGAAAGACTTCCATTTTTAGGGTGCTGCTGCTGACTGCAGGGTCTGGAGATCTGGGCAGGAGCTGGGCAGGGGTCCTCAGGAGTAGGGTAAGGGTTCTGTGGCTCCTGGTCATGGTGACCCCGGGGCTGCAGTGCAGAAGAGCCTTGTGCATGGTGGCTACAGCTGAAGGAGGACTCATCGCTGTAGTTTGGCCGGGAGGTGTAGATAGCTGGATGCTGGGGATAGTCAGAGCCCTGCTGGGAGCTGTAGAAATCAGGGGCTTGCTCTGCTAGGTAGCTGCTCTGCACATACTCCTCGCATGGAGGGAATTTAGGATCCACATACTTAGAGTTTACCATATAAGAACTCATGGCCATTAATTTCTCAGGATAGAAAATACTAATTTTTCTGCTCTTGTCTTTTTTTTTCTTGCCTCCATAGAGCCCTCCTACTTGCTGTCAACTGAATAAAGTTAGGAGGCCATGTGACCAGGCCAGCCAATCACAAGGCAGGAACTTTATCACTGGATTTTAATTGTAGCTCATAATTTTCAGAAAATAACAAAATAATATTGATTTAATTGGATCATTATGAACATTCCATCCCCTCTCCTGTTCTCAATCACACATTGCATGTCTTAATACAAGAAATTCTTCCCTCATCCCTAGAATACAATTGCCTATAGTGACTACTGAATAAAAAAAACATCTTTTACACAGAAAACTCACATTTTAGAAGAATATTTGCCACAATCTGAGGTTTTAAACCAGATATATGTCTGTGTAGCTATTGCTGGGATCTAATGTGAGAAGGGGGAGAGAGAGCCCTTGTGTTGTCAGGGGGACATCAGGGGCTCTATAATATGTACAATAGACCTGTCTTGCCTTTGTCTTTCAAGGGGTCATCCAAAAGTTACCAGAATCTAGTCAGGTTGAAAATAAATTAGATAATCAGTAACTTGTGGTTTACTTTTCACAGGGTTCAATAAAACAAGAGACAAGTATTTTATGTCTAGGGAGATCCTTCAAAATATCATTTTATAGCGTTTCTTTTACTTTTGCCATTTATAGGAGGAAATTGGAGCATAAATCTGTCCACAATAAATGCATGGAGTATAAAGGATGAAATTCTTGTAAGAGGAGAGAATTATTGCACAGCATGCAAATGGATTTAAAAAAATGAAATACAGATATGCAAATAAATAGGTATAATAGGGAAGGCAAATATATAAGAGGATAGGTAGTATACCGTATATAATATGGGTTGGGGAGTAAATATATATTAACATATACTTCATTAGGTTGTATATGAAATGGGATAGTCAATGTATAACAGATATATATATATATATATATATATATAGCATAGCATGCAGGTATGTTTATATTTATGATATGTGATATACATAGCAAATATACATGATAAGGTATAGGGGTGATGATAGGGGATAGATATAACCATAAATAACAAAACTAGAAGGAATATTAACTACAGTCTAAATAGAAATGAATAATGTGAGGATGAATCTGTGTTTAATGTTCTTACATTGATAGCTCGCAATATGATGTAACTAATCTAGGTGGTTTCGAAGTTTTTGCATCGACCATATATTCCCCTAGAATCGAATCTGTGACTATGTAAACACCACACAAATTCGGTTCTACAGGGTACATATAGACAACGTATTGACAGTCCTTCTACCTAGGGTTCTCATAGGAATCACCTATGAATCAACTCTATGACAAGGATGATGGCAGGTATGAGGAGAGGAAGTACAAAAGGGCAAGGTGTACGCAAACAAAATACAAAATATACACATAATAGCTCCAATATATTGAACTTGAATAAATACAATAGTAACTACAAAGAAAATGTCTACATTTAATTTATATATCAATATAAAGCTTTTACATAAGACATAGGAGACGGATACATATCATAGCTTTTAAGCAGATAACCTAACGCTTGTATTGACCTGAACACCTCATCAACATCACATTAAAATGACCCCTATATTATATACAGGTTGTTTACAAGGCAATTATGTACAAAAAAAATCCCCAATGACGATATGTATTCCTAAACCTGTAAATATGTTATCTCAATGTCCAATGACTTATGCTACAAACGTAAAACATTACTATACTATCCTGAGATACGATAGAAAACATGTAATATAAAAACATACAGAGACAGCAGAGTCAAGGTTGTAAATGCAAAGAGTGGGATGTTTTTCTTTAGAATAGTTTGGCAAGATATTATTCTGATTATTTTTGTTTTTTACATATGACTGCAGGTAAACCTACTGAGTTATCCTAATTCTATAAGACACCACGAGGTACACAAATCCAGCTCTACCATATATATATTTACATGAAAGATACCCAGAAAGCCCACTATGATACTATTTAATACAGAAATATAAATCCAGCATATAAGGTGTATACACACCATACAAGAAAAAAATTACAAAGAAACTATTAATATCTCACACCCAACAACTATGTAGCCTCAGTATGTGGAAGCGTTACAAGAATTAATAAGATAATAATTATGTAATAATAATAATAATATAAATATATATATGGAGCATTACATACCAGTCAAGTTTCTTGTGAGCAGACAACCTTTGCACTATGCCCAGAAATGAGTGTGCTAGCGTTTATGGTGAAGAGCAGGTCAGAGGGCATTAGCAAACATATCCCAAAGTTTCATTATTTTTAGTGCTCGACAGTCACACAGCAGAGGACAAAAGTTCACGATTTGTTCCTGACCCATGTGCAAACTCAGTGTCCTCCCCTCTCCAATAAGGGGAAAATGCTCAAAAATCCAGCCAAACATGAACCCAGCTGCACCTAAAGGTAAGTGCCTCATACCTGCTTTATTCATTCTATCTGCTTATTTATTTGTAAAATATTTTACTTTTAGTCTGTTCTGATGTAGTTTGAGTCAAATGATTATATTATATATTATTATATGTGAGTGTATCTCCTTCAGGTATTTATGTCTATCTAACTATCCATCCCTAACTGCCTAATAATTTAGCTGTATGTTTATGTGTATGTATGTGTCTGTCCATCTTTATGTATATATATATATGTATCTATAATATATATATATATATATATATATATTACATATATCTTTATATTCCTATATATATGTATATATATATATATATATATATATATATAATTTATCTATTATCTATGTATGTTCTATCTATACCTATATACAATCTGGTATCTACCTATCACCCTGCTTATGTATGCTTGCATCAGTGTGTGTAAATATATATATACACACTACCCTGAGTTATTTATGTATATGTTATCTATCTCTCTATCTATCTATCTATCCTTCTATCTATCTATCTATCTATCTATTTATCTATTTGTCCATCTATCTATATCTTTGTATCTTTGTACGAGCCCTCTTTCTATATCTAGATGTTTAGTGCATTTATGGTATATATAATAGAGTCTATATTATGTATATATCTTTTAAAAAAATAAGAATTATTTAGCACTTTTCGCCCTGAATCTGATGTGTTCTCTCGGCTTGTACCTACCCTAGTTTTTAGAAAAGAGCAGCTAGCAGAGAGCTGACATTTTCATATTAGTTAGACGTGCTGACCTGCATTTCACCTTATGGGAAGACTTGCTCAGACAGGTCAAAGCCACAGTGTTATTGATGAACAAAAGCGTTAAATATTCACCTCCTGCTCCACTGCCCATAGAGCTGCTTTTGATCTAACCTCTTTTTCTGGGGCCTAATTCATACAAAAATTGTATTATTCAATGTTTTATGTCATAAGATTCATTCCCTGTCACTAATAAAGCTATGAGATGAGATGCACAAGTCAGATGGGGCCAAAATGACAATAAATAAATCAAGAAGTGCATAAATTACAAAGTGCATACAATTATATATATCTTTATATTTGCATTTTTAGCATCAGACGAGTTTATTAATAGTAATTTCTATAGTAAATTCTTTTAGATAACTGTTTTGGTTATGTGATAGAAATAGAAAGAAACGAATGTGATGTATTCAATATATCACCGTCTGTTATTACATTAAAGACACCTTTATAAAATCTATCTACACATACATATATATATATATATATATATATATATATATATATATATTGCAATAATATATTATAAATACTGCTCGCATTGATATCCCATGAAAGCTAATCCCATTATAAAAGCGCAGAAAGACTACAAAGATGATCACCCCATAACCACTTATACACTTCATCAAACACAAGTCATCATCCATTCACATAAACTCGTGCTATGAATCCCTACCATACTGTACATCACCACTCCTAACTGTGGGAGGCGCTATACAGTACAGAAAAACAACAGGTAATGACTTATAGTTCACCCAAAACCCCAACAAGACGTCTGGAAAATCTCCAGAATCAATAAAAGCCTTTAAATATAATTACATCACTTCCAGTCAATATTGTACCCCAATCAAATATTCCAGCCATATGCTATAAAATAAACTCCCAGAATGCACCGAGCTCATTTACATCTTTAATTACTGCCAAGTCATTTAATACCCACCCTAACTCTCTAGAAACCCGAACACTATATATTGCCAGTCAACAAGACCGGAACCCTAACTAGAAGTCACTGATCCATTATATCACATTGATACATAATATCACCCTGATGCATTGTATAATAGATCTGACAATTCACATTGACATTGTATGCTAATTGTTAATATGAGAAGTATATACTTACCCCAAATGTCCTTCCATGGTGTTTAACCTGTTGCAAAACAAACAAAACAATTAATACATCTAATGCAACGTGCAAATTGCAACAAAGTGTCATTGTGTTCATAATGTAAAAATATAAACGAACATAAACGAATATAATACTCATCATGAGGATTGTTAGCAGCAGCACAATAAGTCACATTTCATGTATACATCTTGCTCTCATTCGTTTGGCTGCACAAAATTGCCTTCAAGTTCACAGTTAAAAATGAACCTGATCAGACAAGATTACAGATCCTGGATGTAGAACCTAAATGTTACATAGAAATAGAACTTGTTCCATTGGGAGCTATGTATTTCATGATAAAGTAAAGCATGACCATCACAAACACGTGTATGTGCCCTGCTCCCCCATCAAGCACAGGATTACATGGAGAATCACTTACTTTCTATTTTCCTTTTCCTTCTTCTTCTTGTAAAGTGGATCCAGCAGATAGAAAGGCTTCAGTGCTAGGAGATCCAGGCAGAATGATCCTTTCTAAACACTGATCCTTATTACTACATGCAGGAACACAACGCATCTGCACTTGTATGCTGTTAAACTAATTTATGGTGGGAATTATATTTTAGCTTGTCAACTCTCAAGCCATAAAACAAAGTTTATTGGAATCACGTGCTCTCATCCAGCCACTCAGGACTCATCTCAATGGAACCATAAATAACCATCAGCTTTAAACTTCTATTCACTAGATTGAGATTCCCAGAAGCCTCTAATAGTAACACCAAATAAAAGAAGGAATATTTAAAAAGTGAAAGTTCTGCTGCAGTGCAGGTCATACAGAGCCAAGACTCTGCTTCAGGGAGGAACTATTAGACATAAAGGCTTTAGTAGACAGAGAGAGATATACAGATAGCTAAAAAGAGAGACAAAGATAGAGAAATAGGCAGACTGAGACATAGATAGATAGATATTATAGATGGATACTATAGAGAGAGATTAGATAGATAGATAGATAGATAGATAGATAGATAGATAGATAGAAGATAGATGGATAAATATTGGATAGATAGAAAGTATAGAGAGATATTATAGATGGATACTATAGAGAGATATGATAGATAGATAGATAGATAGATAGATAGAAGATAGATGGATAAATATTAGATAGATAGATAGATAGATAGATAGTATAGAGAGATATTATAGATGGATACTATAGAGAGATATGATAGATAGATGGATAGATATTAGATAGATAGATAGATAGATAGATAGATAGATATTATAGATGGATACTATAGAGAGATATGATAGATAGATAGATAGATAGATAGATAGATAGATATTATAGATGGATACTATAGAGAGATATGATAGATAGATAGATAGATAGATAGATAGATAGAGAGATATTATAGATGGATACTATAGAGAGATATGATAGATAGATAGATAGATAGATAGATAGATAGATAGATATTATAGATGGATACTATAGAGAGATATGATAGCTAGATAGATAGATAGATAGATGTAAACAGATACAATTTGTTTATGCTAAAATCCCTAATTTTAAAATATTTACAAACAAGAAAAATATTCTGGATATCCCATAGAAATTCCTATTTTGGGCCTTTTATACAGATTACATGATGGGTGTATTGTAAATAAATCTCACACGTTCCTTTGTTATTTCTGTTCCTTATGTTTTTTTTCTTTGTTATATTATACAGGACTTCTCAGCAATATTGAAGATAGGAATCTCAGCCTTAAAGGGAAACCTATACAGAAGTGGCAAATGGACGATATCTCAAGAAAACTAAGCTATTTATTCAGTGCTTTTGGTGTCACTCGGTGTAATTTACAAGCTAACAAACTGTTTACAACTTCTAGAAGTGAGAAGATCTTTGAACCTTGGAGGAACCTGGGAAGAATCTGGTGTAACGTCATAAAACAAAATAGTGTGAATACCTTTTTTTTTTCCTCAAGGTTTCGCAAGAATGAATTTGGAGGGCAAGTGTGAAGGAGGAGACCCCAGGATGCAGAAGAGGCACAATTTATCACACAATCCACAAGCACCATATGTGAGGCTGAAAATGCATCTCAATTATGATCTAGGGAAATATATAGTAATATCTGAAAATCCTCATATTGATGCGGCCATGGTCCTATATCACTTAGGAGCTTTGATACATTGTGGACAGTTTGTGTTTTGTTTTGATTTTATATATTTTTACTATTATTTTTTTATCATTGGACACAACGGGTTTGTGAATACAGAGTGTGCATTATAATATGCAGGATTTGAGGCAAATTAAAGATGATGTATATGGCTTTTTCTATAAAGCAGTCAATTAATTTTGTAGTCTCTATGACTTTGCATAGATATATATAATTCATTGTCAGGGCATCCTCTGAATATCATAGTTATATTTCTTAGAGCAAGTTCCTGGCAGTGTTTGCAGCTTTTACTTTCCCCCTTTGCTCTGCACAGAAAATCATTTAGTAAATGAAGGGTATTATTCCCTATGAAAGGTATGGGAATTAATGTATGTCATCATGTTTGAGGACAACTCTGCAAATAGGCAAAGCAGGTGCATTATTTAACTAGTACATTAATTCTTGTCAGCACCAGGGCTGCATTTTTAGCTATCTATCATACACAATTATACCGTACATTTCTGCATTGTAAAGCAGTACAGTGGATGGAAGGAGCTTCTTCTACAATTTTCATTGAACGCTTTAACTGATGCTTAAGAGATTAAAATACTTGGCTGAGTCTTACATGAGTCTTAAAGATAATGAATACAGGACATTAGCTGAGATCACGTGCTCCCCATTCCCCCTCAGGTTAACCAAAGGGCAAGTCACACACTAATTCACAGAATACAAGAGACTTGTCCAACAGCGCCTTCCTATGGGCACAAAAGGGAACTGCATCATCAAACAAAGGCACATGAACTTCAGTTCATCCTTGACTTATCTGAAGAATTTCTTGATTTCTGTAACCATTCCTTCTCCCCACAAGTACAGGTATGAAAACTTTCATAGCTCTGCACAATCATTCTTGGCATGGTTACCAATAGATCTTGGTGATGGTGTCCTTTAATAGTTCAGTTTTTTTGTCTAATAGTTCAGTTCAGTTTATGACTAAGACTTCAGTTTATGTAAGTAGCTCATAAAGTGGATTTACCCTATACATTTATGTGATATATACCATATGTTTCAATATGTGGTCCTGCAGGCTAGGTCTTTCTATGCTCTTGTGCACACTGTGGTTACTTTAGTTTACTCCCAGCTCCAATACATATGGATATGCTTGACTGCAACAGTTTTTATTACTGGATTCAATAAAACAGTATGACATGGGGAGCTATGTAGTGTGTTTCCAGTTCTACTTGTAGAATAAATTCCCCATTTCTTTTCTTGTTGGGAAAAATATTGGTGAACAACAACAGTTACAACTATGTAGTGTACAGTTTAGGGCTCCATTTTCAGGATGGTGGAAATTCAACATATGGCGGCACCCTACAAGGGTTGCTCTCTAGCACTTCAGGTAAGGGGAAAGTTGAATGGGTTCCTTGATTTCCTTGCAAAACTGCAGTACAGGGTAAGAAGTGCACGGCTTCATTCACCTACCTGTAACATTCTGACTTGGCCAGGGCTGGTATAGTCAAAACATCCCATTGAGTTCAGCAAGTCTGTCACCTGGGGATGAGTCTTCTCTGTCTTTCAGAAAGTCATAATTACAATGTATCTATATGTGTACCACATTGTTACCTTTCAGTGGGGCATCCTATCCAATGGCTTCAAGGCTCAAAGAAAACGTAGCATGCAACATTCTTGCCAAGCAAGGCAGATGATTTAAAGAGAACCTGTCACCATGTCTGAAAAATCCAATTGCCTATATCATCTCATAGGCGCTGTCACCCTGACCATTTACTGTTTTGGTTATCCAAATCTGTTCAGCCATTCCAAAGATATAAGTCCATTTAGTGTTGGTGCTAATTAATACATACTAGCCAAGTGGGCGGTAACACTGCATGACATACAGCACACAGAGACCCCACCCTAGAGTAACCATAGTGTTACCACCCACTTGGCTAGAAGACCCTAATTTGTGTAAGCACTAAAAGCGTTTATATCTCTGGAATTGCTGAACTGATTTGGATGTATAAAACACCAAAATGTTCAGGGTGACAGAACCTATAAGATGATGTATATCATTGGGCTTTTCAGACGTGGCGACAAGTCCTCTTTAAAGAGAACCTTTCATCACTCCACACATGTCTGTTATAGTAAATAATTCTATATTCCATTAAATAATAATGGTAATAATATTCTTTTACATCTTCCTTTCTTTTGAATCCTAAGAATAAATTGACATCTGGGCGTTACCAGTTGGTTGTATTCTGGCACACTCCAGTCAGTGCTGTCAGTGTCAGACTGTGTAGGGACACGCCCCTTGGGCAATGGGAATGATAACACCCAATCATCAATTCGCTCATAAATTTGTAGGAGGAACAAGAGAGGAGCAGTACAATAGAGTTATGAGAAAAGATGCCATATATATGCCATATAATTTGCCATATATTCAGCTCCCTGGGATATCACACTTGGTCCAACAAATCCATATAAGTACTTTGATAATTCTCCCCCCCCCCAATCTGATTTAACATGTTTGTTCTGAATTATGGCAATAAAGTTTATTGAAGAGGGCTTAGGATAAAATATTCACCCAACAACTCAGCTCCTGATAAATTCCACATAAAACAAAGGGGGCTTTCTCTAGTCTTCAAGGGAAATGTGCGTGGTTTGGTTGGAATAGAATGTGGTAAAGTATGATATAATATAATGGGCTATGTGTATGAAAACTAGTGCAGACAAAACGTGGAGGAGATGTCTATAGTAACTACTCAGAAGGGGGGATCTACTATGACATTTCATATGCCAGTCTAAATCCAAAAAGTATTCAAGAATGAAATGTAGCAAAGTTACAGGTACGATCTGCACTTTACGCCATAATTGATGCAAATTTGCACAATTTCTCAGTATAGTAATTCTGGTGGTCCATAGGAGACCATGCCTGCTCCCACTAAACTCCTTTCCCCTTTTGTATATCACATGAGTGATGAGAAAAGCACAAAAGAGCAAAAAGTCACAACATTTTAGTGCAAATGTAGCTTGCACCAAAATCTGTAACTTGTGTATGCTACAAATTGTCATAAATAGGTTAGTAAATTCATCCCAGAGAGTTTATCTTCTCACCTGGGCCATACAATGCTTTATTGGCTAGTACAATTATTACTGTGATTATTAGAACTATTTGGTCTCCGTAGTGCACCAGTCCGTGTCCCTGAACTCCAGATTATGTCCATCAACCTCCATATTACATCATACTAATTTGGTGGACTTCTGAAGGTTGTGACACCTGCTCTTCTGCCCGATTGTCCAATGATTTTTAATTAAGGAAGACTAATATGATCTTTATGCAATTTCTCAAGCCCCTACCATATACTTAGTAGGTCCATGGGGGCAAAAAATAATACATATATTTTAAAAAAAATTTTTTTTTTAGTGAAGGGCACCATATTGGGAAACATGTTTGCACATCAGTGCCCATTAAATAGCCCTTTAATTTTTAAAAAGTGAAAGTTGAAAGCCTTCATATAAGAAATACTGATTATCTGATGGGGAAAATCCACAGGCAAGATTGGGACCCTTATTTTCCTGCCATGACAACCAAGAAATATTTAGAGAATTCTTCATTGTGTGTCTCAAGAGATCCTCATTTTCCTTCTCCTTTTCCTCATGGTCCTGTGACTGCCTGTAAGACAACTGGCTGCAGCAGGATCCTCCTCTCTATGTCTTGTCTACAGTAGGACAACAAGTCTTCCTCCAATACTAAGCCTTGCTTCTCAAAGGCAAATGGAAGGGATCAGCAAAAGATTAACTTTGTGTTCGCTGTAGGATTTCTACAGGGACTCTTTATTTTAGGAACATACAATAAAACCTACTGACTGGCAAACCGCGCAGGTAAGTTTATCATCTGTTTCCTTTTATCACTCATATCTAGGTGTTCCACTTTTGTAAAACACATTGCTGTCTTTAGACAATGATAAATATTTTACAACTCAAACTAAATATCTAAACCCTTAAAACTTGCTAAAATTTCGAAAAAAATGTGTCTGTGACCAGAACCTTCTTATTCTATTTCTACCGCCATAACATGTTAGGGAATTATGTCAGCAATGGCGTGTCATGCACCAGTCATCTCCTCTGTGTTGGAGCAAGGTGCATGCCTCTTAATAAATTAGGCACATCTCTACCTAGGAGCTGGTGTACATTGCAGCTATAACTTAAAGCACTTTTTGGTGTAAAATTTTACCAAGGTCCCCCATTAGGCAACACATCTCAGGAAAACAGTACAAAGTCACACCTTTTTGAGCAAAACTAGTCTTGTGCAAACAATTGCAACTTTATATACCCAAGAAAATTGGACATAAAATATTAATTGGTGAAAGGCTTTAAATAACCCCTTCCGTCTTTGAAATGCTCTCTGAACTGTTTGATGTACGTCTCCCCCCTACTGCACATATGGCGATTTTGCTACTTGGAATTCCAGGAGAACTGAATAGGCATAAGCAACTTATTTGTAAAATTCTAACGATGGCTAAACTAATGTTGGTACAGAGATGGAGGGCAACAGCCTCCCCACCTATGTCGGCCCTGTTACTAGCCATTAACAACACATATTCCTATGAAAGGGTGATCGCAATGGGTAACTACTCTTTTCACAGATTCGAAATAATTTGGGATGCGTGGATACATTCTAGATTTGTCACGTAAAAAGAACGGAATGGTATATGAAACCCAATAGAGGGGGCGGGGACAGAAATAGGGTTGGATGTGAGGCTCGCCAACCCCGTCGAAAGGGGAATCAGGGAGGAATAACCAATGCTGCGGGTATGAGTCAAATGTCCTCTGCGCAACTACACATCTCATGTAGAAGAGAAAAATGTTTACGGAGAATACACCCTAGATATAGATATCCACAGCCTAGTATATGTGCCTAAATGTTATTTCTAATGTTCACTTTATAAGTAATCTTCATATTTGGTTTTAAAGATATGCGGTTCTAAGAATGTATTTTGAAACTGTATTTCAATGTATATTAACTGTACATCGCAATATCTATTCATTATGTTCTCTGTTTTTGTATTCTGAAAATTTTGAAAATTTGAATAAAAAATATTGAAACTAAATAACCCCTTCCCCACTTAATGTGCCCCTTTAAAGAAATATGACATGAAGACATGTAGTGCCCAGATGCCATAGTAGGGCATATGGACATTATAGAAGGGGGTGTTGCACAAATTGCTCTTGCACAGCCAGGTTTATACAACCATTGCAATGTATTCTACGTATTGTTGCTGAGCTGATCATAATGGATCCTGATGTAGGACCCTCTGGTGATCGGCTGTTACTGTGAAGAGTTCCAGCAGGACCCATGTCAAACAGCTTTACAATGGTGAGCTGATAAAAAAGTGAGTTGTCTTCATACAGCAACCTGTTTAATGGCTTTGAAGAACAGAATACCAAAAGGAGAGGACAGGACTGACCTATGATGTTACCCTTGCAATTTGATGTAACTGGATTAAAGGTCTTGGACTGGTATAACTGGTAATTCATCCCTTGTCCCAAAAATTCTAAGGGACCTCTAATACATAGGCACAATGACCAGATTTACTAATGAATGTGTCAGATTGTTTCCTATGTTGCACCAAAAACCTGGAGTACATGCTGTGCCGCACATTCATTATATGTTTTAGACGCCCTTTTGACTCTCTTCTGACTTGGCTTAGCAGAAAGAGACATGTCTTCATGGGAAAAGGGCATGATTTAAGATGCAACACTGTTCGCCAAAAGTGCAACACAATTTTGGATACTTTTGTCTAAACAAAGCCAACAAATAGGTGGTGTAAAGGTAGACTAAACAGTCTAAAGATGCGCCAGATTTACCTTCTAGCATCAGCCACTGTCTAGTGAAATTTGCACTAACTATTACATAGTTGTCAGTATCAGTCGTGATAAATAACATTGTCAGAACTCAACCAGATGGCCCAAATTCATCACAGAAACTCATGCCGGATGATAAATTTGGCTCAATTTTCAACATTTCTGTCAAACCTTATACCACTTTTTTCTTTTTTTTTTTGCACTAAAGGGAGATTTTCTGGTGTAATTTGTGCCAAAAACCTGGGGCAGATTTATCAATCTCTCTACACCAGAAAACTGGTGTAGAGGAATGATATAGTGGTGAAAATTTTATGCAAAGCCCTTTCTTGTGTCAAACGTGCACTACAATCCCTATTCAGCACACTGCTCGCCACATTGTGCGAATGTGGGCAGGCTGGGGTGGGGACACCTCGGCCCAACATATTCATTATAACTCAGGACAGTTTTTCTTCATAAATCTTTCGTTCCCTGAACCAGTCAGGGTCTTTATTAAGACTGGCGTTAAGATATGCCAGTCTTAATAAATCTGCCCCATTGTCTGACATTATTATTATTATTATTATTGTTTATTTATATAGCACCATTAATTCCATGGTGCTTTACATTTGCAGATTTACATACAGTACACAAGATGTACAAAACAGATAACGCTAACAGTGATCACTGGCACAGTGGGATAGAGGGCCCTGCCCGCAAGGGCTTACAGTCTATGAGGGAACAGGGATAGATACAGAAGGTGAGGGTAGAGACTGTACAGGTGGTGGTGTGGTGACAGCAGTGTTATTGGAGGTTGTAGGCCTTCCTGAATAGGTGAGTCTTCAGGGCCTTCTTGAAGCTTGTGACTGTGGGGGACAGTCTTGGTACTGAGTTCATGCCTTGCGCCAAATTTATCAAGTACCTTACATACTTTTGAGACATTTATATGACTTGTATGAAGAAGGGGTCTGGCATTGAGACAAATGGGCAGGGCTACAGAGAAAGTGGGCATGGTCTAATTTGTGCCCCCATGTGCCAAAAAATGACCAGAATTTTTCCAGTGTAAACTAAACTAACTAATAAAGTGGTCCAATGTGTCACTTTCTAAAGGGAACCTGTCACAATGAAAATTTGATTTGATTTACAAGCAGTATGTTATAGAGCAGGAGGAGCTGAGCAGGATGCTATATATTATGTGCAAAAAAATTCAGTTTAATTTATATTTCATTGATATTTATCTCAGTTCAATTTCAGTTTCAGTCTCAGTCTCAGTCCAGCTCAGTGATTGACAGCTATCTCTGTATGTGTACTTGCATACTGCCAATTATTCACTAGGACCGCCTACTGGACTCCTAAGCCCCAAATGAGTAGAGGTCAATAAATAACAGACTACATTTTTTTTAGTAAAACTATATATCATTCTCCTCAGTTCTTTCTGCCTTATAACATGCTGTCTGCAGACTGAATTTAATTTTCAATGTTACTGTCTCCTTTTTAGCCACACCCCCTTGTCGAGTGTTATGAAAAAAAGTGTCAAAAATACTTTAGAAATGTGGTGCAGGGAGGAGCAAAATAATATTTAGAATAGGATTAGTAAATATACCCCATTTTCTATAGGTAAAGAAAAAAATTGCTGCCTAGTGCACAGCTGTTGCTCTTCTGGACATGAACCAGCACATAAATTACCTGATCACCATAGTTCCAGGAAATTGTACTAAAATGTTAAATCTACTGCCTTTCCAGCGCCCCCCACTCCAGTGTTCTGCCTTAGTCTTTCTGTACTTGGCTGCAGCCATGACATGTACTCAGGAGACTGCAGCAGACAATTATTGACCTCATCGCTTTGCGGCATTAGACTGATGAGTACAGTGATTGGCTGGGCAGGGGTCACATGGGTTGTCTGGGATATCAGCCAGGTAAACAGAGATCACTATACAATGATTTTTTTAATATGTTGAAAGCTGAAAATAACTTAAAGGAAGAGAAAGAAAGAAAGAAAGAAAGAAAGAAAGAAAGAAAGAAAGAAAGAAAGAAAGAAAGAAAGAAAGAAAGAAAGAAAGAAAGTAGAAGGGATGGAGGAAAAAAAGGAAGAAAGGAAGGGAGGGAGGAAGAAGACCTCATAAATTGTAAGCTCTTGTGAGCAGGGCCCTCAATTCCATTGTGTAAACTGACTTGTTATTCTATGTCTTATTTTGTCTGTACTTGAACCCTACAATGCTGTGGAATATGTTGGTGCTTTATAAATAAAATGTATTATTATGCATTATTAGATAGATAGATAGATAGATAGATAGATAGATAGAAAGATAAACAGCTAGATAGATAATAGAAAGACAGATATGAAAGAGATAGATAATAGAATTATAGATATGAGTTAGATAGATAGATAGATAGATAGATAGATAGATAGATAGATAGATATGATAGATAGATAGATAGATAGATAGATAGATAGATAGATAGATAGATAGATAGATAGATTAGGGAAGGATTAGAGATAGAGGTAATGTTTAAATAAGAACCTTTGATCTTTTGGAACAAGCTAGTTTCTGGCAGTGATTCAAACACCTGGTCTACAGGAGGGGGATCTGTTTATATTTTACTCTGTCAGGATAGACTTCTATACCCAATGAGGATTGTATGAAAACTATTACAAGAGTCCTGATAAACATTCTTCAGTGATAGTTGTGTTCTGTGAAGGAGACCCTGGTTATTTTACACACGGCCATGATACTTAGGAGATCAGAGTTACACTTTGGAAATTCCATAATGTCATCCTAGGGATTGATGATTATCTACAGAGCATTGAGCTCAGGGGATACAACATTGTGATCTTCTTATGAGAAAGGTCTGCAGCTCAGATGGTATTCATTATAATAACTGCAGTGAGATACCCTCTACAGTAAAGGGATCTTCACATCCTATTCACAAATGTGTAAAGTAACTTTAAGCTCTGTTAAAATTATTTATGTGTTTTCTTGTATGTTATGTGCCTGGTACATGGTGATAACATTTATATAAGGGTCTAGAGAAATCAGAATAGAGACCCCACTCTTGTCTCACATCCCCTATACTTGTTAGCCATTAAGATGACAGAGCCCAGACTGAGTTTACACCACTTATTGGGAAGAAAGAGAGTCAGCCTGAGCTGGAGCTTCTTTAGAAGACATAAGACAATCTCTTTGGAATGTATGTCATTGCATTATATAAGAAACTGCAAAGCATAGACAAAGCAGGCAACAAGATATTTTCTATATTTCTACATTCACGTTAGAATGTTTGCAGTATGACATTGGTCTGACACTTGAACTGGGGCGCCTTTTATGAGCTTTTATGAGTCCAAATATGAGCATTTTACAGCATGTGTCATAATATCGTCAATGATTCATGTAAACCTTAGTTCTTTCTTTATGCTTTTTTGGATTGACCTTGTGGTCATGTAACATAAAACAAACATTATCAGTGCTATAGGTTTCGCTACATATATTTTTTAGGCCTACAGATGCAAAGGGGTCTGGGGGTGAATGTGAGTTGAGGGTGCCATCACACTTGCAAAGCATAGGTTTGTTTAAAAGAAAAGGAAAGTGATGAATATCAATGAATCCTCTTCATTTCAATTGTTATCCATTCCTATCATTAATCCAGTATCATTCCCCACCCCTGTACATAATATATACAATATACCTTGATATATTAGTGACTAGTTCATAAGCTATAATACTCTTGTGTATGCAGGTACATATCCACACATAAGGATCAGTTCATACAATTGGAATCCTGTTTTCAATGGGAATTAATTTTCATCCCAAACTGCACAGAATTATAAAAAAATACCACTGCAGAATGTTATTTGCACCTGACAGAGAAATGTTTCATGCAATGCTTTTAGTCCCAGTGAGGAAAATTTCACCTGGGGCAATTGCAAATGTGGCCATTGCTTGTATTACAGTGCCAGGGGAAACAATGGGCACTGCATACTGGCAGATCTGAAAGTGCTGTACCATTCTGGCTAGCCTGTAATACAGAAAGATGGGGAAGACACAGAGAACCCTCTATAGAATCCATTGTTACTTGTGTCAGAATATCTCTCTTTATTTACAATCATCTTGTTTTATACAAAGTATCATTCTGTTCTATATTAAAGTATCATTCTATTTGTTTCTCTTACCATAATGCCAATATCTACATGTTTACACCTAACACCTATCTATGGCTCTCAGTGAATGTTCTTTATATAAATGTCATTATCAAAAAAGCAATAACAATAATAAGATACATAATAGCATTTTATTTTATTTTCAACCAATTCAAACTCATCCTTAAGTATGTCGAGCTCTTTAATCAACGCATATATATATATATATATATATATATGTTTGTATGTGTGTATATGTGTGTATATGTGTGTGTATGTGTGTGTTTGTCTATGCACCATTCCATCTTTTGCTTTGGTTTAAAAGCTTTACATTTTGGGAACAACATATACAATATACAGTAAATGCATCTTCTTATAACAATATTCCACCAGTCCATGTCACAAGTGTCGACAAATTGTGAAACAAAGCATATTGGATTGCATACAGATTGTGCAGTCATTATACAGTTTTAGGAGTATATATGGTAATATGGTATATAATGAATTCTACTTTCTAGAATTTACCTCTGCAAATCTATCTACAGTATAATATATATATCTATATATATCTATATATATAGATATATATAGTATATGTATCTATACAATGAGTTAGACATCTCTCCGTCCCTATATATAAATATATATATATATATATATACTATATATATATTTTTTTATCTGTATACCTCTATGTGTATCTATGTATCTATCTCTCTCTCTCTCTCTATATATATATATATATATCTATATTCATAGATATATACATATATGTCTTTCTAGCTCTCTAGATATATAGCCAACAAGATGTCTACTGTTCTTTATCTCTCTCTCTCTGTCCATCCGTCTATCTGCTGTATCTATTCATCCACTCATGTAATGTCTGCCTACAGACTAGTCTGTTTCTCTATCTATCTATCTATCTATCTATCTATCTATCGTCTTATATCTCCATATTTTCAACTCTATGTAAAGAATATTATAGTTTACTATACATCCTTAACTACTTTTAAGTAATAGAACGAAAGATATGGAACAATGGGATAAAAGGAAGTCATTAGAGGTTGCTAGAGTACATGACTGTAGGAAAGGGATGTAATGACTCTTCTTATTACCCATATTGCCCCTTTCAGGAGATTTGCAGTGTGAGTAAAATTGGTAAATTCCTTTGTCTACTTTGTGAAGTGCTTTATTGCAGATTGCACCTCATCGCACCAGTGTGAATGGAGGCTTCCTTTTCTCTTGAACTTCCTCTATTTCCTGTGATGCTGCCAGCTGCTCTGTTCTGCCGCAGTGCAGAGGGGCAGTAAATACCTTTCCCAGCTGTCTGACAAACAAGGCTGAAATACTTTCTTTGTTCTGCTTTTCCTGCAGCACAACCTTCACCACCTAATAACACAATATTACTCTACTGCACACTGCAAACCACATTGTACCTTGCAAGACGACATGTTATTACATAGCATTTACACACATATATAGTGTACAGAAAATAAACATGGAAATAGCCATAGATAGATAGAAGGCTAGATAGATAGATAGATAGATAGAAGGCTAGATAGATAGATAGATAGATAGATAGATAGATAGATAGATAGATAGATAGATAGAAGGCTAGATAGATAGATAGATAGATAGATAGATAGATAGATAGATAGATAGATAGAAGATAGATAGATAGAAGATAGATTACATATATACATGGAATTATAGTCAGATTGAGCAATCTTTATGCAGGTATTAGATGAGTGGATAGGTGCAGTAGATAGTCATATAGCTAACTGGCTGGATCATAGATATGAGACAGAAAAGTAGATAGCTAGTAGATCGATTAATTGATAATATATAGATATGAGATAGAAAAATAGATGGATAGATAGATAGACCAATCAATGCTAATAAAACAATAGAAAACAACAGGAATATAAGCCTTTAAATTGAGAATATCATCATATTAAACATGACCAGGCAGCATTCTTATTTCCTCAGACACGTCTACACTGTCACTGCTCAACATGGAGGTTGTACATGTTTGTGAAGATGCGTTTTCTGCAGTCAGATAAATGCAAACCAATATGGCACCGACTGTTTTCGTTTACACTAATACTACCCCCTACGTTACATTAAAAAATAATAAAAATTACATTTTCATAACAGCAACTGAGACAACAATAAACCATCTTGCCAACAGGTAGTTTAACGCACCAATTTGCCAGCAATTCCATATATTAATAAAGTATGCCTTTCCTACCCTAAACTGCAATGCCATAAAATGCAAATGCATGCAACAGTATCAATAGGTGCAAATCTTTACAGAATAGACCATTTTAGCTCATATGCCATCTATCTATAATGTATAGTGAAAGATTAGAATAAACCATATTTTTACAACTAGATAGAATAGAAAATATGCATTTTCTAACAAGCAGTCCACCCCCTGTATACAAGGATTGTCTACACTCAGCTTATTGAGGATAATCTACACTTGACCAACACTGCAACATTGTCAGCAGTCAGGTAGTGATGCAGATGGATGATCACTGTAAACTTTAAATAGCTATACATACATTATATACATATACATACACTATATACATTATATATATATATATATATATACAGATGTTTATATATGTGTGTATATATGTATATATATATATATATATATATAGTACATACATACATTATATATATATATATATAAACAACTGTATATATATCATGTATGTACTATATATATATACACATATATAAACATCTATATATATACATATATATATATATATATATATGTACACTAGCTAATTGCTAATACTTGCTAATGCAGACTATATCCTGCTGCCAGTAAAGCTCCATAACAAAATGAATCTGTGTGTTTTATGATTATGATGTGCATTATACATTATATTGATCACTATAGCCCTCTCTGCATATGGCTGGAGCTGTGATCTACTAGTAATCCAGAAGCCCTGCACATAACTAATATGGGTGACTGCTATAGTGCGGTGACATAGACAGCCATAGTAGTGTGTTGTACAGATGGAAGTAGGAATTGTATATAATAAATAGCACACAGCACTTACCCTTGCTGAGCACAAGCAGGCAGGCAGAGAAGGATATGGAGCTGTAATCCATGTGGCATTTTAGTGGTTACCAGACTAGAATCTAGTTGTGAAAGCTTTTCCAGATTCCTTCTCTATTGCACCAGTAGAGAAACTTCCTCAGTGGGAAGGAGCATCAGACTGATCATTCACTGGTGCTGGTGACTCTGGGAAGGGATCAGCAGCATAAAACAAACCACAACAGGAAGCAGGAGATAAAATAAAAGGAGGGGGGTCTGCTCAGGATCATACATAATACTACATGCACCTCATCTGAGACAAAGGTTACAAAAAGAAGGTTTGAGACTCTCTAAAGGCAGAAGGCAGCAAAAATCATCCAGGGAACCCAGGCAAAAGGCCATGAAGAATCTCACAGGCTCCATGTGACCAGCAGCAGCCAATGGAGGAGCCAGGGAGGTCATAACAAGGGCTATTACCAAGTTGTAAATTTTCTTCAAACAAAAAAGGAATTTACTGCAATTCCTTGCGGATTTTTGGACATATTGCCAACCAGCGCCATTTTTCTTGGCTCTTGTATAATCCAGTGTTAAAGGCTTTTCCCAGATTCATAGAAATGTGGCTAAACCCCGAACACAGGGCGCTGCAATAAGAATTTAACAAGGGCATAAACACATGTAATATTTACTGGCTGTGATCTGGAGGAGCTGCTGTTTGTGTTATTATATTATATTATATTATATTTAGTCCTCCTTACATTACACTATCCCTATGCAGGGAGCTATTAGAGAGCCCGGGCTGGCACTACAAAATAGTCCTGTTTAATGCAAATAAATAGAAAGGAACTTAATGTCTCTATAATATATCCCACCTAGTATATTATATTATATTTTCTGTATATATTGTACATGTGTACAGGGTACAAATCCTATGCCTATTTTTCTTTTTTTTTATTTTTGAGTCGTAAACAAAATGACCTTGCAATGATCTTCACACCCCAAAACACAATAATTGTAAGAATAATCTTTCAATGCTTTTGGTAGCTATAAAATAAAATTAAAGAGTGGTGTACAAATATTAAAAAGTATTAAATAAATTCATAAGTAAAAAAAATATATAAAAATGCATATATTAACGAGATTTTTCCCCCCATAATTCTGCAAAGTAATGAGCTAGTGAGAAATAAGGGACTACAGCCTCAGAAATACAAGTCGTAGGTAATAAAATATATGTGTATGTGTATAAATACTATACAGTTAGGGCGGGGTATATTTTAATATATAGTAGTAGTATATCAAAATTTATTAAAGGAATTAAAGGAATGCATACTCAACCTCTATTTTTTACATTCAATTATAGATGTTGTTAATAAAAATATATATTATATATAATATTGTATAATATATTGTGTTATGCCATCCATATATATATATATATATATATAGACATATATATATAGACATATACACATATATGAAAAAAAATAAATATATACACAAATATCTCTCTCACACACACACACACACACACACATATATATATATATTATACATATAAATGTAGAATGGTTATTTAATCCAGAACCAGAATGCTACATAACACACATAGCACACATAACGCACATAGAAAGAGAATTTGACGCAAATCGATGCAGCACAGCTTTTGTTCGCAGCCCTGCTACAATGTAATGATACACTATACAGTATCGCTCAGCATATGTTATAGTTCCCGTCTTATAACATTTACTATAGTAAAATAAGATTACAAGAAAGAGTCTATATTGGGTTTCTTGTAAATTCTCCTTGACGAGGCCTCAGTGTGGGAAAGCCATGCGAGCTGTGTTCAGGCCAGGCACATAAATAGGGCATTCACGCCATAGCTCACAGTTTATTGCTGGGCTGTAATAGGGAGTAGTAAGACGGCCATACATTTATACTGCTAGTTAGAAAAGTTGTGTTTCCTTTATTTCTGTGGCTTATATAAGAACAGCAGTTGTCCCGATTGCATCGGTGATTATCAGAAGAATAGATCCTGGAAATACAGAATATTATTCATAATAAAATGACACTTTGTTACAAGCCAGGCATAATGTATGCATATAATAAGTATCTTTAGTTATACATAGTAAATGCAGTGCGTGTATGGTTTATATACTGAATATAGTGTGTGTGTATATATATATATATATATATATATATATACAGACACCATAGGAGGGGACATTTATTTTACTACAGGCTTGGGTCAATCGAAGTCTTAGTTTTATTATTTTATATTGTATACGGATTTTCCTTTATATGTTATATTACTACAGAAGAATAGCTAAGGCCTTATGGACCACAGGGGCAATTTTTTACTCCATATTCTTACCGAGGTGTAGGGAGAAGATATAAGGAGAAAGAGAGATAGAGAGAGAAAGAATGAGAGAGAGAGAGAGGGAGAGGGAGAGAGGCGTATACATAGAATATAGAGAGTGTATTGTGACATGGCGAGACAGATAGACAAAGGAAACGGGGATGCGTTGGGAAAGCCATAAAAAAGACAGACATATAAAAGATAGATGGATAGATAAATAGATAGAAATACTAGGTAGGACATATAAGAAACAGAACCTAATTCACATAACAAATGTAAAGGGATTTTGTCTGCATCTCTTTCCCTATTTGTCAGTATTCAGATTAGAGTTTGTTTTTGTTTGTTTTTTCGTTTTTTTCTATTATTTTATGTTCGTGTCTCTGATAATTTTATATTCCCTCTCTCCATATTTTCCAAACATCATCCTCATGACAAAACTGATCCCATTATTTCCTGTGTGAACAGTCCTGAGCACTGAGTTATGATTCTGTACGTCTTTCGAACCCATAAACGTTGCATGCAGCGTTTTTCTATCCGGTTTATGGACAGGTGTGCACTAGGCAGAAAATAACTGGCCTGAACCAAGTGTAATGATTCCAGCCCTTATACTTGTATATACAGACGTCATAGGACAGCTCATGTTGTCAGCACCCATGTGTGTATAATCCCATTGACATTGGCTCCAACTTCGAACAAACTTACAGTGTGCATTGAGGCCTAGAAAAATGCAATAAAGTAAAAAAAAAAAAAAAAATGCGTATTTTACTTAATTTTGTATAAAATTTAATTTATAAGCCACTTTAATAAACACAATCGATTATTCACCCGTGCAAAATATAAAAAATACAGACAATATCTCTTCATGGTCGATATTGAATATTTTGACAAATTTACTAAATCATTAAAGAGTGCACATGATTCTGATTGGTAAACCTGCCTATTTATTTTATAAATATATATATTTATATATAGGTTACTTATTCTTCTTACTTATATTCATAATTAAAATATTTATTATGGTCTGTAATTACTATCACAAAGGTAATGGCATATCTCCTACATTGTGCTATTTTCTTATTTGTATAGCAAGTAAATGCGACTCAGATTTAAGGACACAGATTTACAGCAGTCCTTTAATAAGCATCTTCCACAGTGTTGGTGGAACTCCAACTCCCATCATGGCCATTCAGAGTTTGAAGTTCCATAGTACTGAGAATGTCCTAGTAGTGCTTTAGGTTGCTACAATAGGTAGTTTAATCCATGGTGATTTGTGCAGATTTGTGGATTAGGTCTGGATTAGGCAATTGTATACTCCCCATAGCATCTCATACATGACAAGTCTCAAGGAGGGGAGGTCAGTTAGTATCTCCTCCTCTGTCTACTTCTGCTTCTTCTTTTGTATCTTCTTTGCACTCTTGGGAGGAGACTGGGAATTTTTCTTTATTATTCTCTTTTTTCCATTTCATTCTTCTGTTTTGAAACCAAATTTTGACCTGCCTTTCGGTCAGTCCTAGTGCATGAGACACCTCAATTCTCCTTTTCCTGGTTAGGTAGGGGTTAAATAAGAACTCCTTCTCCAGCTCCAGGGTTTGGAATCGGCTGTATGTCTGTCTGCCTCTCCTCCTACCAGGGACTACTAATGGAGACAAAACAACAACATTTGCAGATTTCAATGTCTGTCCAGCCTCAGTAGCTGCAGGATTTTAGGATTTTATTTAGCATTACTGGAAATCACCCTCAACGCCCTTCTGCACTCACAAAGGCTATGTATGGCTAACTCCTGGAACTAAAGGGTCGTAAAAGATTTTATAGGGTTCAACAAACGCCCAAATCGTAAATAACTGGTAAATAAACCTATAGGGGGACACCCTGTCTCCTGTGTTATACAGAGGGCACAACAAAAACATAAATAACCCAAGTATGCAGAGCAGAAGTATTTGTATTATTAACCATATGATAAGGCATATTAATAGATCTATAAAGGGATATCACATAGCAAGTTAAAATTAAGAGACTATATAAAATATAATGTATAGGAGAAACTAATATATCAATAGATGGATAGTGAAGAGCAAATTAAAATATAGAGACTATAGAATATATAATGTATAGGAGAAACTAATATATCAGTATATGATAGTAATATAAAGAGACTATGGAATATGTAATGCATAGGAGAAACTAATAAATCAATATATGGATAGCAGGTAGCAGATTAAAAATGTGTAAGAGAAAGTAATATATATATATAACATCTAGAAACTGATAATGAAGAGACTATAGAATATGTAATGTATAAGAGAAACTAGTATATCAGTATATGATAGTCATATAAAGAAACTATGGAATATGTAATGCATATGATAAACTAATATATCAATATATGGATAGTAAAGGGCAAATTAAAATAAAGAGACTATAGAATATGTAATGTTAGGAGAAACTAATATATCAGTATATGATAGTAATATAAAGAAACTGGAATATGTAATGCATAGGAGAAACTAATATATCAGTATATGGATAACAGGTAGCAGATTAAAAATGTATAAGAGAAAGCAATATATAGATAGTACCTAGAAACTGATAATGAAGAGACTATAGAATATGTAATGTATAGGAGAAAATATTATATCAGTATATAGCAAATTAAAATGGTAGTGTATAAGAGAAAGTAATATATCAATATATAGATAGCACCTAGAAAATAAAAATGGAGAGACTATAGAATATGTATTGTATAGGAGAAACTCATATAGCAGTATATAAGTAACATATAGCATATTAAAATGAAGAGACTATATAATATCTAATGTATAGGACAAACTAATATATCACTATATGCACAGGATTAATATATAGGAGAAACTAATATAGTTATAGGATAAACTAATAAATCAATATATGACTAGCACATAGTAAATGAAAACGAAGAGACTATAGAATATATAATGTATAGGAGAAACTATTGCCAATATAGCAAATTAAAGTGAAGAGACTTTAGAGTATAAAATGTATAGGAGAAACTAGTATATCAATACATAGTAAATTAAAATGAAGAGACTATATAATATATGATGTAAAGGAGAATATAGAATGTAATGGAGAATATGTAATATAAAGGAGAAACAAATACAATAATAACAATAAATACAGAGTTGAATGTAATGTAGATGGATTAGTTAGTCCCATCTATCTGCTTAGCTAGCCCTATATCTATGTGTGCCTAGTGTACTCTAGGAGTTGGGTGACCTTAGTGCATTTTATTAGTGCTATTCTAGTTACATGGTAAGTTGAAAGATTTGTCTGCAGCCAACCTTGTGGTCTCATCCAGGGGAACATTTGAGAAGCAGAAGAGTTCTGATTTAAGTGCTCTGGATCCCCTCCAATATTAGCACTGGACGATTTACAGTCAGGATATTGGACCAGCTCGGCCTCTTGATGTGTCGTAAAAATCTGCTGTCTCTGTAAGTTATCGTATCCGTAAAATTTAGTGGGGTCACCATGACAAGTAATCCCACAAGGAGCCTGCTGATAGCCTGCAGGGTTCGGGATGCCTGTAGTCGGGTTCCCAGGGTGGTAGAAGTCCTGATTGGGGTGCTGGAGACTTGGACTGGCACTAAACACCAGAGAGTGCCTGCTGCTAACATCTTGGGCAAAATGACAGTCGTAGTAAGCCGGATTTATGGCATCTCCTGCTTTGTATTTGGAGTACAGCGGATTTACAAAATAGGAACTCATCTGGGTTAGATCAGGAGACAGTAAGAAGAAAGGGAAAAAAAAAAGCTGAGTGCAAAAGTGACTGCCCTTTTCCTAGAGCCCTGCAATCCCACTACTCATAGCAGCAATCCCACTGTTCTCTGCTGATCACTATGGGATAATGAGCCACACACCAGTCTTGCCTCACTGCCTTTGCCATTTCCTACCAGGCACAGAACACACACACAAAAAACTTCATATAGTTTAGTAGATCTTTGGCTCTAGTTCACATTTACCACTCCTGAGGCACCAAACACCCCCATCAGGGAAGTAGATCCATTCCACAGACCAGTAGGCAGAGTGATTAGCGAGATAGCCGGCGGAGGGATACCGCAAAGTTTCTGCAAACTGAAGCCTGCATTCAACGCAGCGCCAGATCCCTGCGCCATGACGCCCAGGGCTGCACAACACTCAGGACTATTTTATTTCCCTTTATTGCCTTAAAATCTCATCTGCTTCCATTATCCAGACTCAGAGCTCGTAGATTGATACTAAGACTCTTTCCACATTTATAAGTCATTCACATTCACTTTATATTTTATAAATTTTGTAACCATTTGGACCTAAAAGAATAAAAGAATACAGAGACATTTGCAAATACAATGAGCATTTACCCTTGACTCGTGAGGCGCTTGGCTGGAACTTGCAGGTTAATTGATACTAAATGAAATTCATGCCTCTGAATATATTTCCCATCATTAGCCCTTGACTGAAAACTAGGAGAGCCTAAAATAGTGAATTATAAGAATCCAGCTGGTAATGATTTACAGCCTGTTATTTATTATTTATTAGTCCAAATCCAGGCACACACTTGGCATGGGGGGTTATACTACCAGGATGATTTCATAAAGGTCACTCCTATAGTGATTTTTATCATAGAAAGACTGGCAATTAGGATGTAGGTGTAATAGATAGAATATTATATAATAGTAGTAGTATCCTATAGTTACTATGTGCTGTAGATTATGGTAGATGTATCCTTTGCAGATAATATTAGCTATGCCATCTAGTTATAGTGCAGGTAATACTAGCTATACCATACAGTAATACTATATATAATACAAGCTGTGCCTTATACATATAGTGCAGATAATATACCATGGGGCTATAATACAGATGATACTAGATATGCCACATAGCTATTATGTAGATAACATACCACAGAGGTTTATACAGATGATACTAGTTATGCCATATAGCTATGGTGCACATAATATACTATATAGCTATAATACAGATGATACTAGTTATGCCATATAGCTATAGTGTAGATAATATACCATAGAGCTATAATACAGATGATATTAGTTATGCCATATAGCTATGGTGCACATAATATACTATATAGCTATAATACAGATCATACTAGTTATGCCATATAGCTATAGTGTAGATAATATACCATAGAGCTATAATACAGATATTAGTTATGCCATATAGGTAGAGTGTAGATAATATACTATGTGGCTATAATACAGACTCTAGTTATACCATATAGCTATAGTACAGATAATATACTATAGAGCTATAATACAGATGATATTATTTATGCCATATAGCTATAGTGTATATAATATACCATAGAACTATAATACAAATGATATTAGTTATGCCATATAGGTAGAGTGTAGATAATATACAATGTAGCTATAACACAGACTCTAGTTATACCATATAGTTATAGTACAGATAATCCACCATAGAGTTATAGTACAGATGATACTAGTTATGCCATATAGCTATAGTGGTGCAGATAATATACCATAGAGCTATAATACAGATGATACTAGTTATGCCATATAGCTATAGTGCACATACTATACTATATAGCTATAATATAGATTATACTATTTATGCCATATAGTGCACATAAAATACTATATAGCTATAATACAGATGATACTAGTTATGCTATATAGCTATAGCACAGGTAATATACCATAGAGCTATAGTACAGTTAGTACTAGATAATATAATTCTGGTATAATGTAGGTTTACCACCAAGTATAATGTACATAATACGAATGATGTCATATAGTTGTAAAATACAGATAAAGTAGTTATGTCATATAGCTATAATGCAGGTGATGATAGTTACAGATAATACTAGTACTATCATATAGTTATAATGTAGATAATACTACATGTACCACCATATAATATAATACAGATCATTCTAGTATGTCATATAATTGTAATACAGATAATAAAAGTTATACCATATAGTTATAATACAGGTAATACTGGTTGTAAAGTAGATAACTTGTGTTATGCACATTATACATGTATGCCAAGCCTATTGTTCTGTACATCATCACTTATTGGTATTAGCTCTATTATCACTCGGTGATATAACTGGTATTATAACTATATGGCAGAACTCTAACTAGTATTGTCTGCTTTATACTTTATATGGTACATCTATTATCATTTACATCATAACTATATGGCGTATCTAGACTTATCTGCATTATAATTATATGGCATAACTTTAATTAGGATTACCTTCTTTATATTATATGGAGTATTATACTATATGGTATCTTTTCCATTATTTACACAATAACTGTATGGCATTTCTGGTATTATCTGGATTCTAACAATTTGGTGTAACTAGCATTATGTCATATAGTTATATTGTAGATAATACTACTCATGTTATATTGGTATCATGTAAGTCATGCTAGTTATGGCATGTAATAATGTAAATAAGTCTATCTATATATATATATAGTTGTAATGTGGATAATACTAGCTATGTCATATACTTGGAATGTGGATACTACAAGTTATGCTATATAGTTATGATATAACTGATGTTAGTTATGTCATATAGTTAGGGCAGGCTGAATACTAATTGTGTCATTATGTAGGTAGAGCTATAATGTAGCTAATATGTAACTAACAGTAGTTATACAGCACAAGGATATAACATGGGTTGATAATACAAGTATTCGATGACGTTGATATCACTAGCTATTGCATCAAGTTTTAAGGTAGGTCATTGTGGATATGTCATCTAATTATTGGGCAGGCAATGCTAGACTTTATCAACAAGTTATGACATAGATAATATCACATAGGTATACTATAGCTGCCACATAAGCGATATTTAGATAATGCCCGTCATAGTGTAGATAACACCAACTATGTAATATAGTTATGATGTAGCTAATGTTATCCATATCACATGGTTATGAGGAAGTAATGTTAGTTATATCATAAAGACTTATGCAGATGATAATAATATGATGTAGGTGATGTTAACTGCTTATGAGTAAGTCATATTAGTTATATTATAAAGGTATATAGTACACGGTTATGAGAATATGTTGTATATGTCACATTATGTGTATAATACCAGCTATATCTTACAGCTAGTATATGGTTGTTATGTCACATGTATATTATTTAACTAGAGTATGATGTAGGTTTAGTTATTATATAGATATTACTAGTTATATCATGATTGTGATGAGGCTTATGCTAGTTATGCTACATGAGTACAATGTGAACAATACTATGTTATAAAGTTATAGATGGGGGCAGTCATGTCACATAATAATGCTATAGGGAGTGCTAGTTATCTCATATGTATAATAGTATATTGCCCATATGCTTAGAATGTTTATATGAGACCTATAATATCGTTATTTTTATGCAAATAGGGGGCATTTTAGCAGATTAGATTAATGAGTAGCTCTAAATGCCATTGTATAAGCGGGGACATTAAAGAAAGGAACATGACAGCTCCACTATAAAACAAATGGAGTAAGAGCGCTACCTAGCGGTCACGTAGAGTTCTCGCAAGTCATAAATTTGTTTATCTTACCATAAATGTTTATTTCACAGCAATTGAAGTTATTGCTGGTATCAGGATTGCAGGAATAACGCTGCAAACCCTGTCATTTCTATAACTATTAAATGAGGAGGTTTCAAGCCATATGCCACCAGTTCTGGGATTTCACTAGTTTCTTTTTTTGGTAAATTAGAAACTGGGTATAGACAGTGAACGCCAAATGAACCCTGGTCCACACTGCCCATCATCTCATTAATGTCTAGAGATCAGGGACTACACAAACCTCTGGGTCACCTTCACACACCCATATCTATCTATCTATCTATCTATCTATCTATCTAATATCTATCTATCTATCTATCTATCTGTATATATATATATATATTTACATGGATATATAATTATACATATGTATAAATATATATATATATATATATACACACACACAAACAAATATATATATATATATATATATATATATATATATATATGCACACACAAATATATATATATTTGCTATGCTTATATATTGGTATTTTTCTAATACTTATTTATATAATATTGATACTTATTTATACAATATTGTGTATTTTTAAACCACGAAAAGTACATTAGAAACTCATTGTCCTACAGATATACAGATATAAAAACGAAAATTTCCAAATATTTCTATCTTCATATTTTCACCATGGAGTGATTTCCTTTGCCTTCCCCCATAGCTAGTAATACAAACCTTGACACAAACTTTCCATATACAAGTATGACTAATTATAAATGTTATTAAAAAAATCTGGCATTGGGAAATAAAGAAAACAGTTGAAACGAAACTGGAAAGAAATGTCAGAATTTCACTTCAATATTTCCTGTCAACATGAGAGGCCTGTTCGCATTTGAATGTGAATTCGTTTGCTTATCCTTAAACCTGGTGTTGTTTCTGGACATCTGGACCAGACAAAGAATAGTCCAAGTTTCCCAGAATTTATTTTTTTTTGTTTTGAAGTGACACAAACATCCAAATAAGACCCTTTGAAAGGGAAAAAAAGCGCCCTGGACCACCATAAAACCATTAAGTCCAGACGTCTAGCCGTTCAAATGACTTTATTACACCCCAGCTCTTCCTGTTTTAAAAGAATTAGAGGTATATAACCGGCAATGGTCTAAATACAACACCTTCTTCTTAAGACAAGGACAAAAACTTTATTTTTTTTCCTTTAGAATTTCAGATTGTCCAAAACATAGGCATGTACGCTACAATTCAATGTAAACATAATTCATAACCAGAAATGGATAGATTTTAGTGCTTTATGTTGGTTTCTCATGTGAAAAAACACATGTGGAGGTGATAGAGTCAAAAATAGGCATAAAAGACCCACAAAAACGATATATATATATATATATATATATATATATATATATATATGTGTGTGTGTGTGTCTGTATATATATATATATATATATATATATATAGACACACATATATGTATATATATACACACACACATATATATATATATATATACATCACACACACACATACACACACATATATATGTATATATAGATATATATATATACAAACACATACATATATATATATGTATATATTGGTCGATTATGACTATGGATAACTAGTAAAATGCCCCCTTTTGACAATGAAGTGGGTCCATTCATCCACTTTCTGAGTGCAGTATCCCTGAATTCTCTGCTATTAAATATTTTAGTCGGTTCCCTATCTAAACACAAGTATAAAACCTTTAGGTCTAACACCAACACTAATGTACATGATTCCCGCATAAACTCCATCCTGTTCTCTCCATGATACCTTGAACATAAAATAAAAAAATAAAAATTGAAAAGAATTGTCTATATTCCGATTTTTTTCGTTCTCAATAAAAAAAAACACACATTGCAAATGAAAATAACAATATTAACAGGAATACCGAAATAAATCCCTAGCATAAAATAACCCTTTTGTAAACTGAATCCTAGGCCTTTGCTAAAACATTCATGTTATACATGCGCCTTATCTGTTTGCACTAATAAACTTGTATATTAGTGTCACATCACATGCACACTGAATATTCCTTCATGGACAAGAATTAGATCTGCTGAGTAGGCTATGGACATTGTATTATTACCGACTTCAACCAAGGCAAGTCTACTTTACATTTCTTTTACTGCTAATATTAAGGAACTACACTACTTCCTACAGATCCATAAGATGCTTCGGAAATGTCGCAATACCTACCTGTAATGTCTAGCGTGCAATCACAATATTATCAGAAATAGTCCCCCAAATTGTTGCATCTTCAGATGCGCACTGACAACCAAGTTTGCAAAATTACACAACACATTTACATCTATCTCCAAGAAAAAAAAAAAGACCTAAATATATATATTTCAGTGTTCCAGATAATACAGAGCAGATTCAGTGCGTATCCCATGTGGCTGTTATTGGTCTTTGTTGCCTTTTTCCTTGTTCATTTTCTTCATTTTCATCCTTCTGTTCTGAAACCAGATTTTGACCTGTCTCTCTGTGAGGTTTAATATTCTGGCCACTTCATAGCGACGATCCCTGGTCAGGTACATATTAAATAGGAATTCCTTCTCTAGTTCCAGAGTCTGGTATTTGGTGTAGGGACATCTCTTCTTCCTGGTGGATCGAGCATGGATCCAGTTGGCTGCAGGATTATCTGGAAGGAATAGAGAGAGAGAGGGGACAGGCTGAGGTTTGGTATTAGACAGGAATGGTGACCTAGTGGCTGCACTTTTATAAAGAATTATCATAAAAATGGTCTTAATGCAGCCAGGAGTGTTTACAGTAGCAATGATGTCTTGATCTTAGGTGGTTATGTGAGTAATAGAATCATTTTATAGCCTCTTGTTGCAGCTTGGGCTATATGCTGGCCGTCTAGACGGTTTTATAGGTTAGTAAAACTATCAGTTTTGCACATTTAGAGCCTTGCAGGTTCGGGCTATAAATCAGACAGCAATTTCTTTCCTTCTCTCTTTCTTTTTTTTGTACTTACTTGGGTCAATTTGTTGATTCTGTTGCTGCTGTGGCTGCTTCTGCGGCTGCTGCTTCTCTTCTTTAAGCTCAGTGTTCTCTGGCTCCTCGCTGGGAGCTGCTGCAGCAGCTGCAGGGACTGTATTGTCTTTAGCTGGAGGCTTCTCTGGGCTCTCTGTGAAGGAATTACACGAGTACTCGGGCAGGCTCATTCCCTGGGAGTCAAATGAGGAGCACTCGGTCCTTTTAGGAGCACTTTCAGGTTTGATCCCATAGCTGCGCCCGTTGGGGTGAAATCCAGAGAAGGAGGACGCAGAGCTGGAGATGGGCTCCAGCCAGGAGCGCACAGTGTATCTGCTGCTTTCTGAGCCTAGGTGGGACTGACCCATGTAAGGGTGGTAGATCCCAGTCATTCCTGGAGAAGGCTGAGGGTGCACCGTTGACCAAGACGCAGGGAAGACGCTGGATTTTGACGCAAAGCTGCAAGAAGAGAAGTCTGAAGTATCCCCAACACCTGGTGGTGGCCTAGAGGTCGTCGTGTGACCTCCCTGGGAGAATCTAGCACCATAGACCTCTTCATTCTCATGTCCTATGAGAGAATCCACATAGTAGTTACTTAGGGTACCACTGGAGGACATTTTAGGCTCCCCTCTCAGTCATATAAAAGGTTACACTCTTAACTGTATGTAATACCCTCCCTGAGAACAATCATAGTATTTTGCAGGCTGCATCCTCCATCCATTGGTTGTGGGCTCCACGTGATCATATTTACCAATACAGAGTAAATCAATCCGCTTAACGGGGCTGATGTGATTAAAAACACATACAATTAAAAATAAAAGTGTAACTATGGCGAGATATATGGAAGGAGAGGCGGGGGAGGGCTGCTGCAGGGGCTCCTACCACCTTTGTGCGTAAAGGCGCAGCTTGGGCTTCACCACTAGAGCAGGGTTACCAGGGACTATTTCTTGCTCAGCTCCCAGCTCTCTGCTCCCTCTCTCTCCCTCTTTCCCTGCCATTCATTTTTAATCACTTTGCTGAATTTGTTTAATTACCCTTTAAACTGTGGGGACCCTCACAGGAGGACTAGGGGAAGCATGCTCATATTATTGACCTATGGGTATAAAACTTGTTTTACTAGCCACAAACAAGAAGCCATCATGAAATTAAAGGGAACGAGAGAGAAAGGAAAGGAGGCAGCAGCACATTGTTGGTGCCCTCTCTCCAGCCTTCAGCAACAGTTCATATTTACATAGAAGAGGCCATCCCAGGCTGTAATGTGTGAAATGCATAAAACCTTCACAGTGTTTTTAAAAACAGGTGGAAGAGAACTATCATGATTTTTATGGGATTCAATAAAAATTTTATGAGGTGCATTTGATTATACATTAATGTGCCCTGTAATCAAATGGTCTAAAAAAGAACATTAAAACCTCTGCTGAAATCATCTGCTACTGGACCTGCTATTGTTTGCCATCAATCGTTTACTCCTTTTATTTAGGATGCACACACCCGTATAATAAACACATACATACACTACACAACACACAAATACCCATAGAATATACATACACAACACACTCACTCATATAATACACATTCATACACCACACAACACACAAATACCCATAGAATACACATATAATGTATCCATATAATACACATATACATACATAACACACTCACTTATATAATACACATATACATACACAACACACTCACTTATATAATATACATATACATACACAACACACTCACTCATATAATACACATACACACTCACTCACTCACTCACTCAAATAATACACATATACACATACACATCACACAAACACCCATATAATATATACATATACAACACACTCATATAATACACATATACATACACTACACAACACACAAATACCCATAGAATACACATATAATGTATCCATATAATACTCATATACATACACAGCACACTCATTTATATAATATACATATACATACACACTGACTCACTCATATAATACACATACACAGCACACTCACTCATATAATATACATATACATACACAACACACTCACTCATATAATACACATACACAGCACACTCACATAATATACATATACATACACAACACACTCACTCATATAATACACATACACAACACACTTACTCATATAATACACATATATATACACACTCACTCAAATAATACACATACACATCACACAAACACTCATATAATATATACATACACAACACACTCACTCATATAATACACATATACATACACTACACAACACACAAATACCCATAGAATACATATATAATGTATCCATATAATACACATATACATACACAGCACACTCACTCATATAATACTCATATAAAACACACTCAGTCATATAATACATATAACATAAAAATCCATTTAAATACACAACACACACTCAGTCATATAATACATACACACATACATAATACACATATATATAATACACACATACACAACACACACTCACTTATATAATACATACATAATACACACATATATATAATACTTACATAACACACACATATATAATACATACATACACAATATTCTCTTGGTAACATTTCATTATAAAATAGAATTAAAGTGACCAGACAGGGAAGGGAAATCTGAGCTTGTGTTTTTTTATGAGACCTGTTTTACTGGAGTAGATAGGATTTAATCCCTGTCCCTGAGGATCTCAGCTATAAAGAAATTTTAAACTCAGCGTTAAATGGGGCTGTGATGTTCCTTTTGCAGGAAGGCACTAAGTTTATTGGGGTTGTTTCCTGAAATAAAAGGGAGTTTATCTGAAGCTACACAAGGTCTATGCAGTTCTGTCATAAACGACCATGTTTGTGAACAACAAATGTAACAAAAAAAAAAAAACAACAACACTCCAGGCACTGTCCACAATTTAGAAGGAGATGTATGCTGTAAAGTCCTGTTATAAAGTCCTCATCCAAAGCTTATCTATTGTCATGCTCGGATATGAGGGGAATGCAGCACGATGAACAATCCCTGCCTCCTCCCATGTATATATTATATTAGTCAGGGGGATCAGATCAATACAGAAATACATAGAGATCTGATAGTTGTTTTGTATAGTATATAATGGAATTGTATCGTACAATGGGCACTCCAGCAATGCAATATGTACAGTTTTCTAATTGAAAATAATACACACAAGTACACATATATACAACTGTGTAGCATACAGGAAAGCTATTTCAAGAGCAATCACATTAAACTATCATTATTTCTGCGCTATTTATTTTCTGACTCTGTTTACACTTTACGTTATTTCTAATGTTATCGTGAAAACGTAAGAGTGTAAACAGTCAGTGTGACCTGCAGCATAATATAAAAACGCAATAGTATACAATATTCACTTTATTTAATTAAAAGGTCGGCAGAGTAAAATTCCAGCAAATATTATAAAAGCATTATAAAGAAATATAGTGTAGAATTATGTATCATAGAATGTATAATAATGTATTAAATGTTCTTGTGTTGTCTGATAGTCTATATGATTGCCACTTATAACTATTATTCATTCTGTTTGCCACTATCTATCTATCTATCTGTCTATCAATGTCACATATTGTATCCGGAAACGTATATACATTCATCTGTATGCCTACCTGTCCTCTGTTTTTTTTTTTTATGTGTCTATCTATCTATCTATCTATCTATCTATCTATCTATCTATCTTCTATACATATTTTCTATTTATTTATTTGCATATCTATTATATATTTTGTATATTTAGCTATATGTGCTCTATCTATATACATATGACCTATCTATGATCTATGTTGTTTATCTATGTATCTGCATGTTCTCTATCTATCTATCTATCTATCTCTATACTTATGATCTACCTATGATATATTTTTCTTATCTATCTGTATGTTATCTATCTATCTGTCTATCTATCTACTTATCTATGTTTAATTTTTTTTGTTTGTCTATGTATCTATATGTGATCTATCTATCTATCTATCTATCTATCTATCCATCCATCCACCTCTATGCATACGATCTACCTATGATTTATTTTCCTTATCTATCTATCTATCTATCTATCTATCTGTCTATCTCTATACTTATGATCTACCTATGATATACTTTTCTTATCTATTTAGCTATCTATCTATCTATCTACTTATGTATCTACCACAGTTGCATTATTTTTCATGAATGAAAATAACTACAATTTCAATGCAGTGAAGTTGGATTATCACACAATGTATAGACCATATATTCTTATTTTAAGCTGTTTACACTTACCTGGGGGTTTGCAGTTTTTACCAGTAGCGTTTTCTGAGTGCAATGTCTGAGAGGAAACACATCAATAGGTTTGTCTACAGAGAAAACCATTGTAACTCCAGAAGTCAGCAGAGTGGAGTCCATGGCACTGAGCCTATATCCTATGCAGTTATTATCTATAGGCACCTATTATATATAAATAGGCTGAGAACAAGAAGCGTTCAGACAGTTTATTGCATAAGACATGCAAAGAACATGCACAATATGGACACAGAGCTATCTCAATGATATTGGCACATATCACAAGAAAAGTTCTACCAGGAATACGACTCAAATAAACTACACATTGACGAACAGATTCTCAGTTACTTGGAGCAGAGACATTTACAGAAAATGTGCTTTTTTTGTCCCCAAAAAGTCAATAAGAATAAACATGAAGGTTAAAATGCTGAGGTCCATAAAGTAACACGCAGAAAGACTATTCCTTAGAAAAAACATGAAAAAGTCACATTGTTTGGATGTGTTTGACCAGTCCCAATAATTTAAGACCAAATGATAAACTTTCTTCCATTTTTTTTTACCCTGCCATACGGTGAAAAATAATAATAATAATAATAAATTACATGTGCTAGAACTTTATTATTATTTATATACCCATGAAAATACATAGAGACACTTGCAGCACTATAAAATGAGGAATCACATTCTAGATCACAGGAAATGGATGGGATGTGGGGGTGTTCACAGTCTCTCCTGCTGGGGAGCAATGGCTGCTTTTATGAAAAAGTCAGATTGGCGGTCAGTTCGCGGATTCGGTTCTCTCTACTCATCTTCTTAAGCTTCATTCTGCGATTTTGAAACCAGATTTTGACCTGCCTGTCAGTGAGGTTGACGCTCTTACTGATCTCTAGGCGGCGCTCTCGAGTCAGATACATATTAAACAAGAATTCTTTCTCTAACTCCAGTGTCTGGTGTTTAGTGTACGGGCACCTCTTCTTCCTGCCACTCTTTGCAGTTAACCAATTGCTGGTTGGAGTATCAGACTTGATTTCCTCTATTTTGATAAAACAAAACAAAAAATAAATAAATAAATACAAAAAAAAAAATACTCCCCCCCCAAAAAAAAAGAGCCCTCACTTTGTAATGAACAGACTTGACAATGACCCTTCCAAAAAAATGTCTGTCATGTTCTTATTATAACAAAAGCTTCATATAATGCACACAATGACAGGTGATGGGACTAAAACTGCCCGGAATTTACTATTATTGCTAATATACTGCATGCACACTGTATACATATACAGCATATATTCAATGTATTATTGCTGAGATGGACAGAGATGATAGAGAGATACATAGATTAGATAGATAGATGCTAGATAATAGATAGATTAATAGATAGATAGGAGATAAATAAATAGATAAATAGATTAGATAGATAGATGCTAGATAATAGATAGATAGAAGGCTAGATAGATAGATAGAAGACTAGATAGATAGATAGATAGGTGCTAGATAGATAGGCAATAGATAGAAAAATAGGTAGATAAATATGTAGATAGGTACATAGAAGGTTTGGTTCTATATGCACATCCATATACAGATGTGTGTTTAGCTAATACATAGATGCGAAAACAAATAGATATATACTGTAGGTATATATAAACACCTAAATGCATGCATGCAAGTATATAACTATATATATCCCTATATAGATATTATATATAAATAAAATAAGACGCTGTCAGCAGTCAAGGTGTGCACAGATCTATAAGCGCACCAAGAACACTTATACAAATGATCCCCTCTGATGCAAATTTCTGCCTTCATTGTATCCCCTATTTATACTGACACCACCTATTGGACACATATTTACTAAAATATATGTTTTATCAAGGAAAAAAAAACATCAAAATCAAGCCACTGAATATTTGCAAGCCTAGATGTCAGGTTTAGCAGACAAATCCCCAGACAGCAGATCATTCAGTGTCCATCCGAAGTGTCACCAGCATTGCCAATGGTCTCTACCCCTGGACACAGATTTATTCTATGTATTAAGCCATGATGGTTATTAGTCTTTTCTATTATTACAATCACCCTAAGCTGAACTGACTTGACGCTAAAATGGAACAAAATGATGTGATACCAGGCAGTGTATATTAGAATTAACCCCTTAAACACAATGGAGGGAAGTGAAATTTCGCACAAGTTAGGGCTAGACATGGCTAATGGACATTTAATGCTGCCCTTGGAGGCTGTTCATACATGATTTTGTATGCAGAGGATATTTTATTTTTAAACACCTGAGGGAAAAAAAAAAAAAAAACAGGGCAGTTCCTTCTTGACATGTAGTTACCATTAAATGTTATGGGAGGCAATGCTAGTATTTTAGCCGGTGTTTTATGGTGCTGGCGCCTACAAGCTACTAGTACAGCATGCAATCAATGCTTTATAAAACTTCTTTGTAATGATACCGACCTTTACTTTCCTTGTCTTGGACTTCAGGGCTGGACACAGACACTTCAGCCAGGCAGCTCCTGTCCTCCTGCAGGGCAGCCTTGGACTCTGGACTTTCCACTGAGGGGACTTTGGAGGAGTCTTGGCTGCTCGGGTTTTCATTCATTTTCTTATCCATCTGATGAGGAGAAGATAGCTGAGGTTTGGAGCTGCCGCGGGGGTTTAGCTGTAACATTAAGGATGAACTGGTTTCTTGGTTATTATTGTACTCTTGGGGTTTCCCACTGGCGTAGGTCTGGCTCAGCCTAAAATATCCTGGGACAGGAACCTCAGAGTTGTCAACAGAACAGTTCTCAGAGACCAGCCTTTGGTATGGTGGCACCTCTGAAGAAATGACTTTTGTTCGCTTATCAGAATACATGCAGCAATTGGTCTCTTCCTTAATATTTGTAGGAAAGGAACAAGTGGGGATCTGTTGTGTAACAGGTTGGTCTATTCTGCAAGACCTGTTCGGATCTGTCCAACTGTCTACTTGAGGTATATAGGGATGTACATTCATACCCATGTTTTGGTGATTGACTTCTCTTTTTGCCAGAGATGGTAGCAGTCCACAGGTTTGCATCCCATAAGTCCCAATGTCTGAGTTAGGTGGCATGTACATGCTGGCGTTGTTAGAATAGAAACTGTCACTTCTACAGGCACTGATCAAAGAATCTACTAAAAAAGTATTTGCAGCAGGAGAGCTGTTTGGAAAGGACATTTTGGGGAGGAATTTGAAGAAGAGAGATTGTGTCCTTTGTAGGCTGACATCTCTAGGAAAACATTCCCTGTGTAATTGTGGATGCCTCTGCACAACCACATGACAAGTAAGCCAATGAGAATTGAAAATGGCCTTGAGCTGCTACCTCCCTGCAGGTCACATGGTGCTTGGGCAGCCTGGGCTGCAGCTCAACTATGGTCAACAGCGACATCTACAAAGCCACAGTGAAAGTGCTGCCCAGCAGCTCTCCTATAGCAGCAGCCCTCCTATAGCAGCAGCCCTGGTGCACTGCGCTGATTTAAGGTTATTTTTTATATACCTACAAGATTATCCTTTTTTTTGCACTGAAATACTGACAGCTCTGCGCTGGAAATGCAATAGTAACATACAGCAGATCCCATTCCCAGCCTTGAGATCATCGTCACCTAGTAGAGAAATACAGTAATGCAAATGAAATCACCAGTCCCTTTCTTTAATGCTTTATATTCAAATCAAAGTGTGTGCAGCTGACCTAAAGAACTCCCATTACTTCAAGGCAAGGAGAATTAAAGGCAGTCACTATGGGGAGGCAAAGCCAGAACACAAGAGTTCACACACAATGTCCTGCCATGCACCTTTAAAGTTTGCAATAAGTTACAATATTTCTAGGATTTTATCCAATGATATTAATTAGTCCTAGAAGAAGTTTCATCCTGAGGCAGAGAAATACCTTGTTGTTTTCCTTATTATTTATGGATGAGGTAAAAGCCTTCA